>SMGT01011601.1:200286-222557 GCA_004794575.1 Lanistes nyassanus
CCCCCCCCCCCCCAATGAACACACATTCCCACCCCCAAACAAAAATGTGCGTTTTTTTACTTAAAACTCTCTCTCTGCCTCTCTGTTCTTTGTGTGTTCCTCTCTCTCTCTCTCTGCCCCCCCACACCCACACACACATGAACATAGGTACATTCCTACCCCCAAACAAAAATAAATGCTTAAGAGTAAATTATAACATCTTTCGTTGCAGAAGTTGTATGCTGTTTGCGATCTTGCACTTGGGCTGATGAACATTCGGGTGTCAAATGTAACACTCAAAGACAGCAATGCAGAGCCTGTGCTGCCTTCCAAGCTCTTTACAGAAGCTGACAAAGTATGGCGATGTTGCCTGTTGTTGGGCTACTGTTTGTATTGAGTGAATTTAGTCTTTTTTTAATAATACAATGGATTCTGTTCATTGGGATGAATTGAAAGAATATTTGGAACCATTTGAGCTGAGAACCACTTTGAAATCGCTTTTCCACTGTTATAGTACATGAAGTTTCATATGAAGTATAGGGGGTGGGGGGCGGGAATTCCATTTCATACTCTATAAGCACAACTTCCATCACTCGCTATCTTGATCATGTCTAAGATGTCATAAACATATGAAGAAAATTATTAAATTTAGTTTTAAACTGATTTGGTGTATATTTTTATGAGTTTTATCTGAGAGAATTGGCTGTCTCATTTATCTGCTGACTTCATTGAGTGCAATGTATGCTGTCACTCTGGAGGTCACCAGTAACTGTGCAGCAGCTGAGCACATTGGTCCAGGAATTATTTATATTAAGCATGTTTAAGCAAAATTGTTGTAAGTAGAAGAAGCTACGGATTTACTTTTATAAGTTATGGTGGCTTTATTTTCTTTTCTAGTCCTTCAAAAACCTACAGAATTATCTGCCCAAAGACTTCCCTATGGATTCCAGGGTAAGTTGAATGAAACCAGTGCCCGAGCTAGTTTTTGATTGAATGGAAATACAGATGTTATTTCTTGAAAATGTATACGACCATGCATATTTATGACAATGTTTGATTCCAATCGCATGTATAATTGTGGCTAACAATCTTACTTTTACTGGGAACCAGCAACATCGAGGATTCGTTGGCTTTAGTGGTAGGACTCAGACAACAACAGAAATCATTGTCATGAGTCATGCACCCATCGTCAACCCGCTGCCAAAGAGCCCTCGGGTCAGCAGGAGGCGAGAAAAGGAGCCTCAGCAGCAGGCAGAATCTGGGTGGGTAGACCCTTCACCACCTTCATTTTATTTGTCAGGCATTCTTTAGCTTATAGCACTTTTTTAATGTTGTCATTCTCTGATGCTGTAGGCATCAGGAGTGGAAAATAACGCAGAGGATCTATAGGTTTTGCTGCTGGGTTCTTGTTCTTGTTTGCTTTGTAAGAGGACAAAAATAGTTTGAGAAGACCAGTGGTCAGCAGAATTGATGTGCCTCAGTGTAAGGACTGGTTCTTTTAGCAGTTCTCGTTAATTATCTGTATTTGCAGGAAAAGGTAATTTTTAGATAAGGATTGACTTGGGGTGAAGCAGTAAAGCTTGTTTGTACCCAGTACAGAGGGTCATGGGTTCAGATCCAGGGTCTGGCACAAGTATTTTCTCAGCATGGTCATTTAGAGGGCTGGGGATTGGAGGTTTTCTTTTTCCTTTGGTCCCATCACCGTTCATTACCTTTTCCCTATATTTTGCACATATCATTGCGTTCATTATGTTTACCAACCTTCCGTAAAATTTCCCCCTCCCATCCATCTGACCTTTTCCTGCTCCCAAAAAAACCCAACTCACCTCAGACCTTCTAGTGAATTGATTAAGGGAAGAAGATGACGAGGGACCTGTTTCTGTTATTTCTTTTAATAACAGATTTTTTATTTTTGCTTGCTTGCTTGTGACAGGCAAGATAGCGATAGCCGAGACACCAGCACATCAGAGTCACCAAAGCCTGGATCCACACAGAGCCAGGACTTCGAGAAGACTGCGACACGAAGCAAACGCTTAAACAAAACAGCAGAAATCAACAGCCGCAGAACAAGCGGAAGCAAAGGAGAAGATTCATCTGATTCTGCTTCGGAAGTCAAGACTGTGAAAGCTGGCACAAAGCAGACAAAAATAGAAGACTTTGGCTCCAAGCCCAGAGGCACAGGAGCAGACAAGGACTCGGTGGTGAACGGTTCGTCCAAGACAGTTGGTCGAAGGACAGGTCGCAGTGGTGCAGGTGGTGGTAGTCATAGTGGTCAGGGAGAAAGTAATTCTAAGGCAGCAGCATTGGAACAAAACAGATCTTCAGCACGCAAGCGACGTGCTAGTGGGGACGATAACAGTGCAGCAGGAAAACGTGGTAGGGGGACAGAAGTTGAAAAGAAGCCAGCTGCAGCCAAAAGGCAGATGGCAGGGTAAGTCACATGGGGTTCCTGTTTAGTAAGCATCGCTGTCAAAGATGGAAGCAACTGTTGTGTTTAAGTGTGAACCTGATATTGATTTCCTGCAGGTTTACTGTTAAGGTCAGCCTGCCATGGTATATTTGCAGATTTTTTTTGTTGGTCACTGATGCACCCAAACACAAATATCTTCCTCTTTTTTTTGTCCCCTTTACATCCACCACCTCAATTACTGTCATCATTGGTAATAGTGCTGTCACTGCATTGCACAGAAGAAGCATAATCCTGTGGCCTTAAAGAAGGAATTGTTTTCAGGTCTACAAGCATGGCTGATACTTCTGATGCAGCAGAAACAGATGCACCCACATTGCAGGGCAGCGTCTCTTCTGGCCGCGCACCACCCAGGAAGAGGGCAGCATCACCGTCCACATCCCCACCTCAGCAGCAAGATGTTCCTGGGAAAAAGTGAGGCTGTGTTTAGGATCCTATCTGCATGATCAGTCCACAATTTACAAACTCTTTTCCCTGTGGAATAATTCTAACCTTCTTTCTTTAAAATTCTCTTTATTACACTGTGTTAAAATAGACAATACAAGCCTGCTTTTGCATTAACTGGAAGCCTGTGAATTAGCACGCCTCTTTTCGCAAGGTGTGGGAAGGTCATTCCTAACCTGTCGGTCATCAGAGAATGAAGTGTTAAATCCCATGCTTTTCTCATGGCCATTTTCTAAAGTCACTGGCCAGTCTTGCTGAGTTTCTTTCCTTGGCCGATGAAGCATTTAGATACCCATTTACTAGCTAGGTGGACGGAGAAATTTGTTCTGTATGAGCACAGGATCACATGGTGCTGTCACCCACCTAAATGGTAGCAAGACTCGCCACTTGATTATGGGGAAAAAGTGCCTGTGCTCTAACTGGAGCTATCCACATCCACTAGCCACTTCACAAGAAGTGGATGAAAAGTCTGTGTAGCATCTATATTTAAAAAAGGGAATAATCAGGGAAAAGATTGTGAAAAGATTTTTTCCCCCCGTGAGTTAAATTGGAATGTTTGACAGGACCAGATCGACACGAAGTGATCTCAAATCTGGTGAAGATGTGGATGCACAGAAGTCCTCAGGTACAGAAAGTCCTAATGAAGTTCCGTCCCCTCCTGTTCCTGAAGCTGCAAAAGTTAGCAGCAAAAAGGGAGCTCAGCCCACAGCAGCACAAGCCAGTACTTCTGCAGCTAGTGCACCGTCCACAGCCCGAAATGTGTGAGTCCTTTTCGCACCTTTGTTGTATAAAATATCTGGTATATATTCAAGAGTTGCTGAGAGTGGAAGTTGTTGAGTTACCTTCTATATGATTTGGTCTTATTGAAACATTTTATCATTCAAAAAGTGGCAAAAGTTGTGTTAATCGAAAATTATGGTGACTACTTGAAAAATGACATGTTGGACTAGCCATATGGAGGGTATGTGTCTCGTCCCATTGGCAGGCAGTGTAAGGTAGTAGGTGAGGGTGAGTTTTAAATGGTTTGGTTTGTAGAATGTGCTTGTTTTTGAAGTGAAGGAAAGCTGCTGTCTGTCTCTTGTTTTGTGCCTAGAATCTGTTCACACATTTCTGCTTTCTTGCAGACGAAGGGGTCGCCCACTATCTAACGGCACATCCGATGGTGAAGATCACAGCACTCAGGACACAGACTCACAAGGTTCTAGTGCTTCCAGCAAGCTGGCAGCACTGACACGAGCCATCGAGCTGGTGCCTGCAGTGAAAGCTGCCAGCCCAAGCAAAGAGGAGGATGACGAAGGGGACGATGAAGACACGTTACAGGTCAGAAGGACTAACAAAGTTTGAGGTGGTGTTAAACACGGTTGGTGAAGTCAGAGCATGTACATGTTAGCGAGGTCTTTGAGGAGCCATCAGTGCCGATTCAGATGGTTTTCACAGTGTTTTCGAGTTGCTGCTGAAGTGTTGTCATCTTTTGTGGCCGCCGCCAGCGCAGAATTTGAGGAGACATTCACCCCTTTTGCTCTTATGATGTCTTTGTGTGGTTCTAACTGTTAACTGTGAATGACTGTGGCACATCTTGAAGAAAATGAATCGAGGATATATCTTAAAGGTCTTTTAACTATGTTGGCATTGTTAGAGAATCATTTTCAAATGTTTTTGTTCTGTAATGAATCATTTTTAATTCCCATTGTTTCAGAAGTTATATGCAGTTGCTATTTACGTTCCATGCACTTTAACTGATTATACATGTGACATGTAACCTATATGACGCTTGTGCTCTGTACTGTAGATAGTCATGCGGCTCTGCCAGTGTTGTACAGTTACCATGGAGACGAGGTCAAGTCCTAGCGTATTTAGCCACTGTCTGAAGCATAGTGATGACAAGTTTCCAGTCAGACAGCGAGTCAGACACTTTGCCTTTGTTTTCTTCTTCCTGCAGGTAAAGAGACGAATGAGGCCTAGGAAAAAGTGACCCTAGCCAGCTCCACTTGCCTGTGTTGAGAGAGTGATAGTGTGTTTGTACATGCGCAGCCCCAAATCTGTTGTTTATGTCAATGGCCTGGACCCTGGAGACATTGTATGCCTGTGAGTAGGACCTGAGTCGAGGACAAAATGGATCTTGTTTTGAAGATGTTATTGTTTGCATTGAATTCTGTGTACCGTGTCATTTAGTGCACCATCACCTTAACTTATCACTCATGTGTGCTTCATGATGAGTGCTTCACGTTGTTCGTTGTTCATGGCTTGAGATGACATTTCATCCCTTTTACCATCTTTTAAAACATATTCACTTTTTGTTCTCATTGATGCACACTGTCCAAGCACCCACCTCTCACTATTTCTTTTTTCCTTTAGTTAATTTTGTATGGAAAGGAAATTTCCTCAGGAAATTACATGCAGACTTTAGAAAACTATAAATATCAAGGAAACCTATACACATTAAGTGCAGGTTAGGTATATTTTGAGTTGGTATTTGAATTTTTTTGTTAAAAATGGTCCTACCTTGTTTCCAGTAAAATACTGTGGTGAGAAATGCTTTGACGGTTGAAGATCAAATGCATATTTTGGCAGCAGTTTGTATGTCACTTACACCTCTGTGTTTGTCACAGCTTTATTTCTGCATTTTAGTAATTTTCTGGACATTGTATTAAGAACATATCAGGCAAGCTGTTTTATCTCTGGCTGTAGCAAACAGAATTATGTGTTAATGATTAAGAAAGTCATCATAAATTTTTTAACTTGAGCATTGCCAGCCATATTGAAGTACACTTGTCCTGTATAACCAGGATATCAGGTTTTATGTTTGAACCTACTACAAATAAATGAATTTTACATATAAAAATATGCTGAAAATTTTTTTTATTACCTTAATCTTTGCTGTACAGTTAAAATATGTTAAAATCCATCAGCATTGAGGTAAATGAAATCTGATATCCACAGAACGCAAGCTGTGTAGTGTTGCGTAACACCATTTTGAAATCTAAGGGTGCCCTCAAAAACCTGTAGGTTTCTCCTAGCCAAGTTTGATTCATGGTCAAAACTAAGTCTCGTCCCTTTAAGTGATCGGTGAGAAGAACCAGGAATTCTTGGCAGTCGTTGTGTAATAGTAAGCAGCTGGCACTCAACGGAACAAAGACGTGTTGCTTAATAGCATGTGACTTAGGAACACAGCAACAACATGCTCGATGTTCCCTGTGGAATCTGGTAAAGAAGTTGAGTTTCTCCGTGCTTCTTATTAAGTAGCATGTATTACATAGTAGAGGTTGGTATTACCCATCATGAAAATCATGCTGTCACGCAGAAGAAAAGTTCCTCAAGAGAATCTGGTAGAAAGAACAGTTTTAAATGGTGCCATTTGAAATTTCTTCTCTTCGTGTCTTGGGTTTTTTTCTTTCAGTGCTGTGTTGTCTCTTTTAATGTAAAAATTGTTCGTGTTACACTAATTTCATAATGTAGATCTTTCCAATCAGCTTTATCTCATTTATACTTTTTTTGTGAGCAGCACAGATCAGCTTCTGTTGTGGTGTGGGTCTTTTTGAAGGTGAAAGCTTTTCATAAAAATATCTTGGCATACTTGACATTTTCTGAGTAGCAGATGGTGGTGTCTGAGGTGACTTGATAAGCATGTTAAATTTCATCAAGTCATAATTACAGGTTTTGTTCTGCAGTTTCTTGCTTGTGTATGTGCTTGCACAAGAGCACATCTGATGCTCCGCTGCAGCCATTCTCATTATTCATTGGTGTAATGCATGACTGAGTGCCTTCAGAGTAGTTAATGGGCGTGGTGGGAGGGGGGTAGAGAATCTGAGTATGCGAGATCTTCATGAACCCACATTTCCCTACACCCTAACCCATGTCATCAGATTTTAAAAAATAGATTTTAACAAGACCACAAAGTGACCAGATGCCTAAACTAAGATATCTGTACCCCAAAATACATCTGAAATCTTACTTTTTACTGAAATCTGATGCAACTCTACTTGATTCCCACTCCATTTTCCTTTTAAATAATACCATATATTTCTTCGATTGAAACTTTTTATGAGATACATCATACAAACAGAAAATTGAAAGTTTTTATTACCATTCCTGTTGTAGGCACATTAAGTTTCTCCTTTGCTGTTTTTTCTCCCCAACAGTTTTGTGCAAATACACAGAGAACTTTTGTACAGTGATAATTTATTAGCATACGTTGAGGTGGCCAGAAACACAGCATGAATTGTGCAGCTATTTATACATTCTGTTACTTTGCATGCTACCAGAAAATTCAGACATGTCTTCAAAATTCACTCCTTGCAGCCATTTTGTTTACAGCCTATGGGATGATAAAGTTGACTTTTTTGCATGGGTGGACCACTAACACACAATCTTCAGGAAAAACCTGTGGGGAAAATCCTGGGAATGTTGCACAGGCTGGCTTGATAATTAAGTTGATTGTGCTGTAGGTGTTAACATGGTTTCAACAGGAAGCATGCTTATGAAATGGGGGGGGGGGGTGATTTGTTTTTGTTTGGCTCATGTTTCACAAATCTGGATAGAGCATGCCAACTGTGTTTGCACATGGCACAAAATGCTTCGTAAAACTGGCTGACAGTAATGCTCACCAGGTGCTAAGATCACAAAAGACAGCGTACTCTGAAGCCATTTGATGGATGAATGCATAGTTAAAGGCGTTGGTTTATTTCCGGTGAATTATAGAGAAAAGACCACTGCGGCTGATGGAATTCACAGAAATGACACATTGTCACTGTCAAGATTGTTTTACTGCAGGATTGTTTAGTTTTCTAAACGTTTGCAGGAATTTCAGTGACATGGCTGTCCACCTGTCTGCAATTTGGTTGATGTTTCAAATTAAAACAGAAAATAAAGTTCTCCAGCACTTGGTTTACGTAATGTGAACATCATCATAGATTAAAGGTTTTTAACAGCACAGCAATGTAGCATTGAGTATGCTGCAACCAACACTTGATTTATCAGCACTGTCGACCCCAGTGTAGTGTAACATTTGGAAGTACTAAACATCGGTACCTTTCAGACATAATTCTGTGGCTTCTGCAAACTTTCCATGCAACAGGATTTCTGTGTATCACTGGTAAGAGACAGCTTGATGTTTGTGCTGGATTGAAACATCTAATTTGTTGTTAATAAAGTTGTGCTGGTTATGCATTTCTGTATTGCCAAAGAGCTATCTATTGTATTATAATCAGGCTAAAGTTTGCTTGGAAAGAAAAGATTTTGAAATATTTTATTGTATTTTTTTCATTTTGAATTGAGTGCTGGGAATTACTGCCTTCTTTTCAAACACAAGTCTACTGGTCTCCGACTTGTTCACTCTCTCAGACTGGTGAACAAAACGTAATGGCCAAGCTGCAAGATCTTAGTAGGAAAACATTACGGCAAACTGGAATAATCATGGTAGAACATTTCATTGTAAAGGTTGTCATGTAGACACAAGGTGTCCATATTAATTTCATGAAAACAATAAAAAAAGGAATATCATGTTCCTTTTAGTGTTTATGTCCACACATGGATGCAAGCTTGCATGCGTATGTGTGTATGAGAGAGGTGGGGGGTATGTGTGTGGGAGGGAACAAAAACAGTGAAGTAGTACAGTGTGTGCACTTTGAAGAAATACATTGTGTTCCTCGTACCAAAAAGCATATGCTTATATAAACAAGCCCCTTAATTAAAACACCCCCTTTTTTGTAAGTTTTGAAGTATGGCATTTTAAGCATCCCAGGATTTTTTAAAATTATGTCAGAAAACCTTTTTTTTATAGCGCTGAGGTCTCTTGAGGAGATTGTAGGTTACATCAGTTAGGCTAGGCGTGTTACGTCAGTTACGCTGTTTTGCCGGTCCTACAAATATTGGTGGTGTTGACAACTGCACCTGCCTCAAGTGACTAAAGATAATGTAAATTAGCGAGAAGGACCGATGCTGAGTAGCTGTCACTAAAAAAATTACAGGGTAAAGGCTTGGAAATCGTATCCCTTAAAAACAAACAGCTATATTAGTGAAGGGAATTTGAAAAGATCTTGGAGGCACTGGGAGGTGGAAGTGGAGTCTGGGATCTTGGATTTCAAGATCTTGAATGCGAAGGCCACTGGTACCACTGATACGGAGATGGTACGATATCCAAATTATAAGTTCTATAAAAATCGGTGCACCCTAGATCTATAAAACCATTTTGCAAGCCTAAACGCTTTTAGGTTTCCCTACCATTTTTGAAAAAAAAAATGGCTCCGCAGGATCGTCGCTTATTTCTAAAATATTGTCTTAGCCGCAGGCACCGAAATAGAAAGACAATTCTTTACCTCTTCCATCCTTTGTCCCTATTTTTGCTAGCATCGGGACGAAAGAACCCGAATGGTATCCCACAAAAAAGAACTATTACTCTGAACAGCTCGGCTTACTGGTGACGCACACGGGCAAAGTACCATTTACCAATCAGTACGATTTCCAAGCCTTTACCCAACCTAATTCGTAACTGACTTAACATTTTCAGTTCACTGAATCTAATACCTTATACAGAGCTAAGGATATATGCTAGCAGACTGTCTTTCATGTTATCATGTCCTTCAGTGTTCCGGGTAGCTACCAAAAATCTTACTAAATTTTTTGTGTGAGAAAATCAATGTTAAAAATGTATGCAAGACAAGGTTAAAATTTGAAGTTATTCTTCAGACTGAAAGACGCCTGCCGTTCGTGTGACATGAGCTCTGCAGCTGAAGACACCACAGCACCTATATCTTGTCTCTTAATCAGGCCCCTTATGCATGTAAACGCTACTAAATTTATTCCCGAATAGCAGATATTTTCTGTCTCTGAAAACGCAGTTTCGGGGAACTTGGGATAAGGTATTCGCTCCTGGGACTACCTTGTCACGAGTTGGGGTCTGGTGGGTCAAGGAGATTACACCATAGATTCGAGGTGTGACCCATCCACGACCCTCCGGCCCTAATGAAACACTTTATCCCCTTGTTCTAGCCGTCATCTGGCTGGTCACGTCACCACCAGGTTCCTGTTCACACTTCTGATCGGGGGGGGGGGGGGGGGGGAGCAACTATGTCCACTCGAGGTGTCCACTTAGGGGCGTGTTCTTGCAGTTGACGCGGGGTGTGGCTTCTGCTGTCTCTGTCCTCATTGGTTGAGGTATGTAACCGTCTTGATGACCACGTGTATGTGAATACAAGAATGTATGAGCGAAAGTTTAGAATAAAAGGACTGGCTTAGACAGTCAAATCATCTTTAGCCCAATCTCCTGTGAGGAGAGCATCTGTAGGCCAATCTCCTGTGAGAAGATCATCTTTAGCCAAGACTCCTGAGAGAGGTATCTGGCCGAACCTTCTACTGGAGATCTGCTGTGAAGAGGGGTACGTTTCTCGTGGTAAAGTCTGCTGAAGACTGACAGGTTCAGTCTTGCTGCAGAATTAAGGTGTCCCGTTCTACTGGACGTGTGGGAAGTCTAGTATCAACACACGTGTCTGGAGTACACCAGTTGCCTAGCGCAAGGTATTCTTTGAGGGGAACTGTGGTGTTCCCCCAAGACTGGTGATTGGTGTGTGACTCTCGCACGTATTCGTCTGCCGTGGGAAACCTCCACGCTAACCGGGCGGGGGGATAACTGCAGAATGTAACGGAGGGAGATCGAAGACCGCGGACAAGACAACCGCCTAAAGCAACCGAGCGTTAGGAGTGAGCGCAAAGGGTTGTGTGTCAGCCGTGAGAAAACGCCACATCCTCTGTGGCGTGTGTCAAGGTCAGCACCGACGTCAACGTCGGAGGTGTTCAAGAGGTCTTCAGGATATCTACTGGTGAACATATCCAAGGAAGGAGGGCTCCAACGTACAGGTTGTCGTGCGGACTGTAAGAAGCATTCGGGAACGAGTGTTGTGTTTTGTGAGTGTTGTGCATCACGTGGTCATTCTTTTCTCGTTTTCCAAGAAGAGATTATGGTACGTGGTTTTATTATTGGGTTTAATTGGGAGGCGGTAGATGTAGGGTGGTATTACGTGTTATTGCAGACCTAGCCAGGACAGAAGGAAATTGCAGGACGCCTAGAGTTTAACGAATCATATCAGATATTGTCTTGGTTGTAAATACTCGCTGTTTTTATCAACAATATATTCTTTTTTTGTGTTCACTGTATTACGGTGTTTTGTGGTTCTTTATGGGAGACTGTAGGTGGTGGGGGCTCGGCCATATGATTGAGAAGTCATATTAATTAGTTTTAGTAATACAGTGATAGTTCCATCTACGCATGTCACCCTTTTGATGGTGGTCGTGTGAGCGATCAGAGGAGACACCCGCCAAGAACAAAAGCATTTCTCCCAGTGGTGCTATACTCAATAACTTATTACTGGGGAAAAAAATAAGCATTTCTGTTTTAGTACCTCAATGCAAGCTTCCGTATCTGCACTTTGGATCATATGTTACGTCATACCACCCAGGCTCACACTCTCCGACGAGAAAGTTCTAAGAGCTTTTTATTTACTACTTTGCTGCTTGGCTGGCCGAGAGTCTAATGCAGGTTACAAAACATCAAAACTGAGTGGCCACAGGTCTAGCGACTTCTTACTATATAGGACCTCTGCTCGTTGTGTTTCTATCCTAGCTCTAACTTCTTCTCCCTCCTCATAACCGTTGGAGCTGTATCAGTCGCTCGCTCCAACAAAAGGCATCAAAGGCTTAGCCTTCCATCCTAGCTCGCAGCCTCGCCTAGTTCTAAGGCATTCTCTCTGCGTCTCCCTAAGTCTCTGTGTGCCCTCCGAGTCTCAGAGGCTTCTCCCCGAAGGGACCCTCTGTGTGTGTGTCCCCCATCTCTCTCCAAAGCCTGTGTGTCTAAGTCGCTGGCACGCCCTGGTTAAATGCAGGCAATCGTGCGCTAGGCATTTTGATTTACGGCACCAGGTGCTGGTCTGCCCGCTGCCTGCTGAACGCTGACTGGACAGACCTACGACGTCCTCTGGGGTTACTCGAGCTGAGCGCTTTTGTCATTAGCCTCGAGTTCCCTGAGGTGTCCGCTCATGCAACTAGCCCGACAGCTGTTAATTGCAGGCGCTGATTGCCCCCCCAGTTATCAAAGGAGCTCGTCGTACAACTAATGTCCAGTGCAGTGTCAGGGCGCCGTATCACCTTTTGGACGTATCACCCAGCACCTGGCTGGTACTGAAAGGCTAGCCTTACTAGGCAGCTGCTGCCTCTAGTCACATGAGGGTAGGAGTATAGGGACAATAGCAATATCGTTACACATAAGAGCGATCGTACGGGCCATTTACTCGGTGTGGTTTATTTGCACCTTTACTTAAGAAAAGGAGATTAAGGCTCATGCAACCACCCCTGTTTTCATACGGAAGTAAGGAGTCTTCAGGTAAGAGTTAAACAACGAGGGGTCCAAGACTGGTCGCCACCAGGTACGCTCCTGGCTTCGGTGTGACAAACACATGGAAATAAGACGCTGGATACGTCGGATCTTAATTCGCTTCTAGGGGCTCTCTTCTGCAACAGAGCTGCAATCTCCCAGTGCAGTGGTGACGTACGTACCCTGTCTCGGGAAGGGATTATCCACTCTGTTGACCGAGAGCAGTGCCGGGCAGACGGATACCATGTGTGACGAGGTCGTTCCCTCGTGATCGTGGGGAAAGAGGGCTGTCCATGGGAGGTGCAGACCGGTCCCCTGGTCCCTATAATAGGGTCTAGAATAGTAGATCGAAGAGGATACTGGGTTTGCGAGATGGCGGCTGGCATGTTTCGGGCTCCTGCGTTTGCTGGTCTCTTCTGGAGGTTCTAGTCTTGCACTGGTGAGGTTTTAGTGTTATACAGAACAAGAAGCATGGAGTGCGATGCACACTCTACATTGATGGTAACGTACTGGTCATCAATTTTTCTATGTTTATTCTAAATACCAACAAACCTCAGACATTCAATATACATAGCGAGCTGAACGTATGAGCACAACTCAGGGGTACTCTTCACAACACAATATGTGCTCTGCTGTGTTGCTGACCTGTGTCTCTTGTCTCGACAGCTTGTGCATCAAATCCGTGGTTGTGACTGTGTTTTTATGTTTGTGGTGTATGCTGGTCTTGCTGCAGACACTCAAAACTTTCGTGCACAAAATTCTGTCAACCAAAAGAAAAAAAAATCGAAGGATATCAGTCGACAAGGCTATCTGATGCACTGTCTGATGCACTGTCTGATGCACTGTCTGATGCACTGTCTGATGCACAAAATATGGAAAAAAGGGTCATATCTGAAGTTGTGGCAGATAAAATGAACACAATTATTTATAGACTGCACTTCGACGTGAAGTTAGATGAGAGAGCTATTGACAGGTCACATCGGCCTGGCAGACGATCAGTTGACTCAGCCTGAAATCAGAAGGTCATTTTGTTAAAAAAAGCAGGGGTCAACCTCCATACCTGTCATTTGAATTTTTTTGCGTGAAGTACCCCCGATTGTGCCGTATCAGGAGCTCTGTTCACTCCCCTGGCCTATCATAGTGAAGTTTGCGTCATACAGATAGCGCTCTTTTGAGACTTGGGGAAATCTCAAAGGAAGCAATATGGTATGCA
The DNA here is from genome assembly GCA_004794575.1 of Lanistes nyassanus. NCBI lineage: Eukaryota > Metazoa > Mollusca > Gastropoda > Architaenioglossa > Ampullariidae > Lanistes > Lanistes nyassanus. Next base: position 213,751 of record SMGT01011601.1, read on the forward strand.
TTATATCTATATATATATATCGACCAAGCTGGTCAGACAAGAGTGTTTCTCATCAAGCCGTGCCAGATTAGCTATCCAGGCGAGGAGCTTGAAGAAAAACAAGAAAATACAAGATACGTATACGTGGACCAGAGACGGAGTGGTGTAAAAATATTCTCACAAAAAACGTTTACCTACAAACACAAGTGGCATCTGTGTGTTCTGAACACTGGATACTTTTTTTTAAGTCGTGCTTCACCACAAGACCTCAGTGCGACTACTTAACTGGATGCTTTGGTTGAATTGCCGTAAGTCTGAAAACCGCTAACATTGTCTACCCAGTCTTTTCATCTCACAGATTTCTTTCTGCTCTGTGCTCGGCATCCAACAACAGTCTGATGCCCGACAGTCGTAAGTAGACTCTTTAATCTACTTATATTACTTACTGAGAACGCTTGCCAAACTTTGGCATGAATATAACTTAGTGTATCGCCCGTCCGCTTTAATAATTAGTTTCTATTGCTGGTATTATTTTTACAGATCTTGCTACCTATTGATTATAAACAATGAAATCATTTTGATTACAAACTAAAGGTCTGCTTATGTCTAAACCCTTGGCACTCTGTCCACGCTCCTATTGGCAGTTTCCTCCCACTGTCCATCTAAAATGTCAGTTACTGTCGTCACAAGGGAGCTTGCTTTTTCTCTTCACGCGTCGTTCTTGTGGTCGCTGCAAGCGACTGCCATTAGGAGGACGACAAATGAGTAGGTGGAAACCGTTATTACTGTATTACTTATGGTTTAAAACTTATGGTTTAAAAAATTACTATCTCACTTCACACTGGGGCCCGAGCCCCCATCCACCTAAAATCTCCCCACAAAACAACACCCCCCCCACTGACTCGGTAATACAATGAAAGAAAAAGATAATTTTTTTTACAGATAACACCACAGTATCATTTTTAAATACTCTCTATCTGTAAAAAATATTATCTTTTTGTTTCACTGTATTACCGAGTATGTGGTCTTTGTGTAGCGAAAGCTGAACCCGATGAGGGGTCACGGGCACCACGAAAGCAATGTGTTAATTACAGGAGCGCTTCAAGCTCCCCCCATGGAGACACCTTGATGTGGACCTGACCTCCCCTGCCCCTGGGCAGTTCACCTCTTTGAGCTGATCAAAGCCCTGATGGTTGACACTACAATCTTTAACAGCCTTCTTTGTGACGTAATTCCTCCCTGCCTGTACCTGTCCAGCACCTGACACCTACGTGATGGCTGCCATCTAAATCCCAGCGGTGCCAGAGACCTTTCAGGTGTCAGCAACACCTCGTCTCCCCCTATAGAGCTACAGGGATCACTGGCGATTCTCTGTACCGGGGGCTGAAGGTGTGAATATGGGCCTTGGGGCACCAAACTACTGCCCCCACTTGGCCTGGTGATTACGTTAGAGAGTTAGATGGCAGCTTAAACGAGGGGTTAAAGACCTAACTTAAACAAGATGGCTGTAAATAGAGCACACCTCGACTCAAAGGGGTAATTTTCTTGACCCACCAAACCCCAGAACGTGACAGTTACATGCACGTGCACCTTCTATTGCCACTATCTTTTACTAAGATAGATGTAGATATCATACATTGTACCCCCACCCCCTTTCTACCCAATGGGAGCTAGTGTGAGTGTGAGCGTAATCGTGAATGTGAGACTGTAGGCGCGTGCCTGTGAGTAAATACTGAAAAGTGGTAAAGTTACGACCAGTCTCCCCATTTCACCCCCGATTACCTCAAGTTTTGCAGTAGACCTGCCGCGACATCGACGCATTCGGTAACAAATGTTAGGCCGTCTTGCAACTCACCTCACCACATCATTTTATCTACAAATACGATAAACTAGACTGCGAAAAATCACTTGCACTTCTAAATCAAGAAGATTGAAAACAATTTTTTTACACGGATTCACAATTGACGAGAGCTGTATGTTTATTCTCCAGAACCTTTTATGAAATAGCGAAGCTGTGTATGCTATGCAAAGAAGTTACAGTCCGTATACGCGAACGCGAGGCGCCATGGCGATATACTAATACTAGGATGTTAATAAAGAACAAATGAGGACAGAGCGCTTAAATTATCGAAAGATAACTCCAGCAAAGATACTTGCAGGGTTCACACATAGCCGTATGCAGACGCCTGTGCCCAAAGGGAGCTTACCGTACCCAAACACGTAGCAAAGAGAGGGCCGAAAGAAAGGAACTTGGCAGATCCTAAAAAAGATCTGCCATCCCTTTCTTTATAACGGCGCTATTCTTCACACAGCTAACCCTCGGTGCACAACATGGATGTTCTTTAATTAAAGAACGAAAGAGGCTCCACAAGACAGCAGAACGAATCAATAATTGGAGTTGTCGTACAACTGATCGTAGGGGAGAACAACTTTGGATATATAGCTAGTAAAGGCAAGCCTCTAACACAGCTGCTTCAGTTCTTAGAAATATGTTCTCGATAGAAGATCTCTCTTAACTGGGTGCAAATCATTTATACTACCAATCTTTGACTAGGCTGACAACCTATACAATCACTATACCCAAACCCAAGCCAATGTATTAGAAAACCTACCCTCAGAAACTCTTTAAACTGTAACTGGGCTAGTCCAAGGAACAATTTAAGTCATGACAAAATACTTCCAGAGTCAGGTCTTGAAAACAAGAAAAGTAAGGCACAGACTAACAGTGTACTTTAAACTCGTGGACGGTCTTGTCCCTCAATACTTAATTGATTTATTTCCTCCACTGGTTATAGACACAAACCCTTACCAAAGACGTAGGCCAGTCGAGAGGCTTGTATCCCCCAACAACACAGAGATCGCTTTTCTTTCCGTCAATGACCAATCTGTGGAACTCCCTACCTGACCCCATTAAATCATTTGCCTCTCTCAGTCTATTCAAACACTGCTTGAGTAAGTACAACCAAATAAACCACTGCCGATGACATAGAAACGTGAGCAGCCTCAATTACGATTTGGTCGTCATCACTTGACATACAATCCTTCCTGTGCTTGCGGCCATATTACTGAGGCTGAACACTACTGCTAGAATGTCCGTAATTTGCCAATGTGCCTGAAATGACTATCTTCTACTCTACAAATAAATTACCCGACTGTTGAAACTTTGCTGTTTGTGACCTCCTTGTCCTCACAAGAAAAGAAGAAAATCCTCCTGTCTGCTGTCACATGTCACTCCTAGGTTGTCACCTGTCGCTCCTAGTAAGCCTGTTCGCTCCTCCCTTTTTCGACACCGGGTAGGTGGACGCATTGTGGATAGCTGCTCTAGGCCGGCCAGTATCGGTTTAATTGAGTTTAAGGCGTGAGAGCACATAGTACTTAAGCTGGGAAAAGAGCCACACTCGGTAGGAGGGACACAATCCGACAGAGAGACACAGGAGAAATGAAGTAGGAAGACCAAGAGAAGCTGACACGTGTAGACCTACGGACCTCTGCCCCTCGCCATCTTAGCCGTTGGAAGAGTAGCTCCAGTTCTCACGCTGAATACACTGGAAGTATTTCGCCGACAAGTCAAGAGACTGACTAGTAAGTGACTGCTGGATGCGCCTTATAAGTTAAGAACTGCTATTGCCATAAACTATCTTAGAGTCTGGGACTCGGGTTGATGTAAGATAGGTGGTTTTTTCCTGCCGGAGACAGGAGACGTTAAGCTAGAGGTCGGGCGTACGCCAAGAGGAGATAGAGGAAGTGTCGGTCGGGAAAGTGTCATAGTTTCATTGCTGGTCGTTGAATAGCTTTAGAATTGTGTATCCCAGAAGTAGTTGTTTCAGTAGTGACGAGAGTAAGAGCTCTGTTGTCGGTCACTTACTGTATTTGTGTATAGAGCGGGATCATAGGCCGGTTTGCAGTTTGATTTCCCCTCTGGCTTTAGTTTGATTATCTTCTTTGTCTGATTCCTCGTGGTATGACGTAATCAGGCAGCGTCTTACCCTAGACACGAGCACGGTGATTCTCTGTAATTAATCTGTAGATATATTTGATGTTGTCGAGCCAGTTAGTGTTTCAAATATATGTTGAATAACAGTTCGCTGCAGTTGTGTTTTTACGAAGGTGGGGGCTCTTGAGCAAGAAGTGTTTTGCCTGTGTGAGACTGACCGAGCGTGTCAGAGTATGAGAATCTTTTCCCTCGGTAGATTTCTCTAGTTATTCACATTATTTCATAGCGTCATCACCCTTTGGTGTAGAAACCATTGACCTGAGGCAGTAAAGGTTTTGGTGACGATTGCTCAATTAAGTCTACATTTACGAGATCACCATAAAAGTGTGTTCAGTAATTCTGGAGAAGTCGGGTCCAGTAAGTTAAGGTACGGCCCGTCATGTCACATGCTCTTTGTTACGTCAGTCAAAGCGCTAATAGCAGCAGCAACGGCGACAGTGTAATCAAATGAATGTCGCCGTTTCCTCAATTAATTGGGAGAAAAAAACAACGCTCATCATTTCCTTCCCTCCTCCAGCCACCCCTCTCGTATTTAGTCTCCTTTACTTACTCATATGCTCAGTTCCCTTTTGACTTTCCATTTTGTCATTCTCACCCGCCAATCTATTCGTATTTAGATTCTCGTTTAGTCATGGCTGGGCCTACAGAAACTTGCATGTTGCCTGACCCTGCCATTGGAATTTTCAGCGATTTATGTGTTTGTTTACCGAAATACACATTTGTTTATCCCAAGTGGACTTCTCGCGAGAGTTGGCAGCGCTAGCAGACCCAGTGCGCCGCTGTCCAGAGAACGTCCTCTCGTCCGTATAATCGTCGGTCGCCACACGGAACGAGGTCGCGGACAACTCCGAACGTCTAGCGTGACGAAAGACCGTGTCTCCTTGCTGTAGATACTTTAAATGGGTTAGTCATACGAGTTGTGTTGTTGTTGTTGTTGTTTTTTTGCTGCGGTTGTCCACAATTGAAACTGGTTGATACAAACTATGTGAACAAGTAGTCGCCGAGAGAGGGAAGATGAGCGAAAAGTGCTACTAAGTCAATGAGGACTGATCGAGCGCTTTAAATTATCAAATGATAACTCCAACAAGAAGTACAGGCAGCGCTCAACATAACTATGCAGACGCATGTGACCACGGGAGCTTACCGTATCCGAACACGTAGCAAATAGAGGGTCGAAAGAAAAGAACCTGGCAGATCCGTTCCTTTCTTTCGACCCTCTCTTTGCTAAGTGTTTGGGTACGGTAAGCTCCCTTGGTCGCATGCGTCTGCATACGATTATGTTGAGCACTGCCAGCACTTCTTGTTGGAATTATCATTTGCTAGTAAGTCGTTTTTTTTAACGTCCTGAAGCTGCCGTGGAACATTGACGAGAGGGCGTTTAGCTGGAGGTCGGAAGAGCACGTAACTTCTGTGTAGAAGCATGTCCCTCTGCCACAATGTTCGTTGCTGCAAGGGAGTTAATTAAGGACACCCACCTCGTACATGGTCCGCCGCGGTAGTCACCCCTTTGTTATCTTCCCTGTATTTGCTGTCGTCGACAAACGAAAAGCCAAACGAATCTGCGTCCTATTACTAAAGTGGAGAGCCTCGATGTTCCTTATGACTAGTTCATAGTCTCCAAGTCCAATATCACATCGAGTTAACCAACCGCACGGAGAATTTATCGTCCGCCGATTGCCCTATACCGACCGTTTCTCCCCAAAGTTTAATCCAAAAGCAATGCCTAAGATCGAAATATGTCTTTCATTAATGGCTTCTAAGCAAAATGACATGGGGTTGTAATATTAAGTAAAGGTTGAAACGCTGAAATCCAGTGACAGTAAAGCTATGATCGCTTCTTGATATGGAGGAGGGTAAATTATAATGCAGAAGAAACCTTATTTATAATAGAAATATTTATCAAATGTAAAAGTGGCACAATTATTGACTTATACATGTAACCAGCTTTGCAGGAACAGTGTGTATCGCAGACGAAACGACGGCAATGTGCACGCTATCGGGATCAGCAGCCTTCTGCTGACCTACAGCAAATTGTATCGCCATCATATACTTCACGGTCTTTCCGTTTAAAAAAACAATGTCCCTCCTTCAAATAAGAACCAAAGAAACTTTTTCCGCTTGTTGTCGCTGTCTTAATGGAATTTTGTAGGGCAGATGTTACCACGACAGCGATGGGACAGCCGTTGTTTCTACTATGCCCCGGCCTTTGAGGCTTTGAACTCTCTATCTTCAGGTTTCACCGAGGGAAAATACTTTTGACTTGTTTTGGGCCCCTCTATTCTTTACAAATTCAGTTTCCTTCGCGTGAAATACCACGACGCAAAGATTTACATTTCCGCGGGGACTGAAAGGTTAATTCAATTGCTCCTACGTGCTCATTGCTCCCCCCCCTTAATTTGAATGTATTCTTTGTGTGGCTTCTGCTTTCAAATACCGTGTATTTTTTTAAACCGCTAATGCAAGGCTGGACGGGTCGTTCCGCTTGAATGAAATTAAGGAACTTGACGCCGTTGAAGTACCTAAGCGGGCGGGCGATAGGAGCACATTCTTCTTTTTCTTTTCCTCTGTCAGTCTCTACCTCTGTCTCTGGAGATACCGACAAACGAAGCGCTGGGAGGCGAGTTAGCTTTAACCTGCAGCCCACAGAAGGAATGAGCTTATAGATCTTCAAAAGACAGTAAAAGCGTGCTGCACGGAAACGGCGTGTCAGAAGTGCAAGAACCGTGAAGGAGTCATCAATGCTGAAGGCACAGAAGAAACTCCGCACAGAAGAACTGAAAGACTTCATGCACTGCGTTGACACTTACGCTTCCAAACGTTTATTCCAGAAAGTGAAATATTTGCTATTGTTGTTGAACATATCGCCATATTAGGGATTTAATACTTAAGTGGCAGAAGTATTTTTGCGCTCAATTCTGTAGTCTTACATCAATAATAATTCATCTCTCTCTATCTGCGAGAAGGCTGGGAGTGAAGGAGACGTGAATGCTGATTACAGAATGGTTCAAACTGCAGCCGTCTTCGACAAAAGTCATATCTCGTCTTCCCTCCCACCCCCTACCCTACCTCGACAGTGGCGTACTTTGCTCTACAGTATTAGTTAAAACATCGAGATACATGTAGTGGTAAACTGTATGAAGCCGTTCGAACACGAAGAAGTAAAAAAAAAACAAAACAAACAAAAACAAAAACAAAAAAACCCAACCAACCAACCAACCAACCAACCAACCAACCAACCAACCAAACGAAACAAACAAACAAAAAAGGAAGGCTGATGACGCACCGCCCCTCCCCTCCCCTCCCCTCCCCTCCCCTCCCCGAGAGGTCAGTCTATGGAGCGTTACGCACGCATTTCGCAACAATCAATACCAAAGCTGCAAGATTCTCAGATCATGAATAAAACGGCGCTGTTCCTCTGCGTCCAGCCGACTAAGGGGGTGGGGGGAACCTTATTGCTGTTAAAGCAATCGGAAACAGTTGTCACGGAAGGAATCGATCCTACGGCACTTACATCCCTGTTCGCTCGGCAACGCTGGGCTACCTGGGCTCATATTCATGGCCGCAGTTTCTCTGCAGGACCCGTGTGCATGTCCACGGTCAGCTTGACTTTAGTTACAGTGCACGCGCTTAGGTCAGCATGCCACTACGGCATCACAGTTTCATCACTTATGACCACGCGATGTGCTAGAGATGTTTAAATTTTAACTACACGTATCTGGATTTACAGGAGCTTTTCTTCCCTTTTGTCTGACCTGCCAAACGACTGGACCATGTTGCAGTCCTGCCTACGTCACTGGAGCACAGCCTTATTTCCTAGCTTGGGGTGATGGGCCTTAGCATGACGGTAATACCTGGTTGTCGCCGATATGGAGCTATAACAGCTTGATAATAACCTCTAAATATTTAAAACACTAATTACAGGTAAAAAGTGTTCTAAGTGTTCTTAGCACGCCCTTACTTGACTGAACACTTGGTGCTGGCACACATTTGGAACATTATCAGAGCAGGTATATTCATACAATTTATGGCCATTTGAACACTTTCGACAACACAGACCACTACACTTTGTGACATGCCGGGCCGTACCTAAACTTATTGGACTCGACTTTTCAGAATTACTGAACAAACTCTTATGGTGATCTGGTAAATGTAGACTTAATTGAGCAATCGTCACCAAAGCCTTTACTGCTTCAGGTCGATGGCTTCTACACCAAAGGGTGACGACGCTACGAAATAAGGTGAATAACTAGAGAAATCTACCGAGGGAAAAGATTATCATACTTCGACACGTTCGCTCAGTCTCACACAGGTACTAGCTCAAGAGCCCCCACCCTCATAAAAGACACAACTGCAGCGAACCGTTATTCAACATATATTTCAAACACTGACTCGACAACATCAAATATATCTACAGATTATTTACAGAGAATCACCGTTCTCGTGTCTAGGGTAAGACGCTGCCTGATTACGTCATACCACGAGGAGTCAGACAAAGAAGATAATCAAACTCCAGAGGGGAAATCAAACTGCAAACCGGCCTATGATCCCGCTCTATACACAAATACAGTAAGTGACCGACAGCAGAGCACCTACTCTTGTCACTATTGAAACGACTGCTTTACCGCAATACACTGATACGATGAGTGACCGACAACAGAGCACCTACTCTTGTCACCATTGAAACAACTGCTTTACAACACAATACACCGATACAATAAGTGACCGACAACAGAGCACCTAGTCTTGTCACTACTGAACCAACGGCTTTACTGCAATATGTAACGTTTTGTGGGGTGTGCTAGAATTCTAGGGAAGGAAACACGAGAAACATACG
>SMGT01011602.1:0-28419 GCA_004794575.1 Lanistes nyassanus
AGGCTTGTCGCTGGCTCGCACAGCGAGCGCGCTATCCTTCTACTCCTTATCTCTGCATGTATCAACCAATCAGGCCAGAGACAGCGGAAGCCACACCCCGTGTCAACTAGTAGAACACGCCCCTAAGTGGACACTTAGGGTGGACACAACTACCCCCTCCCCTTCCTGGTCGTTTACACCCATCACTACATCAAGCCCTTGATGCTCGATACTACGCGTCACTGGTTCCTCCAGCTACGTAATCTTCCCCTGAACAACTAACGCACACCTGGTCAGCCTGACACTTGCACTAATCCCACCCCAGCAGCCCCAGGGTAATTAACACCTTGCCTCTGGTTTCTAGGGCCAGCACCCCCGATCATAAGTGTGAACAGGGACCGAAACTGGGCTGGTGATGACGTGAGCGGCTAGATGGCGGCTTGAAGAAGGAATAATAGACCTTAATTAGGGCCTGAGAGTCGAGGATGGATCACACCTGGAATCTATGGTGCAATCTCCTTGACCCACCAGACCCCAACACGTGACAAAGGGGCTGTATTTCCAGCTTCCGGTCATTTTGCATTCTGGGTGCAAGTGGTCCCTAACGTCAAGAGCGTGGCCGTGAAATTGGAACAACATTTTAACTCCAGGATACAATCCTTCGCCACGCCTGGATTCCAGACTGCAACCTTTGGCACATAAGTCCAATTGTCTACCACGAGCCATCAGTGGGCCCGGACAGACTGTAATTCATGCTTGCGGTGACTGAACACGCACTGAAGACCTTTGTGTGTGTGTGTGAGAGAGAGAGAGAGGGAGAGAGAGAGTGTGTGTGTGTGCGTTTGTGTGTGTGAGAGAGAGAGGGTGTGTGTGAGCGTGTTTTTGAGTGCGCGCGCGCGTATCTGCGTGTGTGCGTTTTTGACATGAACTCATGCAATTCCCGCATCTTCATGCGTACGCTATGTATGCAGATGGCACAGTGGGTGTATTCTCGGATTTGACCTTGAGCGAGTGGAAATCCCTTCTCACTGGAAATCCCATCACATGTGTTCTTTAGAGTTTTTTTTTTCAGTTTTCCATATAAGCGCCGTTGAGAGGCAGGACAACACATCAATGTCCTAAAATGTGTTTTTATGCACAGACTAAGTGTGCAAATATTTTACATACGGCGGTAAATTAATGGAGTAAACGCAAGATGTACGGATGCTTCTCACATGTTCGTGCAACCCACTTTATTGCATTTCCTCTAGAACCACCCAGTCTTCCCTTACGGTATCAAATATTGTCGCCCCTTTGTTCCGTTACATAAATATCAAAGCACTTTACTAAAACGACTAAGCATTTTATTATTAATTACTAAACAATAAAGCTTAACGATGACTATTGTAACGTTTCTTTAAAAATTGTAAATTCGTGAACAGTTCTAGGTTTGACTTAATCATGCAAAAGATCGTAAGCCAGGTTTATTGCTATAGTTCGGCAAGCATGGATGGACCACAGCAGCGCGCATGGACACATACAAACAAACACACAAACAAACAAATACATCTTCTAGATGATTTTACTTGGTAACCATTACAGACATTCATGTCTTACGATGATTCAGCTTCGCTTTATACTGGAAAAAGTCACAAAACCTTTTTTGGCTATATCACTGACTGTTTTCTTAGGAAAGTATTTTTTTTTAAAACTGTATGGATCCCACAAACAGGGCTGTGCGCACTGCAAACTAGTAGCCATAACTTGCAAAAGGATTTCTGGTAAGTGCATTCGCATAGGTGCACGAGAACGATCATCTTAGAGCATCGTATGTCCAATCCAAGAGAGCGAGCGTGCGCGCGCGTGTGTGCGTGTGTGCGTGCGTGCGTGCGTGTGTGTGTTTGCTCACGAGTGCATGTGCTTAAGTATTCCCTCTCAACCGTTGCTTAGGGTCTTCACGGAGTCAGCCAGTTCTCGGTGACTCTAGCAAGTTCCGCGCAGTGCTTATTCTGGTGATTTCCTCTTCTGCTCGCGGGCCAGCTCTCGGTTTCTTCTAAGCAGATCGTCAGAAAATGAGGAGCTTCCGGTGCAAATCCGGTTGTTATTGTGTCTATGATATATGAACAGTCATGCAAATAAAAGAAGCTTTATGTCACAACCAAATCAACAACTTTCTGGAGCAATGAGGGTGAAATTCGCATAATGAACAACCGGACATTACTTGCTGTAGTTTTATTTCTAGGCAATAATATTAGAGAAAGTTCCGAATCAATTAAGTAGAGAACAGTTGAACTGTGTGAACTTTTCTGACTACTGAAAATTTCCAAAAGCTACAGAACTGTCATAAATTAGCCCAACGACAACTAAATTAAGATCTTGTTACTTTTATCGCCTCTCCCTCAGGGGAAAAAGAAGAACTCATTGTCATTAACATTGTCATAGAGGTTGTCGTTGTCGTTGTCGTCGTCACCTTGAATGCCATTATTGGGTAGCGTATAAGCATCAAAACACGCCAAACACATACAAACAAGTGTGCACATGCACATACTCGACAGAAGAGTTCCTGACTAGTTTGCACACCTTCCGCTCCACACGCACAGACAGTAGGGGGCCTACCACAAAACGTAACGCACCGTTTGACCCCAGACTGGGAACCACTTTTTCGAGATGTGTGTGTGTGTGTGAGAGAGAGAGAGAGAGAGGGAGGGAGGGCGTGCCCACAAGGGCCTCAGCACCTGAATGTTTCAGAGACATCGAGCAAATTAGAAAATAAAGGGAGTGTCATTATGTTTGTACGTCTTATGTGGGTATTCTGTGCTGCACCTGTTTCAGTTTCTCTATCTCTTATATAAGCGCACGTACCTGGGTTGTATGCGTGCGTGCGTGCGTGCGTGCGTGCGTGCGTGCGTGCGTGCGTGCGTGAGAGAGAAAGAGAGAGAGATGTGAGAACAGTCTGTGGGTGTATTCGCCATCAACTGCTTACATGTTCAGCAGAGTGCGATACACTTGACACGCTGTGGGAAGACATTTTACGCAGCCAAGCTAAACACAAGTTGTGTACGTCGCGGCGGTACGGGCTAAGTCAGTGCTGATTAGGAAGTAAGCCAGCTACTGCCGGAAGCCCGGCCTCTTTTCCTACAGAACAAATCCAATTTACTCCATTTTAGTACAGTTTATTTCCTTCTATTTCTACCGAGAAGTAACCGCATTTTCCTGTAGGTTGACACAATGGTAACCTTTAATTCTTGTCGTGCAAGGGCTTACCCAGTTTTAGTGCACCCTTGATTTTGTATAGAATCAGTTAAAATTATCTCTGCTTCCCGAATAATTTAGATGGCGACCTCTATCTAGACCGTCCATATAAACATTTCTCTTCTACACCCTTTCCCGAAACTTTTCTCAATTTCATTTTCCGTATGACAAAGTATGACCCAACAGTTGTGAGGTGTAAGGACATTGTTTGGTGCATTTGATGATGGAGTTGGTGTTGTTGTGGTTAGTTGTTACAAAACATCGCATTTAATAACCTCCTAATGCTACACGTTTACTTACAAGTGTTGATAGTTTTCAAAGGGTGATTGTGGGAGATTTCTGGGTACTTTGAGGTTGATGGTCTGTATGGGACCAGTGTGTGATAAACTGAAAAGTTTAATTTGCATAAACACAAAAATACATTTAAAAATCCGGAGAAAGAATAAAATGTAAGTTTTCACGATTCCAAGGTTACAACGACGATGTACCTAAATGTCTATCTTTTACTCCTCACAAACATCAGTAAGGCTCAAGCCTACAAGCCCCTACAGTAAGAAAGCACAATGACAAATGTATTAAACAGATACAGAAAATTAAACGTTGGGAAAGCGTTCCATTCTCTTGCGCGTCTCCTCTAGAGCTAGCAGGCTGAGTGAAGGTGACCGTTGCGCCGATAACATCTGCTTCCGCCTTTCTCGTAACCGCCTTCTTCCTGTGCGGCACTTTCAAACTCTCGCGAGATCTCGCGAGAAGCTTTTCAGACCACGAGGGCCCACTGGGTAACTTCGACTTTCTAAAAGTGGTGCACTGCACGAGCCAGCGACACGAGTATAATTAAGGGTCCGAGCTGTCAGACCGTGCTGACGTTCTCGCCTGAAAGACGGAGTGAGGGAAATACGGTTTCAGCATCAACCATGAAAGGCTTTACGTGCCTAACGTTGCTTCTGATGGCAGGGTACAGCATGGAGAGTGACGAACAGCGTAAGTAGTGTTTAGTCTCTTTTTCTCTCTTTCTCTTTATTTGTCTCTCTCTTTCTCTGTCTCTTTATTTGTCTCTCTCTTTCTCTGTTTCTTTATTTCTCTCTCTCTCTCTGTCTCTTTATTTGTCTGTCTCTTTCTCTGTCTCTTTATTCCTCTCTCTCTCTCTCTCTCTCTCTCTCTCATCATTCCAACAGGAAGTACTTGAAACGCTCAACATAACCGTATGCAGACGCATGCGACCAAGGGAGCTTACCGTACCCAAACACGTAGCAAAGAGAGGGTCGAAAGAAAGGGACCAGGCAGATCCTCAAAAAAGATCTGCCGTCCCTTTCTTTATGATGACGCTAGTCTTCACAAATACAGAAAATCCCTATTAAATGTAATCAGCCCGCTCACTAAGCTAGTGCTGACAACTAGGATTCAAGACAAACACAATATAGGACAATTACATTTCAAGTACTTCCTGTTGGGTTGGATTGATAATTTGATAATTTAAGCGCTCGGTCCTCATTTGTTCTTTATTAATCTCTCTCTCTCTCTCTCATCGAGGAAAAATGGAAAACTGGGCCCTTTCATGCGGACGTGTGTGCATATAGATGCATGAACATCATGGTGACGCCTGGTGTGTGTGTGTGAGAGAGAGAGAGAGTGTGTGAGAGAGAGTGTCTGTGAGAGAGTATGTATGTGTGAGAGACAGAGAGTGTGAGAGAGAGAGTGTGTGTATGCGTGGGAGAGTGTGCGTGAGGGAGAGAGAGTGTGTGTATGTGAGAGAGAGAGTGTGTGTGTATGTGTGGAAAGACGGACTGTTGATAGCATATTGACAGAAAGAGATGTCAGATATTTTTGTTGTCTTGTTTAATTTTAGATTTTGAGACTACTCACTAAATGTACTAGTGACAACTCAGCGGAATGGTGAAAAACAAAATGGTCAGACAGGAAGTTTGACTTCCTTGTTTACACAATGACAAGAAAGAAAAGGGATCGGTTATGTGTAATCGCTATTAATCTCAAATATCAAGCACAAACAGACCTAAAATGAGAGTTAAAATAATTGCTGTGTGTTAGTTTTAGTTTGTGCCGGAAACAGCGGCTACATACCTTCATCCAATATGATTCTGGGTCGAGTTACATGTGCGATGGTATCTGCACTTCCGGTTATAGCAGCAGCTGTAATGTCCGTTCGGCCAGTTTGTTTTGCGAGCAGCCTTAACTACAGAAAGGAATAAGGAACGCACATTCACCTTAGCCTTGTTACTTGGACTTACATGCATTTCAGTTACCAATAAAAAATGCTTCATAAAAAATAACTTAGTAAGAAACAAACCTTCCATCTGCCGCTTTTTAAAAAACTTTATCCACCTCATAACACATAGTTTTTACTCATATCTTTAATCATATGTCGTGTTGAAGGGCACATGATCTTGCAAACCGAAGACAGAGGTTTGTGTGTGGCGCACGACAGTTCTTGTGATGCTTAGGAAGAAGATCAGTTTGTTGCTTATCGTCCCACCGCAAACTAAGTGCATATCAAGAAGTGCTGCTTGAGATAAGTTTACGTGCTGCCACACCTGGGACTGCTGTCGCAACACGGGCTTCAGTCCCACCCAGTCACATTCTACTGACACCAGGACAGCTAGTCCCACTGCTGTTCTCTATAGTGCCAGGCGTCTGGTTATCAATTTTTAAGTCATAGGTGTGACTCGGCCGGAGTACGAACTGCCGACCTCCCGCCCCGGAAGTGGACGCTTTAGCCACTAGATCACCATGGCTGTCGAGGATCAGTATGCAGCAATAGAACGCCACTGGTTTAGTAAAAGCTTTCTGCTCGAGTGCACTGCCCGCAGATATTCGCACTGAGTAGATGCCAGCAATTTAGAGGGTGTGGGTGCTACCAGGCCCGAACAACTGTTCAAAACGGGTTAATTAATAGAGGGATCCAATGAACCCTCTTCTTCTGCGAGCCTGTTCGTTACTGTATTTTTTATAACTGCTCTTTTGTACAAGCCAACGCTGCGTTTCCAAGATCCCCCTTTTCGCCAGTATCGATATAATTTTATTTCAAATCTTCAAATCATGTGGCCTGAGAACTAGACACTTTCAGCATTTACGTGGCATAACCGCACATTTTCGCGCATTGAGGCTGCAGACATCGTGGTTTTTTTTTAAACACAGGAACCTACATCACGGTCCGAGATCCTGACATCAGAGAAAAATACAGCATATCATATAGATAGTTATAGACATCATCTGATATCTGTCATATCAGAACCCATGCGGGAAGTCTGGGAATCCTATTAACTATATCAGCTAAACGTCGTTACCTTGAAACAAGAGCTTGTGAGCTCTGCCCGCCAGAAATTTACTGCTATTTTTGGGTCGCACTGTGCGGATGTGGTTAGAGTTCTCTATTGTTTCTCGAGAGCAAGTTCAGAGGTCATAGTGCAGCGCCAAGAGGATTTGGGTGACACAATGAAGTCTCAGAACCAGCAGATGTCTAAGGGGTTTGTTTTGCTTCGTCTGCTTGTAGTTGCATTAGTTCTGCTGGCAATTTATGGGGGGCGGGGGCAACATACGGAGCAGTAAAGGAGACTGGGTCACCGACGAATCAAGTCCCAGAAGTACTTTTCATCGATGTGCACATTTTTCATGGACAGAGGGGGATGAACATCACTAAAAATCGAATTCACAGTTCGATCCTTACCTAAACAAAACTCAAGTTCGACTTGAGGAATGTCTGTAAAATAGCAAAAACAAGAATACTAGCTATTGATGGAGCTAACATCTGTTGGTCTATGTTATCGTGACGGTGGCGTGAGGTCTGTGACACTGGGCGGGTTGCCTGGTCAGGTGGGCATGACTATCACAGGACAGGCAGATCGACAATCCCCTTTGGAGGGACATTTCCTGTGCTAGAACACTAAGGACAGTCACACCCTCTTTCAGCCACACACACTTTATTATTGTCCCTCTCCACCTAATTCCATCTGCTGACTCTTCTCTGTCGTTTTCACTCACCCGTCAGAGACCTTCAAAGCAGTAATGCACCTCTCTCTTTCGTCTTCCTCCTTCTCTCGTTCTTTCTGTCTTTTTCTCTCTTTCCCCCTTCCACTGTTATATATGTCGTGCATTTTCTCTCTCAAACACCTTTTACTCTCTCTCCTCACACAAACACCCCTGGGGTAGGGTTATTCGCCACATCACCTTATACCAAACCATACCGCCTGCAACCTGGTTTCACGGAATTCCAAAACACGTTTAATAACTGATGCTCCTAAATACGTTTTTCTTTGCTGTGCCGAGAATAATAAAAATTGTGTATTCTAAAAATTGTGTTAACTTGTGTTGCTCTTGTTTGGTATAGCAACTCCGTGCCCCACGCTGACCCTGAAAAATGGCCGAGTGAGAGTTCGTCAGGGGAAGATGGCTTACTTCGACTGCAGGAAAAAATTCACGCGGGTTGGACAACACCTCGCTGTGTGTTTATCGAGCGGAGTCTGGAGTCAGTCCGTCCCAGCATGCGTTGGTGAGAAACAGTTGATAGGGATTAGCTAAAACTCAGCCGGAATTGATGGTTATAAACATCCTATGTCCCTTTGTCTCTTCATCAATTCTCTCTTTCTTTCTCTCTCACACATATTCTCTCTTCTTTTCTTCACCCCCCTCCACTCCTGTCACCTCAGTTATTTGCTCGTTGTACGTGACCCGTGGGAAGAGAAGTACAAAGGGTCGATTTTGCAACATTTACAACCCATCGCTTGTGTTAACTTTAAGTACAGATTTTGATTTTTTTTAAAAAAGGGGTGGGATAATTTTGAATGCTTCCATCATTAGCCAGCTTTTAATCTCACTGCTCTGAATTTTTTTTTGTCCGACCGTCGAGGACAATGAATATGATTATGTAATACGTGTGAAGTGGCGGGCCGTACCTTATCTTATTGGACTCGACTTCTCAGAATTACTGGACAAACTTTTATGGTGATCTCGTAAATGTAAATTTAATTGAGCAATCATCACCCAAACCTTTACTGCAACAGGTCAATGGTTTCTACACCAGAGGGTGACGACGCTACGAAATAATGTGAATAACTAGAGAAATCTACCGAGGGAAAAGATTCTCATACTCTGACACGTTCACTCAGTCTCACACAGGCAAAACACTTCTTGCTTAAGAGCCCCCACCCTCGTAAAAGACACAACTGCAGCGAACCGTTATTCAACATATATTTCAAACACTAACTGGCTCGACAACATCAAATATATCTACAGATTATTTACAGAGAATTACTTTGCTCGTGTCTAGGGTAAGACGCTGCCTGATTACGTCATACCACGTGGAATCAGACAATGAAGATAATCAAACTAAAGCAAGAGGGAAATCAAACTGCAAAACGGCCTATGATCCCGCTCTCTACGCTGTCACTAAGTGACCGACAACAGAGCACCTACTCTAGTAACTACTAAAACAACTATTTCTGCGATACACAACTCTGAAGCTATACAGACTGAATCAATAAGTGACCAACGACAGAGCACCTAGTCTTGTCACTACTGAAACCACTGCTTTACTGCAATACACAGCTCTAAAGCTATTCAATGACCAACTATGAAGCTATGACACGGCCACGATCCGCACTACACTCTTACCTCCCCTTGACGTATTGCCCGGCCACTAGCTATGACGTCTCCTGTCTCCGGCAGGATAAAACCACTTATCTTAATTCAACCCGAGTCCCAGACTCTAAGAAAAGTTTATGGTAAGAGCAGTCCTATAAGGCGCAGCAGCAGTAGTCACTTACGAATCTTTGTCTTGTAGACTTGTCGGCGAAATACAGCCCATTGTAATCGCTAGCTGAAGCTCTTCCGTCCTGGCTAAAATGGCGAGGGGTAGAGGTC
Source organism: Lanistes nyassanus (assembly GCA_004794575.1). Taxonomy (NCBI): domain Eukaryota; kingdom Metazoa; phylum Mollusca; class Gastropoda; order Architaenioglossa; family Ampullariidae; genus Lanistes; species Lanistes nyassanus. The sequence goes on from SMGT01011602.1 coordinate 9,085, forward strand.
CGTGGATCTACACGTGTCCGCTTCTCTTGGTCTTCCTACATTAACTCTCTCTCCATGTCCTGTCCTTTCTGTGTGTCCGCATCTCTAATCGCGTTTTTGCCTCCTTAAGTAGTAGGCGTTCTGCCGCATTACCCTCGAGTAAACCGGTTCTGGCCAGCCTAGGTTGGGAAGGAGCAGCTGCCATGACCAATGGCGTATCACTCACCTACCTAAGTGTGAAGAGAAGGGGAGGAGCTAGCAGGCTAAACTAAGAGTGACAGGTGATACCCTAGGAGTGACATGTGACAATACGTACGTCAGTATTATGTCAGAATATACGGCCAGCGCGCACTAAGGTCATGGCGTGGCACCACAACATTGAACACACCAAGCATAACGCCAGAGTGATTTGCTGTCAGGTCGCGGTTGTCCTGACCTTGGGACGTTGCCACACCTGACAGTCACGGAGCAACACGAAGGCGGGGTCTTGCAGTTCGAATGCCCTCCGAACATGCGCAGAGAAGGACCTCAAGTGCTGATGTGCGACGGGACCAACTGGGACGCAGCGCCACCAAGATGTCTCTGTGGGTACCAGCTCTCAAACTGGGGGTACATATTTGGGTAGTTTGGTGTCACTGCAAGGCTGTCCCTTTGTCATTGTTGATTGTTACATATATAACGCTGATGCTAATGCTGTTATGCGTTTTCGTTTCTTCGTTTTAGAAAGGGAAACGACCTATTTTTAACGGGATAATTGGATAATACGTACATTAAGTCACAGTTTTAAAACAGCAAATCTGCTTAAAAATCAACAAAACTGGACCAACACTGCTTGATGTGTTCTTCTATTGTATGGCAGTGAGAATAGGTGGTGGTGGTGGTGGTGGTGGTGGTGGTGGTGGTGGTGGTGGTGGTGGTGGTGGTGGTGGTGGTGGTGGTGGTGTAATGATTTAAAAGTGTTCGCCATCTGCTCCACATTTCAAAGAAGCGTCATTACCATCAATAATCATATTTGAATCCCTAGCGATGTTTTCCAGATGGAAACAGTCTGGGTTGCGACTTCGAGGACCCTTACCTTTGTGGGTGGAGTCAAGACATACATGATGATTTTGATTGGACCCGGATAAGCGGAGCCACGCCCACATCTGACACGGGTCCAGAAGGAGACCATACCACTGGCAACGGTAAGAAATTTCCTCCTCTCCTCAACATGGGACATACACGCTGTTGAAGAAATATTTTATTCCTCTGAAGCCATTTTCTTCTTTTTACCACGTCAAATAAATAATTTGGTGCAGCACTCAACATTTTATTTAAAACAAACTGTATTACGAAGGCTGTTAAACGCAGGAATATGAGTGGGAATGTACTCTTGCAGGTCATTATATATTCATGGAATCGTCAGCGCCACAGAAGTCTGGTCAGGTGACTCGTTTGATCTCCCCACCTTACAAGTCAAACGAAGACCTCTGTCTGCGTTTCTACTATCACATGAAGGGCCCGGACAATGCAGGAGGTGAGAACGGGTTGTACGTTACCCCCTGACCTCTGTCTTCTTGGTTAAGTATGGCAAAATATAACGCGCCTTTACGGAGGCACCGAATACCGTGTCAGCAGCAGAACTGCGCCGCTTCCAATAGTATTCTAAAACAGCATTTTCCTGTCGCCAAGCTCTTGTCGCGAAGTTGAGATATACTGTCAGCTTCGATTTCAGATTACGCGTACCGAAATTAGTTAGTTGTGTCTTTGTGTTTGTGTCGCATCTCCAACACGAGCTGGGTTCTACTGGAATCCTGTAATCGCTGCTTGGTGTCAGAGGTTGCCTGGGTGCTTCTCGGGGCTATCTTGGCATGAAACCTTCTCCAAATCTCTAAAACTTTCTCACTTCATTTAAAAAAAAGGTTTCTGCAATCTTCTAACACGTTCTGCCAGGTTCTGGAAACTTCTGGAAATTTCGGCTACACATAGGCCTTTTGAAAGTTATCAATGTATTGCAGATCTTGCTGTCATAGTGATCTATGCATTCCTCCCAGTTCTGTAATGTTCTTCTATCTGTTTTCTTTTTCCATCCAACAACACGGCCTTGGTAAAGCATTAATTGCAGAAACTGCTTCAATGGATATCCGAATTAATCTAATTTTTAATGTAAATTTGAGTACAGTATTTATAACTTACATCAGGGTCTTAAATGCTACTGTTTCATTTTTTGTCGTTTTTCAGAACAAAAAGTAGCAGTAAACTGTTTCTTGTGCATAAAGCATGAATGTGCCTTCTGCAAAACATATCAAATAAAGCAAAATGACCTTAACATTCTTTGACAGAGGTGGGTGACCTCGACGTGTACATGAGAACTGAAGGTGGCGAAGATAGAGACGAGCAGGTGTTTCACCGGGAAGGTAACCAAGGAGACAAATGGAACAGGGGAGACGCGCTGCTTCCAAAAAGGGCGACAGTCTACAAGGTAAAGGAATAAAAAAGCTTGATTATTAAAATCCACTGGACAGGTGTCGTCAGACTGATGACTGAAGTCAAACTATTTGCTGAAACAATTAGATAATAGGTGAAGTCAAGATAACAGAAGAAGCCAATGTTTCAGTTATGTTCCGCTTATCAGCTGAGACGACATGATGCCAAGTCAATAAAAGTTGTTAGTTCTAAACAGCGGAGATATGACGCCCAATTTCAGCAGGACAGAAAATGTCTTTGGAGAGGGTTTTGAAAAGCAATTCAGTATGACTTATAGAACAAATCAAGCTGAAGTAGAACAGACCAAGGATGGGTTGCATAAGCCGGTTCATACGTGAATGTGAACTTAAAATCCACAGGACGAATGGACTGTACGAGGTCCTTTATGAGCAGAAGTACAGATACCGACGATTATGTAACCCAACCCAATACCAGTATTCATCCATAATAGTCGCATTACCACACATGCGCATGCGCACTCCACCACTTTAACAGCATAGGATGCTATTGCCTTAGTTTGGGCCAATAATTCCTTTTCAAGACGCCCCTCACCACCTCCCCGAGATTCCAATTGCTGATATGCAGCATCCAGTTTCCTCTAAGGTCAAAGTTCGTGTCTTTTCAGATCGTGTTCGCAGCGACAAGGAGAGAGAGTTATGTAAGCGACATCGCCCTCGATGATATACGAGTGTTTAACTGCACAGATCCCGAACTGCAAGGTAAGAGCCCTTTGTCTGTATGTTAATATGATGCGTGTACTTGCCAGTGCGTGTTTGTCTGTATGTTAATATGATGCGTGTACTTGCCAGTGCGTGTTTGTCTGTATGTTAATATGATGCGTGCACTTGCCAGTGCGTGTTTGTCTGTATGTTAATATGATGCGTGCACTTGCCAGTGCATGTTTGTATGTATGTTAATATGATGCGTGCACTTGCCAGTGCACGTTTGTATGTATGTTAATATGATGCGTGCCCTTGCCAGTGCATGTTTGTATGTATATTAATATGATGCGTGCACTTGCCAGTGCATGTTTGTATGTATGTTAATATGATGCGTGCACTTGCAAGTGCATGTTTGTATGTATGTTAATATGATGCGTGCCCTTGCCAGTGCATGTTTGTATGTATGTTAATATGATGCGTGCACTTGCCAGTGCATGTTTGTATGTATGTTGTTGTGTGCATATGTCGGTTCGCGTATGGGCCCCCTCAGTGGTCTAGCTGCGGGTACGTTCAAAAACGTGCATCTTGCTATAAACAAACCTCAATTCCAAGCCTGAATTTATTACTTATCACACCATTCAAACATGAAGATGAATTTATTGTAATCGGATACACATAAAGCATAAACTAGGAAACAAATTTAAAACTTTGACTGCCAGGGGAATATTTTGTCCACTCCATCCGTATCGTCCTTGGCCGGCCAGGGGCGTCGTGCAGCGCCCCCCACTTTTCAAGTTCAAACGCTCCTTGCGGAAAGTGGTCTAAAGGAAACAAATGTGTGTAATCAGTAGCTCAGCCAGTCATACATATAGGGTTGTTTCCCTTTGACCATGAATCGTGGTTGTCACTGCGGGGAAAACAAAGGTAAAGCCATAAGCCCTCTCTCCTAGTCACACAACATCTCAAAAATGGCGGCACGAAGTTCGGCTCGCACGGATTTTCACTTATCCTGTTGCTGCTGTATTTTACATAGCTTTTACAAACAGCAAACCCCAATGTAAGTATAGGTTATTTAAGTATATTTTTGTCATAAAAAATCAGTTTGTTTCACCCTTCTAGGCCATACGGTTATTTTTTTTTACGATTTTTAAACATGCCCCCCCCCAAAAAAAAAAAACGATGGTCGCACAGGAAAGTCCTTCTCAAACATGGCCGGCATTAAGGTGTCCGTCGGGAGGTCGGTTGTTCGCATCCCGGCCAAGTCATACCTAACACTGAAAAGTTGGCAATCTAGTAGCTGCCCTGCCAGACGCCTGGCACTACAGGGAACAGTACTAGGGCTGGTTGGCCCGGTGTCAGTATAATGTGACTGGATGGGACTGAGGCCCGTGTTGCGCCATCAGTCCCACGTGTGGCAGCACGTAAACTTTGTCTAAGCAGCACCGTCCTGTTATGCACGTCATTAATTGACATTAAACACCGAACATCCATCCACGTATGTATGTTATATATATATATATAGTTTTGTACATGTGTACGCATATGCGTGAATGTGTGTGTATATGAGTGTGTATGCGCGAATGTTTGTATGTATGTAAATCAGTTTATGAGAAAGGGAAGGAGTCGCGTTTTGCACACATCTGTAAAAACAGATATTTAAGAGCACACGTGATTTAAGGAATTAATTTCAGAACACAGTTTTTGTTAAATAACTCAGGTTCGTCGACTACTGCTCACGACGTCACACGACAACCAGAGCCAACGACATCAACGCTGCCTCCTTCAACCAGAAGACAAAGGAAAACGACGTCACCAGTAACCTTAACTACCGCGACTACACCGACTACATCAACGACCAGAACCACGACCACTACCACTGCATCGACTACCACAACCCAGCCAACATCAGCGAGAACCACTGCGACTAGAGAGGTGATGTCAACGTCGGCCATGCAGATGATGACGTCAACAGACGCCCTTTCCAACGACATCCCGACTGGCAGCCACATGAGAGAAGAAGACCGTTTGGGAACGGAACACACCCCGGCCTCTAAAGACAGCTTTTTGCCAGATGATCCGACGTCAACACCTGACGCTTCCACGTCAACACCTGACGCTTCCACGTCAACACCTGACGCTTCCACGTCAACACCTGAAGCTGCCGGAGCCGAAGACTCCTCTGGCGCCACTGGTCAGAGCCACGACAACAGCGACGCCCTCAACAACGACGGATCCAGCGACGAGACGGCCGGGAACCCCAGCGACGCCAGGTCGACCCAAGGCGGTGGGCCGTCATCCTCCAACAGCTACCTGCAGCTGATCGTGGGCGTCACTCTTGGACTTGCCGTCGGCATGGTCGTCGTCGGGGTGTTGCTGTGGTTGTGGTTCAGAAACCGGAGAGAGCGAATTGAGCGGCAGATCATGAAAAATCAAATAGACATCAACTGCAGCACAGACGACAGCCCGTACCACTGACTAGGCAACTGGCAGGACGTGGCTAAAGAGCATAGAAACTGGTTCACTAAAGAACAGTCGTGAGTAGCTGTTCAGCGAACAGTTTGAACAGAAAATTTGTCTGCAACACCAACATTAGAACATATCTTTTTGTAAATTTTGCAAGTCGTTGGACTCAAGGTCTGTGGGAGATGACTGCAAAAAGAAAACTAAAATATTAGCGCTGATATAGCTGTCGCAACAAATGCTTGTACTTTTTACAGGCATTGTGCAGAGAAAGAAACACCAAATCTGAACAGTTTATTATCTAAAGTGTATGTATGAGTAAAATACCGTGTGTATATTTCTTAATACGTGTATAAATGCATAAGCCAAATCTCACTCAGTGGGTTTTTCTGACACACGTAAGACCGGCCATAGTTGAAATATATCCGTAACTTTTTCGTTTTTGGAAAAGAGCAGTATATTTACAGGTGACAAAAGCAGCAGAATGTATGTCAGATTATACGATCGTCGGGAAAGAAACACGCCGCTGAAAAGTCCTTTGTTATGATTGTCTTATCGTTGCCCCATTCACCCCATTCTCTTATATTTTCATAGCATATGTCACCTGCCCCCGTTAAATCACTCAACAGCCTCTTTGTACAAAGTTGTACGGAGCTATACCAAAGGAGTCGCGTATAGGGCGCGATGGCGCAGCAGTCGACCAGGTCAGAAACAGTCTGGTCTATCGTTCCGCGAGTCCAGATCCACCAGTCGATCACTTAGTTAGATCTTCGTAAATTCTGCGACGGGTCCTCACAAAGAAACTTACTTTCTTCCATGAAGGCTAAACAATATGCAGTAACTGAGAAGGATGCGAACATAGTTTTATACTCAGTGAGGCGGATAAGGGAAACAGTATTGCCCCTGCCTCCAGAAGTGACTCCTGACACAAGCACGATAGTGTACAGTCTACACCCAGCATAACGCACTAATCAACATTACTGGTTGGCTGGGAGAACGTTGTATACGCGAAAAGGAGCATTAAAATGATCTATCGGATGCGTGATATTTATGCTGTACTATTATTTTTAATCTCTGCAAATGGCCAGTGTCTATTCCAAGATCTACAGTATTGGAGAGCTGTTTTCACGAGAACCGGCTCTGACCTCAAGCACGTTAACCTTTGACTTGTGCCACAGGTCAGATGAGCTATCTATAGGGCACTTGTTGTCTCGCTCTTTGTGCTCTCAATATGCGCGGCTGCCAACTTTTAAAGTAGTGTGTACAGCACGAATAAAACATTTCGTTTAGACAATCCCCCAAGGTCGCAAGAGTGCTGCGAGTATTTTTGCATTGTTTGTGCTTACCTTCAGGCCTTTATCATTTCTGTTTATTTATTGCTCAGTCACGTGTGAAACAAACATGGTCGTCCTGTTATGTAATATTGTGTTTTTCTTCACCAGATCACAGAAAAAGACAGTTATGTATCGATATGTACACAATGCGTTCCTACTCATAACGACATTTAGTTGCCATACTACAAGGTATTCAAAATACTTGACGCACACTTGTACACGCTGAGTGTGTGCCTGCGTGCGTGGGTGCGTGCGTGAGAGAGAGGAAGGAATTACACAGAAAGAGCGATGGAAGAAGAAATTGTAGTAGAGGAGAAGAAAGGAGAGAGAGTGAGGGAGTGGAAGGAAAGAGAAGAGAAAGAGAGAAGGAGGGGGAAGGGAGAACCCGACAAATAGAAAGAATCGTCTGACATCGTTCACATCTACATAATGAAGGTAAAGGAGCCCCCTCCCGTTCCACTTTCCTGTGGGCCAGCATCGTGAGGGCAGTGCCCACCTCCTCTCCCTCACTGCCTCACCTTTCCTGATCCATGGGTCAGGTACCCAGTCTCAGGTGGTCAACGAGTGGAAGTGTGGTGCGGCGCACGGTTATCGAACCAGCGACTTCCGGCGAACCCCTCGGCCATCCGCTTCCTACAGAACGAACGTATCCACAATAATCTGTCAGACAGACAAGACTGACACATCTTCGAGACACTTCATTGCAATAGTTTGAAGTGTCTAAGCAACCTTGTGTCGTAATTTGCATTAGCTGTAGGATAAGCTCTTTCAATAAACCATTAGAACTCTCTTGTTGCGTTTGTTGTCTGTGCTTACCAACAAAAGACGCAGATCTGTATTTAGGACAGAACTCCCAATTTTAAATAATACAGGTAGAAAACGTATTTTTTAATGAACATGCTTATACTGGGGGCGGTAGAAAATCAAGCTTAAGCGGTACTTGTCACAGCGTCAAATTTTTGTTGAATATGTGTGCATCTAGCGTTTGGGTACAGAAGTTACTGTGATACCCCAATAGTGAACTACTATTTTTTTTTGTTTGTTGTGACTGTGGTATGGGATTGGTGTTTTAGTATCCTGTTCTTCAGTTGCTTTCTGTGAGGCAGCCGTGAATAAACTGATCAGTCAAGCAATCTCTTTCTCTCACGCACACACACACACACGCACGCACAAGAACGCGGACGCCCCCCCCCCCCCACAAACACACACGCACACACAAGNCCCCCCCCCCCCCCGCCATCTCCCCCCCCCACACACACACACAGGCAGAAGAACAAACATATGAGTTCACACCAACTGCTTTTTAATCCTATTTTTTTAATATCCACAATAATGAAAACGAAATAAACGTGAAAGACCGATTCGCTCCACACATATTTATTTTTTAACAAGTTCTATTTGCATTACACATTTGATATTTCATTATTTTGGTGTGACGTAATACGCGATGGTTACGGGCTGCTCATATTCGCATTGTTCAGAAGTGTTCAGTCAATTTTATCGTCTGATGTTTCTAAGATCTGACCTCTACACCGTAACCTGAACAAAGAATATTCATATTTATCGTTGACATTGGTAACGAAAGCTGCATGCGATGTCGATGGTTGTGCTAGCTAATTGAACACCTGAAAAAATGGCTGTGTGATTTTGATATTAAGAATATTGACTAATAGAGCAAATTCACATGGGGGAAGGGGGGGGTTCTTCATTCCGTCTTCACTTGTTCCTACAAATTTATCTCTCCCTCCTGAAATCAAGACGTTATTGGCAGACAAAGCCAGCTGATGGCTGTTTGCTGAACAAAAAAAAATGTTTAAAAAAGATCGTTTTAAAGAACGTACAATAACAAGATTAAAGTAAGACGGTAATCTTTGTATTACGCCCGAGTTGGAATGACACTTATTAAACTGGCATGTCAAAAATCATTCAGTTCTTTGGTTTCACTCATTATCCGAAGTGCGCACCCATGTGCATTGTTCTCGCAATGTGTCGTAACAAGTCGGCTTTCACACAACGTCTTTAAACTTCTTCCATCCACATCGGCGTTTTCAAGCCTTCAAATGTTGAAGAAATCTTACCGCCAGCAGTAAATACATTGCAAAATAAGGCAACAAAACATGCTGGTTAAAATGATACATTGAGTCCAAACATTTCTTCTATGACAACAAAACACAGTAAGGATAGTTTTGTATATGTTGTCTTGGTCTTGTTCAGCAGAACATCGACAGTTCATTCTCTTCATGTAAGGCGTTTTCAACGTCGGTAAATGAGTGCACGCGCGTGCATGGAATGCACTCATATGTCTTTCTGTGTGTGCGTGTGTGTGAGTGAGTGAGTGTAAGTGTTTTTGTTTGCCCTCTGTTTTTGTGTTCATATATTAACTTGTACGTGTGTGTGTGTGAGGGATAGAGAAAGGAGAGAGAGAGAAGAGACAGGAGGAGGAAGAGAAGAGAAAATGTAAGGAATAAGCTGGAGAGAGAGAGAGAGAAAGAACAAAAAGACGCTGACTGAAGAAAGAAACAAGACAGCGGGAAAACAGAGACAAGATGAGAGGAAAAAAGGAGAGAGAGGATCGTTCATACAAGCAAAAACTATCGAGTTACAAAGTGAACACATTACTCTCGATCGATGTCGTGGATGAGCCAGAGAAGTGGTTCAAATCTTCCTGCCTTTCATGTTACGCGTGCTTTTACGAAGGCGCCATCCGGGTTTGATCCTTGTCTGAAATTCACAAGCTTTTTGTGCGTGAAAAGGACTTGAAAAGTCACGTATTTTCAATTTGCGCATTGTACGATTCACAGCGAGGTGTGGGGCGTCTCGGCGTTGCTGCCTGGCAGCTGCCGCAGTTCAAGGTTCAGACTCTCTTCGTCCCACATGCAGTTCGCCTTCCAGTCGCCCAGAGTCTGTTCGTCGTCCGCCCACCGCCTGTGGTCGTGCAGAAACTGCTGGCGGTCCTCTAGTCATTGTTGATACGGGTTGCCCTCTATACTGCCGATGATGTTCATCTGGTCCTCCTCCACCTGCCGCTCGAACTTCTTCCGACGGTTCCTGGCCCACATCCACGCCAGCACGCTGATCACAGCCATGCCCACAGCCAGCCCCAGCGTCACGCCCACAATCAGGGGCAGATAATTCGCTCCTTTCTCTCGAGCCTGTGCGTTGTCTGCCCCTGGTTCCTCCTCGACATGGCCGTTGTCGGCTGGGTAGTCTTCTGAACTCTCGTTGCCGTTCTCCTCGTCGATTTTCTCGCTGCTGGTACTGTCTTTCTCGTCGTCGTTATCGCTGCTGTCGTTGTCGCTGTTGCCGATTTGGTTTTTCTTGGTCTCGCCGCGCATGTCGCTGGAGCCGGACGACTGGTCTGTGTACACAGCGTCCGAGCCCGTGGACGGGGATGTCCGCCCTTCGTCGAGAGAAAGGGATGTAACCGATGATAATTCTGTCACGAACGAAGAAGTTAGAGTTGACGACCCCTCTGCCTCAACTGCAGACCGTTCGTGTTCGGGACCCGCCTTCGTGGAAACACTTGTCTCCGCGCCTTCCGTCGACGGAGGTGTTGTAGACGTCGCAAATGATGTGGATGTCGTAGATGGTCTGTTTTCTTTCTCTGCCATTTCCGCTCTCGTTGTCTCTGTCGCAATCATTGTCGTAAACGTCGTCATGGTTTCACTGAAGACGGAGGTTATTACAGTGGATGTCGTGGTAGCTGTGGCTGTAGTGGCGGCCGTGGAGGGGGTCGTAGGTGCAGAAGTTGTAGTCGTAGTAGCACGAGTGCTAACAGTAGTAACTGTAGGAGACGTAGTCGGTGTTGTTGTTCCTGGTGACTGGGAGCTTGTGCTCGTCCTTCGCTGCTGGGTCGTTGTCGCTGGCTGTGATGGTTTCATGGTCATCGTGCTATCTGAGAAGTCGGTCGTGCTACTGGTGTCGAAAGAAGACCCTTCTATCACTGGAGTTGAACCTAATGCTGGCGTTGATGTGTCTGGCATGAAAACACGTTTATATTAATGATTTTACGTTTCAGGGACTATCGAAGAATACTGGGTTGGGGTGCATGAGCCCTCTTATCTGAACCTCCTGTCATAAGAATCGTCGTAAGACCCCTTCGGCCTTTTATTTTAGATGGACTTTTACAATCCACATATAACCTAAAGACGCGAACGTCCATCCAAAATCAGCCCTGTATTCTACAAATAATAATATGTCACATTGTATGTTAGTTTGTTCCTAGGAACGGGGTTTAACCCGGTAAAGTTAGCCAAACGTGAGCTGACAGGTGTAAACAGGTGGCAATTTTAAATTACCTTGCTACATCAAAATATTAAAGAATCCTTTTCTCTATTAAGACAGAAGATTTTAAAAAAATTTCGTTCATGGTGATTATTATCAATTTCAGATTGCAGCAGCCGTCTGCAGCTATGCTGATTACTGACAAATTGTAGGAACACGTGTGAGGTTGCTGCGTACCATAAAGATGGCGCTCGGAACATTTGAAGACACTGATGTCATCCAGCGCAATGTCCCCTGTCCAGCTCTCTCGTCTAGTAGCTGCGAATACTATCTGAAATGACAGACAATCGCTCTGTTACTAGTGAAAGAAATTAACTTGTTAGCAGATATCCATCTAGACATACGGCTCGCAAAACGAAAGTCTGACTAATTTTTATTTTAGAGTCCCGAAGCCTGTCATCCCTTCAACAATTATTCCTGGGATGGCTTACGGGATCTCTGGTGTAGGTTTTGAATTTCCATATAGACCTTCTAAATCCCGTTAACAAAATAATGTGTATTGACTGAAACTTAAGTCAGTCCTAGAAATAATTCGACCCAAACCGGTATCTTAACTACAATTCACATGAAGCCTTTATCCACTTAAAGTCCGGTCTAGGCGATACGCTATTAAGTGCAGGGACAGTGTGAATTAGCTGTTGACGGAAGCGCTGTGAACTGAAGCCTTCGTCTTTCCGATCCTGAGCGCTTTTAAGATCCTTTGAAAAGGCTATGACCGGCGACTTACTGAGAACACCGACTGCTGTCTGGGTATCACGACGTCTCCTTTCATCCACGCCGGCCCTTGGTTGCCCTCGCGATGGAAAACCTGCTGGTCTCCATCCTGGTCACCTTCCGTTCTGACGTACACGTCAAGGTCACCCACATCTGAAAGGACATTCATAATGATTGGCTGAAACGAAACTGTCACGATATCGACCGTAAATAAAGGAAGAAATGTTCAGTCTTCCTTCTTACTTTTCCTTCCTTCCTTCGCTAGTTTCCTGGAAAGTCATCGAAAGGTTCTTTTTAATGCAGCTGATATACAGCTGTCTCTGGCAATATTTCTTTTAAAATAAACTATCCTCCCGTGATGCTAAATTTTACCTCCTGGTTTCTCGGGCCCTAGCATGTGGTAGAAAAAGCTCAAACACATTTCTTCAGTCGGACCGTAGGGCGGCGAGATCAAACGAGTCACGTGACCAGGCTTCTGCGGTGCTGATGACTCCATGTAGATGTAATGGCCTGAAAAAAGAGATTTAGCGTTGCTTAAATCTGAGATGCTTTAAGCCATGTGAAGCTGACACAGAACAACAAGAACTTAGAAAAATATATGTGCTATCAGCGTGCTTTTTCTGTCTATGTGCAGTTGAGGGCTTGTGCGCTGTGCAGTGAACGGTTTTTGTACATGCAATATTTTCTGTTGTCGTGTGCACCATACCTTTGCCTGTCGTGTGGTCACCTTCGGGTCCTGTTCCAGCTGTTGGCGTGGCGCCACTCGTCCATGTCCAATCAAAATCGTCGTTGGCATCTTGGCTCCACCCACAGAGACTGCTGTCCTCAAAGTCACAACCAAGACTGACGCCATCTGCCACAAACACGTGTACATTCATGAGCCATGTAAAAGTCTAAATACAGTCTTATCTTTATATAATCTAGCAACTGTTAACCAACATAATCATGTATGTGGCAGCTATAACATTTTCCTACCAAGAACAGAGCACAAATTAATGTGTGAGAATTGTCAAATGTGCATAAGGCATGCATGTGTAAGTATATACAAGTAAATCCGTGATTGTGTGTGTGTGTGGGTGTGTAAAATCTGGTCTACATTATAAATGTCGTAAAGAAGAATCCTTTACAGCAGCCCAGCGAACTGCAGAGCGAACTGTTTACCGGCAGATGGGGCGCTGTAAGGGATATCACCAGGGGGAAAATGTTTTGGGAGCTCAAGAATGCTTTATAGTGCCTCAGCTTCCGTTTTAGGTTCTTAGCTTAGCCTATGGTACAGTAAACGGGGAGGTAAGTACGAGGAACTACATTAAATCTTGCAAACGATTTATGCACGGCATCGTCAGAATCATCCTCATCATACTTTTCACCCTCTGTTCTTCCCTCTGCTGCAACTACTGCTACTGTCCTTACCACCAAAACCGCCACCCACAACTACCCCTTGAACTATAAAGATCTCTTTTGTCGTCATTCTTTTAGTTTATACAGGTGAGGGGTTTTCAAATGAGTGGGAAAGTGCCGACTGTAAATGGTATTATGCCCCAAGAAAAAAAAAACTCATATAGTAGCTGAAGACAATAGCGCAGTCACTTTCTGACAGACAATGGAAGAAACATCGCGTGATCTCTGACGTCATCTGAGCAGACTCACAGAGGCACTTGGGGGGAGTCGCGTCCCACTTGCTTCCGTCACACATCAGCGTCTGAGGGCCCTGTCTGCGCATGCCCGCTGAACACTCAAAATGTAGTACGCCTCCATTGTACTCTTCGGTAACTGTGACGTCAGGCAGGGACCCAAGATCAGGGCAGCCCCGACCTGCTCGCAAGAACGTTCCACTTTCAACAACGACCGCAGAATATGGAGATCGTTTATCGTCGTCGTCGTTGGTTGTCACCGTTGGCATTTAGCAGCAGAAACAACAACACCAGCAATAACAAGAGGGATAACACTCAAAAGCAAGAATCAGTCATTGTCCGACTCTTGTTCTAAAACTATTTATTTAATGAGAAAAAAGTCGACATTTAATTTTAAGCTGCTGAAAAACACGATTAAACAATAAACACCACAAGCGTGCACACAGGTTTGTACACACAAGCCTAGACAACAACTTGCTCCATCACACATATACACATATACACATATACATATATACACATATATATATACACATACACACATATATATATATAGTGGGAGGTAGGGGAGAGACAGGATGACGAAGGGTTGGGCTGTAGAACAGGATAAGTCGATGGAAGGAGGTAAGAATCTAAGAGAGAAAAAGGAAATGAGACGACCCACTGTAAGCGCGACCAATATTCTGCTGATGACGAGATACTAGGAAGGAAGAAAATAAAGGACGATAGGGAGGGGCAGTACAAAACACTATTTCATACCGAAAACGAATCAGTGAATCAGTGAGCACGAAAAAGTTTCAGCATTTCTTACCAACACATACTGGTGCTTGCTGGCTCCATGTTCCAGACGATAAACATACAGCAAACTTCGGCCCAACCCTTGTGAATTTCTTCTTACACCGGAAGTACGCCATTTTGTTTTGTCTGATTCGAATACGTCCATTCTTCAGGGACAGCGAGGGGCAACCTGTTCCTGAAAAATAAGAGGTCCTGTTTGAACAAGATTTCACGTGTGTTTGGAGCACGAGGTACAAGAAAACGAAAGTGTAGATAGGCGAATCAAACTCTTATGTTTCTTACTCGATCGTCGCTGAAGAGAACATTATTCGTGTACACTGTATTAATTATTTGCGTGCAGTGCGTTACTTTTGAATTACACTAGACTATTCGAGAATTACTCGCACACACCAGATGTTTATGCACGAGACTCCTCACAGGCCGATCACTTCTTGTAAACAAAAGCCGCCTGCCAGTTACAATTATAGGAGTATATGGAAACAGTAAATTTAAGGTTTGGGGAAATTTTTTTCATATCATTCTATGTGGTAAAGTGATTCCAGATAAAGTGACGATAACGTCCAAACTGCTTCCAACGCAAACAAGTGGAACCATTGACACTTCAACAAGAACCAGAAATGCGAGGTTGCTCTTTCAGTGGTAAAGAAGTACGACATAATCTCGCTCAGGAAATTCGACTCAGAAATTTGAGTCATTAAAACAGACGAGAAGTCGTACTTATGCCGAGTAGAAGGCCACATTAAGAAGTAAAGAGATTTCCCACGAACTGCGCCAAACGACACAAAAATCTTACAAAATCTAGTTCTGGATCTTGTTTGTTCGTAAGTTTGTTTGATTGTGCACATAATATACAACTGTGCCATCTAAAGCTCTGACAAGGGTATACAGTATTGTCTGTGTGATACCTTGCAGGAATTAATTGAGCACGTGTATTTATCAGGCCATCGAAACAAGAGCAGGTTAATTGCCGACCTTTCATTGTTTGGCGTGACGTGACGTGACATTCAGCACAGAAGTCTTGTTGACTTATGAACTTGTGCAAGTTCTCTTGGAGACGACAGAAGTGCTCTAGTGCTCTTCTACAGACCAAGTGTTTCCGATGTTCTATTTATAGCATTTACCCCAGCAATTGAACACACGAGTTTAGCACACTATCTGTGGTTTCCATCTTTATAGCAGTTTCAGCACAACGATTAACATGCAAATTTAATTAGCGTTTCTATCCTTAAACGTCAAGAGTATTGCTTTTTCTAGCAGTATGTACAGCAGCAGTAGCAGCCACTTTCACCATTTATAAGATGCTGCATATATTCTGCTTCATGTTAATTCGCGAAAATTAGGAGGCAGCAGTACTGACGTGAAAAATGACTAGAGTGAAAAAAATGACTTCAGTCAATATTTCTCTACTGCTATAACAAGTATCCCTTAAAATAAGAAAGTTCTGTTAAGGCATTTGTTTAAATTAAATTATTTTTGCATCCTATTTTCGTGTCGTTTTGACCTTGTTTGATATAAAACTTGTTATTAAATGTTCATTAACGATTACGCGCATATAGGATACATAAAAATTATGTGTAGCACCACAGCGTTGTTTTAGACACCAGTTTGTAAGACGAACAGACAGAATTTCTTTTGTTCCGACTGTCATTCGCTTTTGAATGAACTGGGTTATGATTGCTTGTGAGTGTGTGTTTGGGCGTGTGTGGATGTAAATATGGAGCTGCAGCAATTGGCTTTAAGGGATTATTGTATTGTATTGTATTGTATTGTATTGTATTGTATTGTATTGTATTGTATTGTATTGTATTGTATTGTATTGTATTGTATTGTATTGTATTGTGTAAGGCTCTACTGTCATTTTATAGAATGCTCGTACTCCATTTCAGAGCTACGCTCATCAGGTTGTGTGTTCGTAAGTGTGCATCGTGAAGCCCAAGGAAATGACGCTGTCCGCTGCTAGGGTGGCCGGAAGTATCGAGATGTATTGGCCTGGTTCAAGGGTCTTTGCGCTATGCCATTAGCCTTCGGTGTCTTTTGCCTTTCACTTCCGGTGTCGCATGAGAGGACGAGAGAGAGAGAGAGAGAGACCCACAAGTGATTCACGATGTGTGGTCAGCAGTTGAGGCCTGGTACTCTAAATAGTTAAATATGGACGAAAACAGCGATTCCTTACATCGGAAAATCTCTGACTACTCCAAAGGGCAGCAGAAACACACACTTTCTTTTTTCGTTAAATCTCAATTTAGGAATTTTTCATATCACTATAGGGTTTTGTTCAAACTATTTTAATAACTTTAGATTGCAACAGCGCCCAGCTAACAAGAAAAATGTTGTAATGTTCAAATCCTGATTTTTTTCTTTTTGTCGTTCTTTTTTGCAGCAGTCTAGAGCAATCGTAGCAGAGTTTTAAGAGTGTGTGCAGCGTAGCACGAATTTGCGTCTTTGAGTATAAGTTTCTGCACTTTCTCGCACAGTTTGTCTCATTAGACAGCCTTACGGCTTGGACATTATCGAATTATCTGGTTATTTCACTCATTCACACCTATAGCGTATTTCAAATGTTTGGAATGTGATTGAATTATTCAGAACCTTCCAGAACTAGTTATAGCAGAAATGTCTCCGTGATGCAGCTTTGAAGAAGGCAGCTATTGTAGGAATAGACTGGTAATTCTGGGACAATCCAGGGGCTTTAGGAATACTCTAGAACCTTTTGACAGCATCTCAGGCACAGACTGATCGACAGACGGTTGAACGAATAAATGCACAGCAAACATATGATAAAGAAAACTTCGAAACTTGTCAAAACTTGTCCTTCTCTACATGTTCTCTGTAACGATCAATGTATGAGACAGTGTGGATGTTCTAAAGCATTTTTGATAAGATAAAACGTAAATTAAATAGAATTTTAAAGCTTTGCCTGCAAAGGTCTAAGAATATAAGAGAAAGGTGGTATTGATGAGAACTATTCATGATGGGAAATAAGAGAAATACGTCATGGAAATGTAGACAGGCTTGAGAAAAATTAAAAGGGTCGAGGAAAGAAGAGAAAAAATAAAAGAAAGAAAGGCGAATAAGGGAAAAGTAAAGTAAGAAATAAGAGAAATAAAGAAATTGATGGAAGCAGGGTTACAATACAATAAGAAGATACGAGAAAAAAGGAAAGACCTGGAAGAAGAAAAAGGGAAAAATAAAAGAACAACCCAATGTAACAAAAAAGGAAAATTGAAAGAGCATCTTACTTTGTGCAGTGATCTCCACTCCGATTCCTGCGATTACAGCAAACAGAACGCATTCCCATAGATTCATTTCTGGAATATAGTATTTTCAACACACTGGTTTTAAAAGCGATTCTCGCAGTCTGGCGGATCACAGCCACAGACCCTTTCCTCAATGTTCCAGACAGAACTGTCTGTATCCACAATATCACATAAAGTCAGCAGTCAGTTGTTGCAGATATCTAACTACATCTCGAAAAAGAAGGACAAGGGCCGATGAAACTGGGGTGGGGGTGGGGGTGGGGGTAGAGAGAAGAGTCGAGAGGCCAGAGAAGGCGTTGGAGGATCGACAGAGCTACTGCAGCCAAGCCTACAAGGTCTTGCAGAGACAGTTGTCAAAGGTGGGTCCTTGGTTTGCAAAGCCCGCGCGCTGCGTTTGCGTCTCGTGGCATCTGTTCTGAGACGAGGTGCCGTGAAATAGACTGATTGATTCACGTCACAGGAAACATTCACGCCACAAGCCTCTGGTATTCCTGGCTTGGACTGTTTATATTCCTCTTAGGCGTTTGATAACGTAAACAGCCTGTTTGTTGCTAAAGTGTATTGAAGCGATGCCAATTGAACGGAAGCGGTCATTTTAGACTGGGAGTGTCGACGAGTTCCCATCTAGAAACTTGTGATTCGGCACTGAGCTTGTTGCTGCGCTAGCATTTCTGATTGACCTCTCGGTGACAAATGTGACAGAATGAGACAGTCAAACCCGCGATTTCAGGAAGTCATCGTTGTCAAAGCTCCCAGAATTGACACAGAGTGTTTTGGCATGAAACAACCGAAGCTCTAAGCCCTAACCCTGACTTGAGCGAAACCACGCGTTGTTGTGGCTGCGGGCTTTTCGGTTTCCTGTTGCACAAGGGTGTGTTTTTCGAGCAGGTCTCTTTGGGCAACAGACACCTCAGGCTTTTTCCGGGAAAAAAATCCTTCTGGTGTTGACCCTTACTGTGCCCCTGTCTGGAAAAAAGAACCTCCCTTTTGGAGAAGGATGAGCACCGTATATGTAAGAGAGATAACGACCATACCAGCTCTCTGCTCAAAAAGCATGTTTCCTGTTTGTGTAAACGCTTGTTTCCGAGTAGTGGTACTCACGGCGAATCACGCACTAACTTTTCTCTCCATCCATTTATAGGGTGCAGGGGACATCGGAGCTGTTCTGATCCCGTGGAGGTCGTTCCTGCTGTTTCGAACTTGGAAACATTTCTTGTAAATCACCATCGTCAACGAAGTCGTCTTCGTTATCGTTATATCCTTCACTGAGAATCTTGTGACCTTTCATTTTCAGCAAACACGCAATCCATTCCGTTCCGTGTCCTCAGATGAAGGGTAAAGAGTGTCCTATGTCACATGTCACCCTAGGCTATTACCTGTCACTCCTAGGTAAGCCTTTTAGCTCCTCCCTTTGTAAGCTAGCAGGGGAGAGATACGTCATCACCAGGTTAATCGCTCCGCCCTTTCCGAACACTTAGGTAGGGGTAATGCTACGCCATTGGTTATGGAAGTTGCCATGCTCTCGCTAGTCTGGCTAGAACCGGTTTACTTGAGGGTGGTGCGTGAGAACGCGTACTAGATAAGGAGGTAAAAATGTTAGATCGGGAGGACACACAGAAAGGGAAGAACAGAGGGTCACATACAGAGAGGGACGTGCACCTAGGAAGAGACCCAGTGAAGCGACCACGTGCTAGCCTACGGACCTCAGTCGCCATCTTGCCAAAAGGAAGACTCCAGCTCTCTTGCAGTT
>SMGT01011602.1:28691-96775 GCA_004794575.1 Lanistes nyassanus
CTCTGCCTCGCTGCCTTCCTTATCCATGGGGTCAGGAACCCATTCGCCGCCAGGCGAACTGGGGGCACATTGCTAGGCACGTTGGTATATCTATCGAACCAGCTTGTGTCCGCGCTTTCGTGTTTGTAGGCCAGTGCTATGTAACAACTAGACCATGCGCTTCCCGTGTTCTCAGATACGATAATCATTTAACTAAAGATATCTGTGTCTGATACGTCAGGCCTCTGATGTCAGACTCCCCGGTCTGAACTGTGTCCTGATGGAACAACTGTCAGGGTGGATGTAGTCAACATCTCTTCCTTACAGTTCTCTCCGGAACTGAGTAAATTGCATGAGACATCAGGGTATGTTTATACAATTTTAAAATCCGATATATAGGGTTTTCAGTTATTTTACAAATGACATAAGAATACCAAGTTCTTCAGTAATTTGTTTTGTTAGTGTGACACGAAATAACAAATGCACATAGTTCCCTTTGATGAATTAAAAGTGGGATCTCTGTATTTCCTAGAAAGTTCACGTTTGTATGAAGTCATTTCTTTCCTTTATTAATTTTATTATTATTCTGCTTTTTTAGTATCATCACCTTGCTTTTGGTCATACAAGGGTCTTCGGCACTTGTCTATCTTTACACGATCGAGAGATGTCGCAGTGTTAGGTCTTGTGTGCAGCCTGTTCGAGTATTGTGCTTCCAGTTGTGTTTGTAAGACAACGGTACACCCACTATTCTGTTCTGTGTCAAATGTGTATGCAAAAAAAACAGGAAAAAGCCTATAGTGCACACGCACTGCATGTTTGGCGCAGGCCAGGGCCAATCTATTTAAAACACGCACCCTGACCTACTTTATTCTAGACGGTTAGCCACGGAACAGAACTCTTGAACCAAATACTCGTCCAAAAACACAGCAAACAGGAGAGACAAAGAATTTAGGAATCCTTTACGAGTTATGTAGCACTTTTAAAAGTTTATTTACGAAACAAACTCAGCAACGTATCAGTTAACAAAAGGACAGAAACAGTGACGTATACTGGGAGCTGGGTGGACAGTGGATGGTTAAACAGATGGGTTGATGAAAACATAGTCCTGTGGTCGTACAATTTAAACGACACCACAAGTGTCCTGCGGTTATACAAACCATAGCCATGGTGGTACTTACGGGCAGCACTGTTCACACAGGAACTTCCAAGTGCTTCACAGAGGAACTGTTGAGTCCCGGAGTTCAATGGGCAGAGTTCAAAAGTTCGAGTCTGGCTTTTCCGGTGGTAATAGCCTCTGAATATCGCACACTTATGACTTTGATCAGGTGGACTGTGTTATCATGTTATCTGCTTCTGAGTGATCATTTGACCTCTCTTGTGCATGCATTATATTTGTAATAGAACGAAATCGCCATTTTGTTGCGTGGTGTTAAGTGAGGTTTTATATCTACGCTGTAAATTAAGTACACAACAGGCTGGCTGGAGATTTTGTGCACATCCTATATGTATGTACAAGTGCTTGAACAGTCTGTAAAGCAACACCATATCTGTCTAACACTTAACGCAAAAGTGAAAACCAATTGGAGATACGACGATTTTAAACACTTCTCACCAACTTGTGGATAACAAATATCCAAGCTTAGCGACAGAAAAGTGTTTGCTTAACTTTGAAATTCTCGAGTATAACAGACATTCAACAGAAACTCGGACAATAAAACCAAAGATTGGCGCCGCCAGGCAATAACCCAACCGCTAAAAGAAAGCCCTTCATGGATGGTGCTTGGTCAACAAGCAGTGTAAGATGATATAATCTGGGATGCAGAAAGGCGAAAGCAAATTGCCAGAACAACAGAACAAACAGTCTCATTAGTCAACCCACTGAGGTCGTACTAAAAATCATTCTCAGTAGATTGAAACCCCAGGCAGACGAACTACTGGCAGAGGAACAAGCTGGCTTCAGACCTGGGAGAAGCACAGTGTGATAAGCCTTCAACTGCCGTGTCATTATTGAAAAACATCTGCCACATTCACAACTTCGTCGACTTTTTTTTCAAAGGCTTTCGACAGTGTAAGGTACAAGTCCACTGGCGCGTACTGAGGTCGTTCAACATGGAAGAAGGCCTAGTGCAAGTCAATGAAGCACTGTATGAAAACTCCAGAAAGGGTTTGCAGAACGAGAAGGAGGTCAAGGAACAGAGGTGAGCTCTGGGGAAAGCAAAGTGATTGTCAACAACTCAAGCGACACAGGTGCAGACATCACTATGAATGAAGGCAAGCTGTAAGAAGCTGAATCTTTCAAATTTCTAGGCTCTACCTTGACCAGAGACAGAGGACCGACTACAGAAGTCAAGGTCAGACTAGCCCTTGCCACAGCAACACTTTCAAAGGTTAGCAAATTAGGAAAAAAAACCCATCAAAATCAGTTTCCCCACCAACGTCAAGCCCCACAAAGCTCTATTCGTCTCCATCGTCCTGCATGTCTGTAAAAACTGCACACCGACTGCTGATTAATAGAAGAAAATCGAAGCCTTCGAAACCAAATGCTTCTGCACGATCCTTGGAATCTCCTGGACACCACAAAGCAAAAGCCAATGTCTGTAACAAAGTAGACAGACTGGCTGGTCCCCAGGAGCCTCTCCTCGCTACCATCCAGAAAAGTAAGCTGGCGTGGTTCGGATGGTTTGGATGGTTCGGGTGGTTTGGATGGTTCGGATGGTTAGGCCACACAACGCTTCGTAATGCACTTGCTAAGACCATATTGCAAAGAGGAACTGGAAGGTCGAAGGAAGAGGGAAAAGCAAAGGAAAAGCTGGTTTGACATCAAGGAATGGACAGCACGTGCCATCCCAGCTCTGCTACGGATAGCAGACGACAGACCAGGATGGCAGAGATTGTCTGAAGATGTATTACCTCCTACGACCTTCTAGATCACGGGACTGAGATGAGATCAGGCGAAAGATTGGGTTTGGGGCTGAAGTAATAAACATTATATTCTGTGTGTGATTAAAGTGATGGTAGTTAAGACTGTGTCCGCGGAAGGAGGTGAGCGCAGTATAGAAATTAGACAGCTAGCTAAGCCTGGAACTGTTCCACGCACCATTTCAAGCGGGCGCTTGAACACCCAGTACTTCATTAACTTTGCACGTCAGCTAACGAATCAGAAAACTAATAATATTTACAAATTGTCAACTACCACCACACCTGACTGACTGACTGACTGACTGACTGACTGACTGACTGACTGACTGACTGACTGACTGACTGACTGATGCAGGCTAGGCCCTCTACAGCATTCGCACTAGCTCTGTGGCGGAAGGCTAGTTCCACGTGCATCTCTTCTCGTTGCAACTAAGCTGCTTTCCCAGACGAAGGTCGGACCGGTCAGTGCACCATGCAGACTGCAATCTGACTTGTTTCTCAGTCAATATTCCCGCCAAGTGCTGCTTGTGATTCCCAATTTATGCAGAGTTCACTTATGGACGTGCCGCAGTCGCGCAGTGGTTCGGGGCCTAGTCCAAGGGCGTCATCCGGTCCATCCCGTACTCTCCAAGCACCAGAATCATGCGCAGAAAGGGGCAGTAACTGTAAACAAACGACAGTCCTCATTTCAGTCATCGTGTTCATTGCTGACATCAGTACTACAGACCTTTCGGCATCGCTGTGCGAACTGGGTTAACAGAATTTGAAGTGTTCCGCTCCAACACAGCTGCTGCGCGATGGAAGGAGACAAGCGGCATGTGCTGCTGTCATTCTTACGGGAAAAAATCATGCTGTTGTCTTCTCCTGGTACGAACAAGCCCATTCGAGTCTTCTTAGTATAAGTGTAGGCGCCAGTGTTGAAAAAAGCCTTTATGGAAGGTGGGAACTAATAAGACAGCTTATTGATCTATTGGTCTAACCCCAGCTCTTAAATCGGTAGAACATATTACAGATGCAACATTTATCACTGAATTTTGTTCGACAAGTCGCCAGTCGCAGCTGCCAATGAGAAACTAGCGCGTGGAAATCAAACTAAAAGTTAAAACCAAGCGCTTCGACAGCATTATCTTTCATAGGATGGGCTTTCAGTTTTCGACCGCTTCAGCGAGCAGTGAACATTTTTAGATGTCAGCCAACGGTTAGTCTGTGAGCATTAGCTCTGCTCCCCGTGTACATCTGTGCGTTAGTAACAGCAGGTTATTAGCCAACGACTCTGATTGCTGTGCACAAGGTCGTAGCAGGAGAAATGAAAAAGACGTGAAGCTTGTTGAGGGAAACAACCTGAGCAATCCATCTGCCCAGTTACAAGTGAAATGAAAAAATTAACTTGATAAGTCGCTTTCCTGGCGATGTACACGTTAAAGGTTTTAGTGACAACAGCATTGCAGAAAATCCGCACAGAAGGGTCACAGACATTTGTAAACAGAGCTCAGTCGAGGCCCTGCCAAGTTTTCAAGGGTCCAACCGGTCATCTTGATTCGGTCATCAAGAACCGTGGTGCCCGCCTGTCCAAGAGCTTACTTCCTGAGAGGCTTGGGGGATGGGAAGGGGGGGTATGGTACGTGCAGTCCAAGTGCGCGGGGGAAGCACGTGAGGAAGACGTGGGCAAGAAACGCGGGATGGGGGTTAGGGTAGCGGGAACGAGGGTTCCACTTCCTGTGGGAAACGGCTGTCTGAGCTGTTTTAGTGTCTAACTGCGTGATGTATACGTACACACGAGTGCATTTGTATGTGCTAAGTGCATGCAGGTAGGCAGATTTGTGTGTGTGCGTGCGTGCATGCGTGCATGCGTGCTTTTGTGTGTGTGAGAGAGACAGACAGACAGAGACAGAGAGTGAGAAAGAGGTAGGGGGAATGGAGAAGCAAGTAATGTGAAAGAAGGGAGAGAACCTTCAGCAAAGAACTCCGAAAGCGAAATGAAAAGGGATGGAGACAGATGAGAGGTTGTTGGGGGGGGGGAGGAGTAGAGCGGTGCGAGAGAAAGAGAGAGAGAGACTTCATCCTTTCTCACACACCTCCTGCTATAGTAATGCAGCTCCTTTTTTTTTGATACGGTTTTCACCGCTTTTATAAATGCTGCTAATATATTTTGCAAGACTTTGTCAATAATTCACCGATGTTATTAGAGTTCATCACAGCTTACATAAAATTATTTACAAATTCACGTACTATAAATAACCTGCAGTTCAAAGAAATTACATTATTTTTGAACATACACCTGCGATAAACAGCCATAACATACATTTTACGTGTGTTTAAAACATTTAGCCTTAATATACATTATCTGAGTAAAAATAAGCTTGCAATGGAGAGTAAATCCAACAGTTATATTAAATGGATGACTTTACTATAATTTAAATAGAAATTAACCTTTTTCTTTAATTCATTCGGAGTAGTAGCTTTTGCAGTCTAAAGTCTAACCCTTCATTTCCATGTTTGATTCGTGATACGATCATTCATCTACATGTTTGATTCGTAATACGACCATTCATCTACATGTTCGATTCTTAATAGGTCTATTTGTGACCTTTCTTTCCAGATTTTTTTGGAGGGGGGCAACATTTCCTGTAAGAATATAAAAACTTTTTCCTTTTTTCTTTCTTTTTTATTTTTATTTATTTTATTTATGTATTTATTTATTTATTTATTTATTTTGCTCGTCGATTATTTAGCCTTCTAACAGCTATGCTGAGGGTAGTCGAGGCGCGAAAGAAAGCAGGGGAGGCTACTATAAAAAAAGGAGAGCTAGATCTGACTGAAGCAAGAGACTGATTATTTCCCTTAGAGCACTTGCGGTTGTCGACGAGTGCTGGTGGAAAACTTCTGTCCCCTCCATGCTTTTCGTTCATATGACCATTCTGTCGCGAGTGTATTATAGTTTCTCTTCTCTTCGCAATTACGTCTCTGTGCTCTCATTATTTTGTTTCTGAAATTTCATTTGCTGATTCTGAACCCACTTCCAGGCTGCAATCCCAGTGAGCAACATTCCAAGGAACAGCCCGCAGGATATGGTGCCTATTACTGGTAAGTAATCCGAAACTTTCATACTTTGCCCGCTGTCCTGTTTACGAGATCGCACGTAATTATCGATATGGTCATTTCCTTTGTCGAAATTGTATTCATTTTTGTCAGTTGTACTAGAAATGGCCGTTGTCTTCGTGACGTCATAGATCGTAAAGCTGTCCGAAAGTTCTGTACTGCTGCTAATCCACTCAGTGATCTTCGAAAATGAACTTGTCTGACTCTTCTCCGGTGTATTAGCTGCCATCGGATTGGATTTCGGAGAAATGAAAGTTAGGATAGAGTGATCCTTGCTTTCACCTGATCCCTTCTCTCTTGAACCCTGAGTCAGCACAGACCTATCTGGCGTTCGTAAGTCAGAAGTGATTAGGTCTGGTATCGCGGTGCTGATGGCGGCCACACTCTGGATTTGTTTCGGATCGGCTGCAGTCGGTGATGACACCAAATGAGGGCTGGACAAAACAGACGGTGGTTGTGATACGCTGACTTTCAACTTTCGTACTTCGTTGATACCCGGGCTGTCAGCGACCTGTGTCACCACGCGAATGGCTAGGCCACCTGTCAGACTGACGTTCACGCTATCACTCGTGGTCACAGTCGTGCTAATAGGAACGTCAGCGTTTGATGGGGTGGTTTGGGTGTTCGATGGGGTGGTTTGGGTGTTCGATGAGGTGCTCTGTCTTTCGTCATCGTTCAGAGAGGTGTTGTCCCTAGGCCTGGTGTCCGCATTGGAAGAAGGGCGAACGACAGTATCAGCTGTCGTTGAGATGGTGCCCGTGATATCATTTGCCAAAGAACTGCTTTCTGTCCAGCCCCCAGTAATTATGGCCGTTAGAGGCACCTCAGAGCTGCGTAAAACTCCATCTGGCGGAGTTATGGGCCTTGGCGAGTCAACCATCAAGGATTCTGTCGGCGTCGCTTTCGTGGGATTCTGCTTTGAAGACATTTGTACCGGTGTTATTTTTTTCCGACGTTTTTCTTCTGAGCACTGTGACAAAGTAGATGTCAATGTCCCTGCAGCATCTGGAATGTAAAACTATACTGTCAAAGCCTGTACACAAGCAACGCACAGTAAGTACGACTGTATTCCATGATTGATGAGTTGCAACCAAAAGTCATTCCTGAGCAGGCCGAAATGGCGTAAGCAATTCACATTCTGCATGAAACATAGGTACACAAAGCAAATTAACAATATATAGAATACACAGTGAATACTGCATGCCTTAAAAAGCTGTTTGGTTGCAGAGGTTCATGAAGTGCAAGTAAGGAATTATAAAACTATACTTAATTTGTTTGTGTATGCCTCTCTCAGTCTCTCGATCTGCGTGCTGTTTAGACTATATACTCACGCTCCGCGCACGATGAAAACTTAATGTTATCGAGTGCCATGTAGCCCATAGAGCTGTTACCACGTGTTGCCGAAATAATGACCTGCATACATAATGCATGACATGTTTATGTAGCAAACCGACAAATGGGCAAACGCGCGCGCAGGCACACACAAGTGCGCAAGCAACAGCATGCATACAATCTAAATTAGCAAGTACACTCTACTGTGTACGCATAGAGAGATAGAGTGAGGGGGGAATGTGAAGAAATAAAGAAACAAACAAACAAAGAAAAAAGAAAGACAGAAACTAAGAAAGAAAGAAAGGAAGGAAGGAAGAAACCTTGCCTGAAAATCTGAGACCTGTGCTGGAATTGTCGTCACCCCTTTAAACCACTTGTTCCCCATGTCGCGTTTCTGACGAAAAACTTCGAGCTTCTGTTTCTTTGCTGTTTTTATGTGGATTTCAAGAAAACCCACATCTATGTGAGACAAACAAGAAATGAAATGAAAGGAATACCTTTTTCAACTTAATCTCTTTGTCTCCATACATCTATATAGACATTCGTCAGCTCATGTAAACTCAATATTTTTAACACTAATTACATGCAAAGTGTTTTTTTTTAAAGGCGCTAGTATGTGCTGCGTGTCTAAACAGTATGTATGATGTGTGCTACATGTGGTCTAAAGGTTCTTAGCATGCCCATACATGACTGAACACTTGCTGCTGGCACACATTTGGAACATTATCAGAATACCATTTATACTCTTTCCGGTCATTCGAACACTTTCGAGAACAAAAACCAGAAACACTTTATACACTAGTTTAGCATCAACACATCTAAAGCTTTCTATATCGATGTAAAAAGTTCTGTTTGGGTAACAAAATATTTTAACTTGAACACTTATTGTTTACAGTGTGTCCTTTCTGTTATGTATGCTTAACACTATTCTTGTTTGTTTATTTTTTTGTGTGAGTGTTTGCTGTGCGTGAATGGATGACTAAGACAATTCAGCATTCTTGCGAATGCCTATACAGCTCAACCCGTTTGCAATGAATACACTCTTATAGAAAAAGTAAAACCGTTTGCAACGTACTAAGATTTAAAATAGTATTTATGTTTTGAACCAGAAATAGATTATTAGTGAATAAAGTTTTAAAGGTTGTTGAGAAGAATTGGTGTGAAGACAACGTTATAGAAAATAAGAATTAACATTTTTTACCCTTTTTTGGAGGGGGGGGGGTCGTCTCTTTTTTCTCCTCTTGGCGTGAACACCGATTTATTTTCAGTCATTCAAAGGGTCAGTTAAAACATCAAAAACTAGTTCAGATCCTAGACGTCTCTTCTTGCAGAGCAATACTCATAACAGAGGCAAACCTACCCCGGGTGCTGTCAAGTGCTCTCATTTGGTAGTCAACAGTCATACACACGCAGCTCGAGGGCCGCAGCATCGGGGATATCAGACGAGTCACGTGTCGTTCCTTATTAGGAAATGCGTTATCGATGAGCATGTAATGATCTGAGGAGAAAAAAAGCAATAGATTATATTATAAACTTGCGCACAACGGACCATAAAAGAGAACAGCCCTCTACCTGTAACGTATGATGGAAGAGAATTTAGACGGACTCCAAATTTGATGTACTAGGGTTGCGGGGGTTGGGGGGGGGAAGAACCAAACTAAAAGAAATAATTGCGTGTGTGAGTTGCCAAAGTTGGTAATATAAGACAACATTCCATGATTTGTGATGCCAGAGAGACATATCCACCTTTCTAGCACCAGCCAGATAGTTATCAATATTCTTAGAAACTTGAAAAAGTCAGTTACTTACAATTTATTGTTAATGCTTCCTTACGAAGCACGTGTGATTTAGTGACACCCACCCCAAAAAAGCATCCTTTGAGCTCTTCTTCATGAATACAACTACCAACCATCTTTTCCCTTGTAGTCTTCAATTGGTCCCATTCCCTCAATGGGCGTGGCCTTGCTTGTCCATTGCCAATCATGATGG
Organism: Lanistes nyassanus; assembly: GCA_004794575.1. Lineage (NCBI taxonomy): Eukaryota > Metazoa > Mollusca > Gastropoda > Architaenioglossa > Ampullariidae > Lanistes > Lanistes nyassanus. Next base: position 38,010 of record SMGT01011602.1, read on the forward strand.
TCATCAAAGTCCTGGGCCCACCCACAAAGAAAGCGTTCGTCGAAGTCACAGTCTGGCGTGGTCGCTGCTTAGAAGAGAGAAACCCTCAAGGAAACACTTTATTAGCGGCAAGCACAGACGCATTCTATATGCTGTATAATAGTGATTCCTTTTTTAAAAAATCTATTTTCAGCATTTTGCCGATTACCGATTGACTTAGTTCCTCCATCTTTTCTTCAAAGTTTAGACGAAATTTATCCCATTACTATTTTCAACTGATGACAAGAAAATCAAATACTGAACTATATACCCGTATTTAGACATAAGGATGAGAAAGGTGGAAGGGAGTAAACATTTCTTTCTTTCTGGTTGCCGGTGTGCTTGTCATGAATAATATGATTTTATTTTGAAAATGGATGTCTAACGTACAAATGCAGTCAGGCGGATCCCCATTCCATTTGTGACCGTCACAGAGGAGTTGCTGAGGTCCTTTTCTGTACATGCCTGCTCCGCATTCGAAACGAAGCACCATGCCCTCTTCTAGCCTCGTGACATTCCCACCAGCAGGTGACCGTATTTGGGGACAACCTGCACCTGAAATTAGTTGGTTCACTATTCTCACTGCAGTTTGTTTTTTTTTTATAATTTGGTCCAGATACGAAACTACTCTTAACACTTCATGTTGATAATGACTATAAAAATATTCCGGTCTGAAGCGGCGCGACTTGATGTAAGTGACATCAACACACACAATGTCACATCGACACACACACACAAAATCGTTTTTCGTTTTTCTGGTAATGACTGCTTATTTTTACAGAGGTCTCGGAGAGGATGAACGGGACTTAATGTTTCACTGTACCCCGCACAATGATTGTCCCCTCCTTTTCCTGTGTAATATACCACCTCACAACGAACTCCGGTATTTATCCGAGTTGCTGTCCTGTGAAAGTGTAAGCGAGACAAGACGACTCGCCTTGTTTTTATTTGTATGTTTTTGGCCAAAGGAAATACTTGACACAAGCGAAATAGGGTAGATGCTTACCTTATGTACAGCACGATGTGTGTGCGTATGCGTGTGTGTGGATGGCTGGGTATACATGTGTGTGTATGTGTGTCGGGGAGGGGGAGCACCTGCCTGTATATGTAGATGCTTGCGTCAGAGAGAGAGAGAGAGAAAGAGAGAGATGCATGTTATACCTGAGTTACGTTACCCCCCTGTTGGTGCCTGAAACAGCCAGAATCAATAAACAGTGCGAGTTGGATTTCTCTTCTCTCCTCGCTCTCTCTCTCACACACACACACACGCACGCACGCACGCACGCACGCACGCACGCACGCACGCACGCACCCACACAGAGGGAGAAAGAGGGAAAAAATAATCTTACGTGCACAGAAGGGAGCCATGGCACTCAGTCTGGTGACAGACAAACATGTTGCAGTCTTTTCCCCAAACAGGTGGAAATCGCTGTTGCATTTGAATTCGACACGAGGCTTTTCTTCAACATGAGTGAGCGGATATTTCACTCTTCCGTTGGTCAGTTTCAGTGGTGGACACATGCTCTTTAAAGAATCTGATGATCATTCATAGTTCGCATCTTATCATCTACAAACAAGATTTGCCTGTATTTTACACAAAAATAGGAGTGAGTGAGTGAGTGAGTGAGTGAGTGAGTGAGTGAGTGAGTGAGTGAGTGAGTGAGTGAGTGAGTGAGTGAGTGAGTGAGTGAGTGAGTGAGTGAGTGAGTGAGTGAGTAGGTGAGTGAGTGAGACCCAGCCAGCCAGCCAGTCAGGCAGGCAGAGAGACAGACAGACAGGCAGGCAGGCAGGCAGGCAGGCAGAGGGACAGAGTTTTTGAACATACCTTTTGTAAAATTTCCTGCTGTATTTCCCCAAACGACTAAAATTACAAACCCTCTTAAGATATTCATTGCTTTCTGCTGCATCAGAAGGCAGACAGTCGACGTGACTGCTTCCTCGCACCCAGAGGTGTTTAGTATAGTGAAAGTGTCGCGCAGTGCTATCTGTCGTTCACAGATCCAACACCAAATTATTTACGACAGTGGTGTCGAATCAGAAAATGCGCTCGAGAGACAAGAGGCGTATACAACCAAATACCACAATATGTATGCGACAGTAGGAAGGCGCGTGAAAGCGTACATGTTTGCGTGCAGGAGAGGGTTGCGGGGGGTGCGAAGAGAAGCATACACACATATCATCATAGTTTAACTGAAGTGATTCTTGTGGTTGAATCATATCTGTCGTCACACTCTCAAAGCCGGATGCAGCAACACACGCAAGCACTCACTTTTTCGTACACATTCATACGCTCGTAAGCATACAAGCGCAGATCTACATATTACTTTACGTTTGAAAATGGTTTGCATGTGCCCTCTCATATCTTCTGTCTAGACATATAAACCTACACAAAATAAACTGCATCAATACAGGCCTTCCATCCCCTTTAAAAGCAAGAACGGACGTGTAACCCAACCCACAGCAGTGAAGCTTAGCAGCTACGTGCTGAAATGTATATTTTAAAATCACTTCAAGCACTCCTCTGGCATTTAGTTGCAGCATCAATGGCCAGCATGGTATTCGCGATGCGTGCTGTAGACCCTTACATACGAGAGTACCGTGAGTAGTGCCTGGCGACTCCTGTCAAGAGCAGCTTCTAGTCTTCTTCCTGATTGAAGCGGTTTTCGTGTGGCTGGTGAGCGCGATAGCGATCCCCATTGTTTCACAACAACGATTTTAGTTTAGTTTTTTCGATCGCTGCTATGAGTTGATCGCACACAGTATTATTAGTTGTTCTGAAAGACGAATTAACTGGCTCTTTTTCCGTGCTGCAAAGATTGCAATACGTTTGTTCTCACCTAAGCACAGAAAGAGATAGAGACAGCATCTATCATAATGTTACTGAAAAAAATGCAGACTCTTAAAATAATCTTGTTCTTTAAGATTTTTCGTAGGCTGTACCTTGGTAGCTTGACAAAGTGAAATTAATCAACTTGTTTGCAAAAGCGGCTTTCTAGTGAGACTGTGTTTGAAACTGGTTCTTTGCTTTCAGATGATTTTTTTTTTAACCTGAGATTGCGAGGTTTAATATTTTGTAATAATTCTCAGTCGCTTAAAAGCAATTGCAGCTAGCAAGCCCTTTGCTACAGACGCAAGTGGTGTTTATTTCCAAACCCTGACATGGATGACAATTTTAAATATACCGTATCAGACTTAGGAATGAAGCACATGTGTTTAGAAGGGGGTGGGGGACATTAAACTGAATAAAATGAAAGCGAAAATACAGCAGAACAGATTTCCTTATTTTATTGTTACCAACATTTTATTTACCAACATTTTGTTTCAGCCAGAAAAGACTGAGTTTGGCGACAGGGGGAGACAATTTCAACTACATTTAACAAATACAACCTCGTCTAGCAAGTTGTCTTGGTATATAACAACAAACGTATGTACAATGTTCAAAAAGTAAGTTTCAAACACCGAGCCAGTGCCTGCAGAATGCAAATTCAAGTTGTCAGACTTCACACATAAACGTCATTAATTAACTTTTCTCATTAATTCCCGAAATCTGTTTAAATTCTGCTGTTGCCATGGCAGGCGTGTAGGAAGAGTAGTTGTCTCTCAGCAAACTTTGGCCACTAGTTCTTTTTACTTGACGGAACTGGGCTCCATGCGCTTCATCGGAAATTAACTTATGTCAAGCCCATCAGTACACTGCATTTTGTAAGTACTAGTCATTAACAGACGGGCATGGAATGAGGTGTTTCAGCTGAAGTTCTGAGCAGAGTTTGACAGTAAGGTCTTCGAGAAACATATACGTAAAGACGGATCGACAGAGAGACAGGCACCCAGATAGGCGTGAAGGCTAGCAGACAGACTAAACGGACAAAATACTCTTTCACTGCACAATCCTTCGATTCAAGATTATGCTTGATTTTTGTTGGTTCAGTTGCCTGCTTACTTTTACTTACTTTTACTTACTTGCTTGCTTACTTACTTACTTACTTACTTACTTACTTACTTACTTACTTACTTACTTACTTACTTACTTACTTACTTACTTACTTACTTACTTACATGTTTGTTTTTAAATTTTTTGTTTAATAATAAATTGTGTTGCATCGAGGCGAGCTGTCTATAGACGCCCCACCCCTCACCTCCCCACCCCACCCCGACATTGAGTGCAAGATAAGAACTTGAATGTTATCCTCATAACCTTACATTCGCAATGACCACACAAAATAACAACGTTGTTAGAATGGTAATCGTCGACACATTGTTCGAAAGGAACGAAAGACCAGCCTACAGCATTTACATTGAAAACACATGCCGACTAATGACACCAAATCCAGACATAGCTATGTATGGCGTCCTGCTGTCCATGTGAGCAATGATGTGCAGCTGTACGCGTGTTCTACTGGGTCAGTGAGGTGTCACACAATGGTGCAAATCTTAATTCGTTGCATTGAAACCTTTAGTGAAGACTGAATGCTTCTGGTCGGCGCTAAATGTATCCAGTAGAGCGCAGTGCTGGTTTCGTCCGGTAAAAACAGTCAAAAGTGGCCGCTTTATTGTAAATGTCCTGCGCCCTGTTATTGTTCGATGGTTGAAATTCCTGCTGGCAGTCGATTTACCAGTTAGTTTATCTGTAAAATGTGTAAAGGGTAGCAGCTAACTCCCAAATGATTCCCCGATTTTGTGTATCGAGTTAAGAACCCATACCTAACGATTTGCCTTTTTTTCAGGTGTCACAATGGATCGGACCGGCTAATGTTTTTAACCTTCCCTTCTAGCAGGCCCCACACCCTTCCAACATGAAAACCGGAAAATCTATCCTACTGTTGTCGAAACATTTTGAAGATCTTTAGAGCTATTGCACAATAAATGTACAAAATGTGAAAGCTTTAATTTGAGAGAAAAAATTCTCTTTTGACTTGCACAACAAAATAAGCACTACATTCTCAAGTGTTTAAAATCAAAATTACATTCCCTTACATTACATTCCCTTACATTACATTCCTTTACATTACATTCCAAAATTACATACGCTTCCAGTCAGTCATAACTGCGTGTTTCTTTGACTGAACGGAACAGCTATAAGACGCTGCCCCCCCCCCTTTTCATAGAAAGATATTACTTGTATATTAGCTGACATTTCATGCAAGCTGTGTTTCTTATAGCACAAGACCATGTAATTGTTTGCCTTGATAATATTGTTACATGTTTATATGTGTTGCAGATATTAGTTCAAATTGATACATTCCAGTATTCGTGCATCACGTAAATGGATTCATTATCGTCTACATTGAAACATGCTGATACTTCACTGGACAAAAATTAGTTTCGTGGCAAGCGACATAGCGGTAAGGAGGGACGTTGGTTACCCCCCCCTCACCCGAAACAGATACGGCATATGTACTTTACTGTTTAGAGGGGCGACCGTCAGGGGGTTTACTCAGGGTCCTCTGGTCTCCCCACCCCCGCCATTCTGCTTTTTCCCCCAGCACCCTCTATCACTCTTCCTTCCCTGTCATGAGATTGCCCTCGTCGCTAACTTGACGTTACGCAAATAAACTACAATCGACACGTGCAAATTCGTACAAACTGAGGCATAATTATAGTTGTTCGTACACAGGATACAGGATCCTGTCAGTTTGTGCAAACCACCACATGATCGTACATGTTATGCGTTGTTGTAAGATGATCCCCGGGCACGGTAATGATAAAAAGAATCTTCAGCACTCACTATTTCGTTGTTAGTTGATTGGTATTCTTCAAAATCGCAGAGTATGCGTTTTTGAATGCATTTATTTCTCAAGAATATTACCGCTCTCTTTTCCCGACTTTCCCGTTCCTTTCTGACTGTGACAACAAGACCGCCCCTGCTTCATTATTCAGAATTCCTCAAGCTAAAGGGGAAAGTCATTCCTCGCCAAAGCGTTTTCCACATTTACCGCTCAGCAAACTTTCATTCCCAGCTATGCCTAATTTCACCGTTTAACGCTGTTTAACAAACTTTATTTTCCCAACCAGGCTAATTTCGTTATTTGCCACCATTTGAAAGCCTATTCCCACTCCCCTTTCCTGGGTTAATTTCACTATTCGACAAGCTGGTTCTTCGCTGAGTCTCGTTTCGTCACATTTTTTGCCTCTTGTCCCACCATTAACGATAATTACATTGCTGACCACTGCTCACCGAACTATGGTTTACGCATTATATGCGTGCGCTTTTGCCTTGCCCAGGCACCACATTCTTGGACAGTGTATACTGAAGAGTTTTTTTCACTTGAAAGGACTTAGGGTATAATTTATTCGAAGGGTTCTACTTTTCTACAAAATACAATTCATTTCAAAAAGCAGATGTTTACAAATTGTCCCACAAGTTTTAAGTGATATGTAACATGTTCAGACACTACATGGACAGAAACACTTGTCATACTCTCGCAAAAAAAGTGCACGATTATTTCTCAGCATATACCTGATCACCAACTATAGGATGGTACCACAAGACTACGCTTGAGTAATTGTCAAGTGCTGCAAGCTGGTTTTAGGCACCATATATTATCCAGTGGGCATGCACAGTGAAGGTCACGTGAAGGTACGCGAGACTGATTTTTAAAAAAACGACTGAAGACATTTTGTTTTAACAGTCTTCAATCTGATTAAGTGCCGTAAGAAACGAATAACTTATACTTGAAAAGCGGAATATTGTATACACACATGTTCAAAATAATATCAAAGACTTGATATCGTTTTTAAATTTCTTCCACAATAGTTGCAGACATACCTCGACCTCCCTTTAGTACATGTGTATTCGCAAGTTTTCAATTGACTCGTCAACTCAACATATAGCACAGCCAAATATTTTCAGAATGCCTTAGCAGCAGTCTGCATGAAGCTAAAATTCGGATTCAGGAACAGGCCTACGCAGCACAACAGTTTCGTGCTCTGAGAAGCGCATGCAAACATTCGTTTTCAACGGTGTATTTAGCACCAAATAACTTCAAACGTCACAAATACAATTTAACTTGAAAGTCTACATTCATTTTCTCAAAAGCGCATGCAGCCACCATGAAAACCATGCTGCGAGATATATGAAACAGACTGTAACAGATTTATGTAACGTTATATGATAGTTTAGCTATCTTTGGTTATTGCGGGAGGATGCCCAGGTAACAAACCCCTGGCACATAACATATTTATGGAGTCTTTCGAGCAAAAGAGTTTATGTTTCAGCGCTTGTTTCACGAGGGTATTCGTCCTTTTCGGAAGGCACACACCTCCTCCATCGATCATGGCCGTTTATGAATGGCGAGTAATGTGCGCCTGGGCACATTCAAGCAGAGACGCACACTCTGCATTCAAACATTTACACGTGTGAATACCACTTGCACGTCTAGTGCATGGATCAGAAGAATTCACACACCGCACACACTCACCCACGCACAACACACCCGTACGGACACACACACACGTGGAGGCGCGTGCATACGATATGCATGCATCGCATGTACACATCGGTTGAAACAGGTATTTGATCCATTCGTGCTTATCCTAAAGACATCCCTCTGTGTAGGGACGGGAAGGGACTCAGCTCACCCGGCAACTCACGCGTCCCATACGAACAAATTTACAGCATTACAATTAAAATGACTGCGGAGATCCACCCATGCTTCCTTCCATATATTTCTGGTTTTCTTTCCGTTCCTCCACTCCTCTCTCTCTCTCTCTTTCTCATATACAAACGCACGTGCAAGTACATAAAGTGCACACGCACGCACACTCACACACTTGCAGGCATTCCTGGGATGGATCCCCTGCACACACTGGCAATCAATGCGAGTCAAGAGGAAACCGCATGCATAAACTCTTTCACACAGTGAACATGCACGACCAACAGTCTAGTCAAAGTATTTGCCTCAGTCACTTTCATCTCTGGAACACCATGTAGGGAACATTCCACGCCACTAAAAGCGCAAACCAGCTCAGCCACAAGATGCGAACAAAGGGGCCCTGGGCAGAGTGTCTGTCCCTCAACACCCCCAGCAGCACGGTGGGTGTGACGCAAACCACACGGTCAGCAGGACTGCCCATCCGGCTGGCTCCGGATCGCAGCGCCGGTCTGTTAACTGAAGTATCGGGTGCTCGGATGGGAGCCGAGGTCAGAACGGAAACTGGCGAAGTGGTTCGCAGGACTTCGAGCGGGTGCCCGAAGGAACATCCGTAACCCAGGATGGCCTGCACGACTGGGGCCGACATGTTTACCGTGCCCATGTATTCCTCCGCTACTTCCATCGTACAACCGAGCGCCATGACGCTGTACACGCACATGATGTAGTCCTGGGTCAGGCTGCACAATAATTCAAGCCTTCAGAAGTTCGTAAAAATGAGACACATTTACCATTTTCATTAGAGAAGATAATATATTGTAAAGTAAAAAAAAAAACGGCGCAATATATGATCGTAATTAATAATAGTTAACCCTTCTAACGTTGTCACCTTTAAAATATTCAGCGATGCAACATTTTTTATTGTTTATTTCAACCAATTTGCCTCTAAGTACATGTGAAAAAAGCACGAACATGTGAAAAATTAAAATACAAAAACTACAAGTATGCTTTTCGTTTGTTGTTTTTTCTAAATGTAGATTTATTGTATGTACTTTTTATTCGTTCACTGTTTGACCATTTTAAATTTCTGTTTCTCCGTATGCCTGTGTCTGCCTGTCTGCCTGGGTTCTTACCGCCCTGTCTGTCTGTCTGTCTGTCTGTCTGTCTGTCTGTCTGTCTGTCTGTCTGTCTGTCTGTCTGTCTGTCTGTCTGTCTGTATGTCTGCTTGCCAGCCTCCCCGTCGCCTGTCTGTCTGCTTGCCAGCCTCCCTGTCTGTCTGTCTGGCTGGCTGGCTGGCTGGCTGGTTGGCTGGCTGGCTGGCTGCTTGCCAGTCTCCCTGTCTTTCTGTTTGTCTGCTTGCCTGCCTCCCTGTCTGTCTGTCTGTCTGCTTGCCTGCCGATACTCACTTGCACCAAGGGTGCGGTGACGCGGTGGCGGGAGGGTACCATCTCAGACTTTCCAGCTGATTATCTCTCTTAGTGCTGCAGTGCTGGAAATGTCTGTGGAACCGCCTGAAGCACGACTTCAGCTCCTGCATTCCTAACAATGAAACACGATATACTGTGCCTGTTAATATTGTAAGTACACTATTGATTGATTATCCCCCTTGTTCACTTTTACCTACTTTTTGTTGTCCGTCCGTCCGTCTGTTCCCACCTTCCCTCTAGTTCCCCTTTGTTCTTAGACTTGTTTTTAAGTACATTTTTTGCATCTTTCATTAAATTACAAAATTACAGATTAGATTTTTTGACTTAAACTTTGTGACTGTGAATTAAAACAGATATTTACCACCATGCTTGTTGTAAAAAAACACACCTGCTTTTAGTCTTTTAGCGAGGTAGTCTACCTATATTGCTGAGTGTCTCAGAAACTAGTGTTATTTCCCTTGTACTACTGATGAGGACCAGGGAGCTTATGCCCTTTAGGTCCCTGTGAGGACGAAAACAGCAACGTCCTTGTATGATCAGGGTTTTGCTTCTAAAATGTGCGCGAAGTATGTCATTCGAAATCAACAATGCCTTTTTTATCGCCAGGTTTATCTGTTGAAAAATTATTTTATTCACGAGAATTGTAAACCTGGCAGGAATATGTGTGCAGTTTCTTTTTTGTGTGTCAAAGGGTAAGAATTGGATGGTTGATCGAGGGGGTATATGGCTTTCAGCTCGTCTGTTCAAGTGCGTTCGAGTGTGTGTGTTCACGAATATTTAGTAAACTTAGGAGTAAGTGTTCGTCAGCGTGGATAATTCGTGAGTCGGAGTGTGGTGGAGTTTGTGAAAAATTTGTCCCACGCTTGTAAGAAATTTTGCAAGCCAGAGCTTTTTCGTGTAATTGTTACTGGGGAAACTAAGAAATGATAGTCCTGTGGTTTAATAACTTCGGAAACAAAGAAGCATGCAGCAGGGTCGATGATTTATTTTTGTGCCAAATTATAAGCTCCAACATGGGTGCAGCAACATTACTCTGAAGCAAAAGACGATTCAAAACTGGGAATCCATATAAAACTATGCATTATAGAGGTCAATGATAATCATCATTGCGTCATCGTCGTCGACATCACCATCGTCATCACCATCGTCATCACCATCGTCATCACCATCGTCATCATACCAAGAAATACTATTTATAAAAATAATAATATTATAATAATTTTACAAATAGGCTGATCTGTGCTATTTCGCCCCAACAGGGATGTGGTTCAAAGCGGAATATTCCTGCCTCCTCGCGAAAGATAAAAAACACCTTGTAGGGCAATGGTAGTCGAGTCGTGCTCCTAAACGTCAAGGACAGTGGGATCACCAATACTAAAGTCTCCAATATTACCTAAAGCAACGAACGACCTATACAGAATTTAATTTCTCCCCATCCCATCCCACCCCACCCCACCTCCCCAGACATGTTAGTCAACCGGACTCTATTTTTCACCCTGAAATAATTTCGCGTTCTGTTAGAGAAAGGGATCGAATGAGCTTTGGCAGACTTTGGGGTCGCAGCGGTCGATTTCTGATGTCTGCAAGGGGCGCCATTCGATAACCTTTGAGGGGACCAACAGGCTCCAACAAGATGCTGCTGTCAGAACATACAAGCAGGACTATTCATCCAAAAGCAAGAACTGCACAAGGACTGAGTGAAGGGGATGGTGGGAACAACTGACTGACGACTTCCAGCAGAACTGGCAGCAGTACACATCGTTTAATTAATCACAAAAAAAGAGTGAGGAAGAAAAAAGAAAACGATGAAAAGAAGAGCCCAAAATAAAATACGAGACCAAAAAATATTGATAAAATACGATGCAGAAAGAACAGTAATTACTTCGTAGATGAAAGTCGTAAAAAACGAAATGTTAAGCAGCTGGGATGGAAGCAGCACAATGACGACGGTACAGCTAAAGTGTTGCTCGTCATCCGGAATAATTTGGGGATATGGGGGGGGGAGGGTGCCCTCCAGACAACAGGAATCTCAAAATAATACTCTGTAAGCAGCTGAGTTCCTCAGATACTTTAGGGTCAGCTAAATGTTTGATGTTAGATAGAATCACACACATACACACACATGCACGCACGCACGTGACCAGATTGAATGTCAACGTAGATGGTCAGACTAAGAAATTTAAAGATGAATAACATAATGGACGAATGATGATACCAACAAGTGCAGGTTCCCATGATGAGGCCAAACAGCTATTTTGCATTTGCTGTACAATGAAGTTTCGGCAGAGACAGCACCTCCTATTGGCTAAAATGATCAGAAATATCTCAAGATAAAGGAACTCCAACATTGCCGACTTCCCCCAGGACTTTAAACATACTGCTGTATAAATAACAGAGAGGTGCAAGCTGAAAGACAGATGTACAGACAGACAAACGGGCGGACAGTGTGATGGATCGGGATAGACAGACAGACAGACAACTATTTCCCTTACCTTTCCTAGCCTGCCTGTTTCCGCAAACATATTGAATCCTCGACTTGAGGGCGCCACTGGCGTAGACTACCTCCCCTTTACACTCGGCCAGCACCGCATCCGAGCAAAGGGGGGTCTTGAGGAATCTGCAGGAAAAACCATGAGTTAGGGGCTAGGTATGAAATAAAGCGTCTCCCTAACCGTCCATCCGACATTATGGTCAGATGTCCAGGTTCTGTTTAGGTAAGTTCAGCCTTAGACACTTACAGAGAAGTTTACAGATCCACGTCACTGAAGACCACAGAGACACCGGATGTGGGTGGTGACTCATTCTGGTAGTTGCTTCGGCTGTTGCCGAGGATGATGTATCGCTTTTCGCCGGATCTGCATTTGGCATTTAACCTTATTCGGCGTTTCTCTTCCAGTGTCGACTGAGCTGTCGTATCAAGCTGTGTCACGCCATGGGTTTGTAGGAGGGACTTAATGCCGCTTTCACACGTATCGACTGAGGACGGAAACCATTGTAGAAAAACCAGTCTAACAGTCTGCCACACAGATTTAGCAAGCTAATTGTAATGAAGCAAGATTTCCATTTCCCCACCTAATTCCTAAAAAGTAACAAACGTCTCTCTGCACAGACGATATGATCCGCATTTTGACAGCCTTCATCTTTTTTCAGGAACGTTGTTTTTCCACTTGTCAGTCGATCTGTGCGAGGTTGGCATTATCCTTTGCACCTGACGTCAGTGGGATTGCAGAAAATTCAAGTTTGTATCCAGCTTTGAAGTACACTGTATTTCAGTTCATTCTTTCTTGTCTTGGAGGAAGAATGAACACTTCGTTGAGATATGCATCATATTCACTTCTAGGATGGTTTTTGGATGGTTGTGAAAGGACTTTGTGGGGAAAGAAATGTTTACTACCTATTCACCCTGTACGAAGGAAGCTTTTCCAAAAAGTGAAGCAAGCTGATCTTGCAAAAAACATTTAATTTGTAAATGGGAGTTTACAATGCCCAGTGGGGTTCACAAATTCGGTTTCCAGAAATAACTTCCATATGCACTTGTATCTCCTTAATCCCCTCTCACAGACGTGTCCTCGACAACAGACTGCGTCATACAGTAATTATACATGTGCTTTAAAATAACACCAACCCACTGCTCTTCCCTGGTGCTGATGGACGTCAGTGATGGGCTGAATACACACTCGTATTTCTTGTCCATACATGTTCAGATGTTTGTGGACACTCTTATGAATAGGAAAGCGATAATGACACTACCTAGCTAGGGCGCATGCGCAGTTGTTTCTCTGTATTTGCAGAACTAATGCTGAGAGGGCAATTACACAGCTGTTATTACGGACAGACTAGGCGGACGGCAGAACTGCCAGCCAGGCAGATAGAAAGACAAACAGAGTGACGGACGGACGGACGGACCGACGGACAGACACAAACAGGTAAGCAGGCACGCACGAAAAGAGGCAGACAGAAAGACAGACAGACACTTTGACACCGACAGACACAGAGACACGTGAGAGACAGCATATACAGATACACTTGACCGAAAGAGTAAAGAGAATGACATTAACAAAGAGAATAAGAATGTAGCTTAATCTGAGGTAATCTGCTCACGGCAGCTTCTGCTTGGCCCTGCTGGAAACGCTGATGGCAGCTCTAAAGACAACTCGTTAATTAATGTGCTTCTGGCTGTGGGGAGAAAAGCAAAGGACTTAAGTCTGCTTTCATGTCTGTTTGGCAACAGGCAGCAGGCCCGTGGGGAAATCTAGGGTCTCAATGCCCCTGTCGGGGTCACACAAAAGGACCTGGCGGGTGATTAGAATGGTCTCCCTTCGTAGTCGCCGCTGTTACTGCTCGGCAGGGAACAGCATGAGCTCTGAGAGAGATGACCTGGCCGTGTTGATAACCCGCCGGCGATGTAAGCGATGCCTAATCCACAAAACTGGCTTCATGGTGATTAAGGTCGGCTTGCGCGGGGCGCCGGAGGGCACAGCCGCGCAAGTGTTGCTGGGAATGCATGGGACACGGTGGATTATGGGATACGTGGAGTGAGCGGTTTACATGCTCGTCGATTCAAGCACCTCCTTCCCATGAGGCCCTGCCCGCCGAGCGGTGAAAGAATCAATGCAGTTTCAGTGTCGAACATGGTAGCAAGCACGCATACATTCATACAATTATAGTACTTCGAAATAAATATGCGCGCTTGACTGCCCAAGACACAACCAGGAATGCATATGCCGCAATGACGCTGGAACGTTAGGGAAATGGTTGGGGGGGGGGAGGATGGTAAGGAGAAATAAGATAAACAGACAAAATGTGCTTGTGACTACTGGCTCAGATTTTCACCCCCTAATAGAATACTTTTTATCACATCCATTTTGAAAACGAGGCAAAAGTAGATGCAAAAAGCTTGAAGATTCATGACTGTCATAAAATGTTGCAGATAAAACAACCCAAACAATCAAAATGGACGTTTAATGTCATGTCGAATGAAGAGCTTAGACATGCGTCGTGACCACACGAAAGAAAGAAAGAAAGAAAGAAAGAAAGAAAGAAAGAAAGAAAGAAAGAAAGAAAGAAAGAAAGAAAGAAAGAAAGAAAGAAAGAAAGAAAGTGTACATGTTTGCATGAATCCAGGAACCTATTATGCATAGATGTGTCCACGAAGAACCTATAGTATCTAAGTAGACATGCATGTCAGTATATCTGTAGGTAGGGAGGTGAGCAGATGTGTCTCGCATGCTGATTACGTAGACTTTTTGCCTCTTTGTTCCATATTGACTCGTACTCACACAGATAGGTGGGGGGGGGGGTTGTTTATTTGGGGTGGAAGTGGGGGATGGCTGTTCTTAACAAAATGAATGTCCGTCCTAGCCGCACAATCAGCTTGTCAAGTTTGTCAGGATCGGACGCACGATTGTCCAGTAAAGAAAGTCCGCAACCCGCTTCATCCGCGGTAGGACGACAGATTTATGATTCCTAATCTCCAGGCGACAAGTCATGCGAGAAAATAGAAGGCTGCCGAATATTCCAAAGGGACACCGGTAAGCTGGGTGACGCCATGCGTGTGGCTCTATGACAGGGCGGGGCGCTCGGTGCTGGAGAGTCTGAGCGACGAAAGCCACTCGCGCTTTTCGTCTGGAAATGGTTTTCCCATTGCCCGTTCTCACAGAAAGACAGTACATTGCAGAAAATATGCTCAAGGAAATGCCCCTCCTTGGAAGCAACAAGACTACAATTCTGGCTAGACATTCTGTTTGGTTCGCAACAAGAACTTGGAAAGAAGGAAACATTTATCGCCAGAATTGGGCTAGTCGTATAATCCACGTACGAGAAGAAACGGTCTCAGGCGCGCGGGCTCGCACGCTGGCAGCCAGGCACGCACGCACGCATGAATACACACACGCGCGCACGCACGCGGAGGGAGAGAGAGAGAGATCATCGGGCTCTCACTCCCACGTACGTAAACAATTTTTCCCTCTGTGCTGCTGAATATAAATTACTGTAAATCGTCGTTGCAATACGAGGAACAATTTCTGCAGTTTTCTGCTATTTTTAAGAGCTACAAATTGCGTCTTCCTGTGCCAGGTCTGGAAGTGCCTGATGTCTACTATTTACAGTAAGAGCGAGCGGAACACTCCAAACCACATGTTCACTCCCGGTGAACACTAGTCTCATATTCACGGGCCAAGAACGGTTCTTTTTTGCAGATTGCAAACAATTCGAAAAGGAGACAGCGGGGAGAAGTGGGTGCGAAAAAGCGATTTAGGTCGGCAAACATGACTAAAAGAAAGGAGAGCAGGAAAAAAAAACAAAGAAGAAAAAGAAGAAAGAAACAAAGAAACAAACAAACAAAGAAAAAACAGGTAAACGAACTCGTGGAAATTAAAATATATATGTTAAGGAAACAGAAAGAAAAGAAAGAAAGAAGGGAGAAAACCAAACAACCATAGAGAAAAAAATCGCAAAAAGAAAGAAATAAACCAAAAAGGAGAGCAGACAGGCAGACAGGCAGGCAAAAGAAAATGAAAGAAACAAGCAAACAAGTGCTTGAAGAGAAAAGGATGAGAAGGAAGCAGAAGACATTAGCAAATAAAGGAGCTTTTGATTAAGAAAACGTCATGAGAAAAGGGAGAGTAACAGAAACTGACGTCTCCCTCAGACTAACCAACACTATGTAAACAGTTTTTATTTTAAAATTACCGTCCTTTAAAACGAATCCCTCCTGACGTGTTATACATTTAATATAATTTTAGAACGAAGAAGTTATTGTAATATGTGTGAACAATAGAATTTCTTAGCTGATAGAAATATTCTGCTATGCGGCTAAAATCCCTAGTCACCAAACAACATTCCAGAAGCTCAAGCAAAAAATCTGTTCGGCAGAGAGCATCCGTTATCGACATTTTCTCTCGCTCCTATTTCCCGCCTCTGAAAGACATCGTTCATGGGAATTACATTCTAACCCGATTCCTCGGCGCGAGGATAGCAGGAAAGACTTCACTTCCGGCCAGCCCATGATTAGCCTCGCGCAAGCGGAAGTCGAACTCGCAGTGGACCTAAGCGTAGGACAGTTGGAGCTGCTGGCAAAGACAGGTCTTGCCTCCCCTTAGACCACAGACAAAACAAACTTTGATCGAAGACATGGTCAGTGAATAAAGAGGAAAGTTTTGTGGACTTTGTTGGAGAACCTCTGCTGGAACCGAGGCATGGCTCAACAAGAAAAGAAATAGCTGGAAGACGAAAAAACATTTCAAGAATATAGTTCGAGACGCGAGCTAAATGACAGCAAAGAAAGAGCAAACTGATTGGGGTTTGGCATTTGGAGTGTGAAAAGGGTATTTTCTTTGATAACAGAGAAGAGATTGAGTTTGACCCAATCACGTTTGTGTGCCGACAATTAGATAAGGCAGTAATAAGGTTTTACGTGAAAAGCTGCTGTAAACAGCCACTCACTCCCGCGTAAAATCACGAGCAAATATTTTTCTGTCCCGTTAATAACCTTGTTTTGGTTGTCCTCCTTCCCCATCGCATTTTATTCAGGCCTTTCTTGCTTCTTCCATTCACTCTCAATATTCATACTGTAAACATCCGTTTGGCTCTTACTTGAAACATTTCCGCTATTACGTCGAAACCATAATCCTGTCTTGAACTAATATCCCGCCCAAGAATCTGTCAACTTCATCACAGGGGGTTGGTAGACCATTTATGTTTACAAATCCATAATTTTACGACCTGTGAATCCACATCCAATTTACCAGGAACATACTTTGCGCTGTTCTGCTGTCAGTTGTGAAGAGTTTAAAAGACGGAGGTAAACTTAGAGTGAATACTTATATGCACGCCTTTATAACCGACTTTAAAACAAAATTTGAGCACAAGGACGCGAGTAAATATATGAGACTTTTTCTTGTAAATTAGAACCTATAGATGCACTATTAGACGATTTTATTAGGCAATGTATTCCTAGGTATAATTTCATTTTTTCTAGAAAAGTCTATTTAAAAAAAATAAATGCTAAATTAATAGAATACATATGATGATAAAAATAGGCGCAGAGGCGCACGAACACGGACACGCAGATACACAATCACTCTCTCACACTCGCTGAGTCGCACACACGCTGGAAAAGACAGATCCTGCGTTTGGTTAGATCACTGCTAAACTGTCATTAAACGCGCGCGCGCACACACGCACACACACACACACAGTTAACCTCAGGTTCCAAAAACATACTTGACTAAATAATTACCAATATCTGTAGGTTATCAGACAACTCTAAGACTTGTCTTTTTCTCTACTGTGGACAATTGCTAGTTTAGAACCTGAATTCATAGGAAGGTAAAGTGTGGACGATAATATTGTACAAAGGACAAAAGCTCATTAAGAGTCTTTTAAGCCGATTTGACGTAGAGCGGCACTAGAGGTCTGGTACTGGATGGCAGAACAGAGCTTGCGAGACATCTCTAAAGGAATGTCAGCTGAACAGACACTTGTCTGGCTGAAACGCGTGCTTGTCGGGCAGCCGGGTATCGACCAGAACCAAAAGACCTGACGAAGTTTCGCCGAGTGGCAAGGAAGGTGCACTGAAAAGAAAAGGCCAAGTTAAGGCCCTTGATAGGGTCTGTCGGATGTCTCAGTCTGTCTTGTTTCCAAAACTCGACGACTTCCTCTGGCTCTCATAGCCTGAATAGAACAGAAAATTCATCCTAACTCGTAACACGCAAACACAAGCTACACACGCACGCGTGCACGCGCACAAACACGCATAAATGTTAAGTATGCAAAACACATCATACTTGCACTGAAGTTTGCAGACCTTTTCTCACATACAAATTAGAAAGAAATTTTGTCTGCCTGCCTGCCTGCCTCCCTGCCTGCCTGTCTGCCTGCCTGCCTACCTGTCTGTCTCACCTCTATGTCTGTTTTACTATTTCTTTTCCTTTCCTACAATCCTTTTTATTTTATTTCCACTTCTGTCTTGCCTTCAGCCTACCTCTTAGTCTTGCCCTCCCGCCACCCCTCGTTTCCCCCCGAGTTGCGAAAGAACGCATGTCGTCATTTGCACGTAAATCGTGCAAAATTGCCATGTACTTAGTGACCTTTGCAGTCATATTCCATCCACCTGCTTTTTTCCCCGGATTATTTTTTTCCAGGACAACAAAAGGCAGCTTAGGGTATCCCTCCAGTCTTACAGTCCTAGCGTAGCGTAAATACAAGAAAGTCTCATTTTCACAAAAAATAAATAAAACGTTTAGTTGACGGCAAATCCTTTCAGGCTGGTGGCAAGATTTAGTGAAGCATGCGTGTAAAAACATGCACGGCTGCTCCTTCTCTAGCACAGACTAGCAGGATGCCTAGTGGAGAGCTGCAGGTAGTCTGAGATTTTATGTGCGGTGCGAAGTTTTCACATGTCAGAATTACGGCTTCGCACGCGAGCGCCCCGGGAAAAGCTATTAAACAACATGCAAAGCGAGAAAACGTCGAGAATGAAACAGAAGCACGGAGGCGGGGGAGACAGATTAAAGATAAGATGGGGTAAATTCGCTGAGATAATACATGCGGTAGTCAAAACCAATACACAAACTGTATATCTAATACGGATTAATGTCACCCGTCAGCCAATGAGCAGTGATTTTCAGCCACACGTGATTCCAAGGCAGACCCACGCAACTGCTTTGCGTCCCAGACTTCCAACAAACGCCGAGCTCACACGGAAACTGATGAAGAGCTAATAAATTTGCTTTGAAAATAAATGTGATTTAGGTTCGTCAGACTACATCTACACGTCCCCGAGTCAATAAATTTGGCAACCGCAATCCACAAATGTATTGTGGTGGGAGTAGAGAGATTGTCGAGATCGGATCGAATCTTGCTGCAGACGTTTGGATTAGCTCCCTAATACTGTTTTCGTTCGACCTTGTCCAGAAGTGTGACTCTGGCATAAAGGAAAACCGATTGATTGGAAGACACACTTCCCATCACTGTGAAGGGTGAATAAGCGTCTGTCATGCGCATAATGAAAGTTTAATGACGTGTTTCCCTCTAACGGCTACCGTATCGAAATGATATCAGAATATATAAGAAAAGTACAAGTTAAGAAAAGCAACGTTACAGGCACCGCAGTAAATGAAAGTAAATCCAGTACAGCAGTAGAAATTAGAGGTCTACTAAGGTCTACCCTTCTACTAAGTAATTACAGTTTCTCATCGAAGTCAAATAAGGGATTTCGTTGAAAGTTCGATTAGTCTCTCATAAATCAAAACTTCGTGAAAAAAAACTTATGACCATATGACTGCTTATCAGCGCGATGCTAAATTTTAAAGGAATTTTGCAAAATTGTACAGAACCAGAAACAAAAGAAAATGGAATAGTCTTAAAACTGTAATGCAAAATTTCCTGGATGCAGGAACAATTAATATTTAGCAATCTTTACTTGTTGATCGAGAGTTATTAAAAAAGCCTGAAAATAAATAGTTATTATTGATCACAGCTTGTGAGCCTAAAGGTTATGCTTTGTTGTGCAGTTCACTTAAATCAATTACAACAATGTGAAATTTCTGAACCCAGTAATAATCTGAGATTAGTCTAAGAGAAAATGCAAGAAAACGTCTAAGAGAAAATGCAAGAAAAAGTATAACTATCAAATGTCCCATGGGATAATCTCTAGCAGTTGATTGGGTGGGAGGGGGGTAACACAGCACGTCTGGTTGCATGGTTTCATCTGCATTTCAGTTCTTAAGTAAGAATTCGCTAGAAGATATCGAACATGAACCGTACACGCTTTGTATCATAATGCATTTTAGTACGTAAAAGTTCATTGGCTGACCTGCAAATCTCATCCACGTGGTAATCTTCGTGAACTGACGAAACAAAGTCCGGCATGAGAATGACGTCAGCAACCCCGGACAAGGTCGTCTCCAAGGCGTTGCAGTCGTAGAGAGACCGCGGACACTGCTGCATGTCTGCTGCGGGCGAAACCGTTGCTATAGAAACAGAACCACGTCACAGTGACGTCACTTATGCAGTGCATCAACCCGTTATCCCCCTTATCTTTCATACTGTTCTCAATTGTTTGTTTCGAAATAATTACCCTTTTCTTGTACATATATACCTAAAGGCCAAGTTCCTGCTCTTGTAGAAATGTTATACTTGTGGGATACATTATGCTGGTAAAATCTTCATATTTTCATAACCGCCAGTGGTAACCTGGTTTCCTGAGTTATATTTCTCTAGTAATCTAGACTCTTACATAATCACTGCATGTTTCAAGCACGCCTGTACAGAACGTCACGCTTATGAACATTTTGTAATCAAGATTTTGTCATTTTTTCATAGATAAAAGATAATTACTACCAACTAAAGTTTATAAGCAAATGTACCGCATGTATTGTGTAGCTCCAAATTGTGGTATTTGAAAACATCTACGGTCGCCAAGGCTACGGGAGAGACGACGACGACGATGATGATGACGATGACGATGATGATGACGACGACGACGATGATGATGATGACGACGACGACGATGATGATGCCATATAGCCTTGCACGATGCTACACGTGATTTTTTCAATACAATTTTTCAATGAATCCCCATGAATTTAATAAGGATCAAGTAATTTCAATTTTTTACCTGCCTCCGTCTAGATGTAAACGTTCTAATTCGTTCTATTTAATTACAGTTTCATTTAAAATTTAATTTAAAGCAGGGGTAACCCAGTAGGGATTTATCTTTTATTTTGGTTACGTCTGATGTTCTGAATCGAACCGGGTTTCTTTTTCATTCTGGTTATGTCTGTTTTTGTGGATTTTTTTTTAGTTTGTAATTGTTCTTGCAATATTTTACTGGCCGTTTTATCCTGTGTGGGAGTTTTAAGGAACAAAGTATAGTCTTTGAGTGACACCACTATCTCTCGATGTCAGCACTTGTTTCGCTACAGACCTGGGCATGTTCGATGCAGCCTGTCCTCGGTTCTGTCCAGCATTCCAGGCTGTGAACCGGCATCATTATAGACCTCGCCATTCCTCGCGTTCGGTAGACCACGTCCTGGGCCTCAGAACAAGAGTACGTTTCAGAGTAATTTGATTGATTTGCTCGACTGGTTGGCTGAATGAAATTACAAGCGCTTGCCAACACCGGCGGATGCAACATGCAGAAGATTCGACTGACACGTTTGCAAAATATTGAGGTACGTGAGAAAAAGGTCAGCCGGTTGAAGGGTGTGTACATATATGTGCGCATGCGTGCATGCGAGGAGGAAAGTGCACGTTTACGTGTGCGCAGGCGTGGCCATTGGTCTTTCCATCCAAATTTCTGTGCTTGTGGCGACGACGTTTAGCTTGCACGACTGGAAGCCATTCTTCTCGTATTGTTCTATTTCTTTCTTGTTTCTTCATCATCTTTGGTTTGGTTTTCTCGTTCTTTCTCCTTTTTTATTGTTCTGTTTTCTTTCCTTGCATTTTTTTGTTGCTTTTTACGTCTCCTTTTCCTTGTAAAGTCCACGCCTACACATCTTCAGATGAGTGTTCCTACCCTGACCCACGACCCTTTCTGCTTTCCCTTCTCTGTCTGTCTGTCTGTCTGTCTGTCTGTCTGTCTGTCTGTCTGTCTGTCTGTCTGTCTGTCTGTCTGTCTGTCTGTCTGTCTGTCTGTCTGTCTGTCTGGGATTTTTTTTTTATTTTTCTTTGGTTTGTCCTTTCTGTCCATGTACACGTATTGCAACTCTCTCCTATATTTCGGCCTCTTTCTGCTGCATCCTGCCAATATATTTTTGGTGGTGCTGGGGGTAGTATGTCAAGGGTTAAATTTGGTGGGACGCTTTGGAAATCCGCAGACCAGTGGACACTCACCAATTTCGTCCACGCATATTCAAGAAGAATGTATCTTGATTTTAGTTAATTTTATTCCTCGCGGATTCGTTTGAACTGTGGTTAAAGCGCGGCTGTCGCAAGGCATGTCTGGTTTCCATGCGTACACAGACACAGCGTTGTCTGGATGCACGCCTGGCTTGCAGCCGCGGTCGAATCTCTTTTTCAGACCAGAGACTTTCCCTATAACCGGACGAATGTGTCCTATTTCGTAGAACAAGGTCATGTTTAGACACAGGGCAGGTTCAGTGAACTAAGACGCGTATTATTCCGGTTAAGAAAGAACCTTACAGACAGCCGTTCACCCTCTGACATTTAATGATTTATGGCACTTCTATATAAGACCGCGCAACAACCTAAGCTCTTGGTTTACTTTCCAGGTCCACGTAAATTGCATCATTATATGACACGAGTAGACATTGTCAATTCGCTCGCAACCTCATATTCAAACAATGTTAAGCAAGTTCGTCGGTAACACAACATCAACTGACACATACCACTTCACACTTTTCTCCTCTCTCTCTCTCTCTCTCTCTCTCTCTCTCTCTCTCTCGTTTGGATTTCTCGCAGCCTTCAACAGAGACAGAAATGAGGGCAATTGTAGGGAGTAGGAGGAAGATGTTAAGTGTGATGCAATTTTGCAAGTTAAAACACGTTCCGCATGTGTATGTGTGCGTGTGGGTGTGTAGGTGTGTTATTTGTTTGTCAGTGACCTGTAGGCATTAGCCTTATGTGACCTCTGAACTTGAAGAAGAAGAAAAAAAGCTACCTCGATGACATCTAACCACCCTTGTTCCTTTCCTGGATACAATCCCAGAAATGTCGCTATAATTATCGTTGATGTTGCTCCTGACCGTGGCTGGGGTCGTAATGGCGGTGACGGAAGCTGTGTCCTGTGTGGAGCGCGCGGTGCAAGCACTTCACGGTCAATCAGGCGTGTATGGGGGGTGGGTAGGGTAGGGGATATGATATAGGGTGTGGGGGCATACTTCGAGTCAGTGCAAGGTACAATGTTGCATAAGCCCGGACTTAAGGCAGTTGGTTGGATGTTTGTTGCTTAACGTCCCGTCGCTAACGAGGTGCATATCAGGACTTAGACAACTTAAGGTGCTGCCACACGTCGCAACACAACGGCAGGGATTCGAACTGCCGACTCCCGCCTTAGGAAGCGGACGCCAAACCCACTAGACCACCGAGCCGATTGCAGACTGACGAAGCTGGACTTTTTTTTCAAACTGAGAGAACCTCTGGCAAAGCTTGTCGGCTTCTTTTTGATTGGGTTTCGTGTTAGCGGCACCAGCTTCGACCAGATGAAATAAAATCGCGATCGAGCGCCACAAGTTGAGACTAATGGCATCAGCTGCAGCACGCAGCGTGTTGTTTGCAAGAAAGGTCGCTTTTGAACAAAAAAGTCATTCGGAACCACAAAACAGTTGCTCATCAAAGCCCCCCCCCCAATACATCGTGCGTTACCTCTAGGCACAATTAAACGTATCAGACGTGTCCTTGTTTGGCTTTGAGTTAAAGGGAAAAGATTAAAGGAAGGAAGGTGGGAACAAAAAGAAATAAGATAGACAGGTAGGGTCCAGCCAGCCAGCGAGTCACTGTGCCAGAAAGAGAGAACGAATAAGGAATGATGAGGAAAAAGAAGACTGTTGGGTCGGCTAATTGCACACACACAAACTTTATCTGAAAAGCTATCAAGTACTGGCAAAAGAATTTTCACACCCAATCAAAATTAAGAAGGAACAAATTTCATTCGTAGAGAAGATTACCTCAATAAAGCCATCACATAAACCTACAGCTCGATTGCTGGTTTGGTTTAGTTTGGGCGAAGTTCATAATAAGCTATAGTCACCAACGCTTTAAAAAAACGAACAATTTAAAGACGGTAACTAACTGAATGCCAACTGTTAATGAGGGAAGAAAGCAGTTAAAATTTGTTCACACTGTAAAGAAAATTTTGTGACTGGAAGAAATATGTGTGTGTGAAAGAGCTGTACACAAAATAAAATGCTGAATATGTTTCTGCTATATATCTGTTATATTTACCATCTTTGAAGACAACGATAAAAACACCAAATTCAAATCCCAATGAATATGGATTGTTTTATTTTTGATATGAGTCTAATCGATATGCACAGCCAAAGAAATTGTGCTCGTCCTGAAAGACCAAATACAAGTAAACTCGCTATGTTGACGTCTGAGTTCGTTCAGGGCTTCCAATGCCCTCCCTTCAGAACCTGAAGTGCAGCATGTGCAGAACCCGCTCGTGGGAATTTCTGGAAGGGCAGTCAACCGCAGCTTTATGGGGCCCCTTTCGTCATCAGCAGCATTCTGAACACGGCCACAATTAGGCAGTCCCCCATTACAGAATGCAAAGTCTTTCTCATAATTCAGCATAAGCCTATGGTGGTGTTCGCGTTTGTTTACTTTGAACTTTGGGTCATTAACTTAGTTTCAATAAACCGGAATATAAACAAACAAACCCAGTTAACACGCTCCCGCACATTGGCCTCACACACACACACACCCAAACATTCAAGACTAACTTCTTTTTTCCCCATCGTTTCTTCTGTATCATTTCTCCCAAAGGAGTGCTGCAGGAGGAAACAAATCTCACACCGCTTTCTTACCTTAACGGAAAAATTGCTCCCCAGCGCCAAGCTATCTTAATGAGTTTTTTTCTAGCCCGGTGCCCATGCATCCATGACAGAGGGGCATTCCGGTAGTCAATGTGTCTGAAATCAGCGTACTTGAAAGATTCACTTCCCGAGGCACGTCTGCAGGAGTGACAGACGAAAAGTGCAGTAAGGGTGAAGACAGTAAGTCGAAAGTACTGAGGAAGAAAGGGTGAAAAAGGATAAGTCAAAAACTGTAAACAAGAAATGTTCAAGTAAAAAAAAAACCCACTTATTTTGTTACGGAAAGAAAACGCATTTTACCTTAACTTAGAACGCTTTAGATGCATAACTAGTGTAAAAGGTGTTCTGGTCTGTGTTCTAGAAAATGTTCACATGGCCGGAAAATATATAAATGGTGTTCTGATAACGTTCCAAATGTGTGCCAGCAGCAAGTGTTCAGTCAAGTAGGGGCATGCTAAGAACACTTAGAACACATGTAGCACACATCTGACACACTATTTACACACAGCACATATTTTTCACCTGCTTCAACACTTCTTACATGTAATTAGTGTTTAAAATATTTAGAGTGAAGTTGTTTTGGGGAGTGGTGTGCGCAAGTTACGTGAGGTGTGAGGATGAGAAACGTATCACACCAGAAGACATCCATAATGACCGGGAAGAGAGGGGCGGGAGCCGGAGGGAGCAGAAAACGGCAGACAAAGTGTTTAACAAACATACACACTGACTGAACAACCGACAGACACACAGATAAGCATATTGACCAAGTCACTAAACGGACTAACTGGTTGGATGGCTCAGACAGACAGACAGAAAGACAGACAGACAGAACGCGTGAAATAACGAATGAACGAACGAACGAGTGAACGAACGAACGAACGAACGAACGAACGAACGAACGAACGAACCAAAAAACGAACGAACACTTTATCAAGTAGGCCATCGGCCTATTTCGTGAGGACGGAAAAAAACAATGCCATAGTAATAGTTTTACAAAAATATACGATCACCTTTTAGACACGTGCTCTAATAGACGTACACATACATACAAATGTACACATACCCGCACTTTACAAGACAGAACACTCAACCAGGCATGCATGTCTGAGAGAACTATCCGACAGCAAATCTAAATTGAGACGGATATTTGTAAAACTTTTAGGATTGTACTGTTCACACAAATCGGCATATCTACAGACTAATCAATAAAAAAATGTAATTAATCTTGGCTATAACTATATTGGCACTGCGTAGATTATAGTGCATGAAATCGATTTTTGTGACTGTTCAGAACATTAATTCCTAGACTAAATTTACTGAAAGCGTCTCTAACATCTATGTGTCTCAGGTATGAAAGATATCCACTGAGTGCAGTGAAAGAGGAATAAGGATGGAAACGCTGGCTACACGTAATCTTCCTGTACCAACCTTGTTTATAACAATCTATAAGTCTTAACTTGAATTCTCTCAAAAACAGTTTCACATCCACAACCCCTTGTTTATAACAATCTATAAGTTTTAACTTGAATGCCCTCAAAAACAGCTTCATATCCCCAACCCCTGCTTCCAAACAATACTAAACTTGTTCTTCTGATGAACGTTGGTCAAAATGTCAAGTGCATATCTGAAAAGCAGTTTTGAAGTAGATGGGTTATTCTTAATCAGTAACTAGTGAATCTTGTATATGCGTTTACATGTAAAGGATAACGCCCGCATTCACCATAGACCAAAGCATTGGCTGTCCGTGTAGTGACAATCAAAAAGCGTCTCATGGCAAAAAAGCCTGTCTGTTTTATGTCAACATTAGCACTTAGCCCCACACTTCTGCTCCATACAACAAAACAGTTTGTATCTGCGCATCGAACAACTTGAAAAACAGTGATGGATCTCGGTTGCCTAAGAACCAAAAGGTTTTCAAGACACATATTACCCCCTTTTGTGATCTGTCAGCCAAGTCTTACAGGCCAAAAGTAGACGCACATCTAGTGGACAAGTATATCTATAGTATTTGTATTCACAACAACGCCAATCTCATCACAAAAAAATCCCATGTCTCACTTTTGGAAATAAACCTCTATTTCTAAAGGCGACAATATTAGACTCCAAATTGGCATCAAGTTCTAAGCACTGCAACATGGCGCAGAGAATATTGAATTGATTTTGAAACAATCTGCTGTAACAGAAAATAAGGTTATATCGTCGCCAAAAATCAAATTGAATAACTGCACAAGGTCAAGAGAAATATGGATACCATGTCGGCCTTTCTACCTATTTCACAAGTTAACTCGTTAATAAACAATGTAAACAGTACGGGGCTACATATTTCACCTTGTTCGAAACGTTCTGTACGATCACCTCCCACTCGCATACACGCCTTCACAACTGTGTACATACTTTTGAAGAAGAGATAGACGGACGGACGGATGGGCAGACAGACAGGCAGGCAGACAGGCAGGCAGGCAGGCAGGCAGATGAAGGATGCACCATGTGCCATGTTATAAGCTTACAACTCCGCAACATAGAAATGAAATCTATCAAAAATGTTCGTCAGACCTGAAAATAAGGCATCTAAAATTCCTCAGCCAGAACGAAAAGATGCCTCATCCAGGACAGAAAAGAAAATGGAAGATTGTGTCTGAGCGCCTGTACTCAAAAAAAAAAAACTCCCCTCCTCTTCGAGAGAAAGATGCGTTGATCGTGCGGGAAAAATGGCTGAGGTAAGAGAAAAATGGAGTGAGAGGTATTCATTGGTGCCGGCAGGTTTTCCGCTCAGAGCCATTAATCGTCCGCCAGCTCCTCTAATTTAGGTCTTGCGTGAAGGAGGGTGCGGGGTACAATCAATTATTAAGAAGAATTAGTAGTTCCTTTTCTCACCATTGGAAATTACGCCAGTGATGTGGCGCCAGACTGGCATAGAGTTACTTATAGACTGATGCGCTTTTATACAGGTAAACATCAAAAACCTTTGTTGCGCTAGGAGATCAGATCGGGATAGATGTCCCTTATCATCTCGCCCTTCCTACCCTTCCCTTGCCCTCTCCAGCGGATCTCCCCGTTGTTCTCCATCCTGTTACCCCCCTCTCCCTCCGTCTCTCCCCTCACCCCCCCCCCGCTCATCTCTCGCCCTCTCCTCACACCCTACCCCATCTTTCAACTCCTTCCCACTACGCTTCTTCTTCGGTGTGGGTACCACAGCAAACCTTGTGATGTCCCAGCGACGTAGGTTCCCTCCCCTGTTTAATGACTAAGTTTTTTTTTTTGCCATTGGCCCTTTTGTTTCATCTCTTCTTGTGTGTCTCTTTTCCCATCAGGTCTTTTCTTTTTCTTTTCTTTTTTTTTCTTTCTTTTTTGGTGTGTGTGTGTGGGGGGGGGTGTACTTGCTCGTGTCTTCTTCCTTCTTGAGACACGCCACCCACTTCCCCTGTTTTCTTCTTGGCGATGTTTGTTGACCGAGTTTCATTCGGTGTTTAGCTTATTCGCTGGTTCCTATCACAAGGCTAATATCAGGTGCACGCAGCACGGCTGAGCCGCATGACAGCAGTCGTAAAGAACTGATCCAACCACGTGCATTAAAGACTCTGCATCTCGTACATTCAGAAGAAAGATTTATCCACAGCCAGCTTCTGCCACCCGAGACTCTAGCGTAATTACACGTCTCTGTGTGTGTGCAGTCGGTATTTTTGAAGAAACAGAGAAAAACTAAAGGAAAGTAGGCTTTCCTCTGAAAGTATTCTTAACTGTGGATCTTGTCCTATAAAATTCTGCTGTATATATTTTTCCTCCTTCTATGGCGCGATTGA
This sequence comes from Lanistes nyassanus, assembly GCA_004794575.1. Classification (NCBI taxonomy): domain Eukaryota; kingdom Metazoa; phylum Mollusca; class Gastropoda; order Architaenioglossa; family Ampullariidae; genus Lanistes; species Lanistes nyassanus. The sequence goes on from SMGT01011602.1 coordinate 66,344, forward strand.
GCGAAAAGATAACCGACCTTGCTGCTATGCTAGCGCGAAAACTCTCATGTCCGAAAAGAACTTGACACAGTCATCTGAAAGTGTGAGACATAACCCAGAGAATAACTTTCTATTTGTGGACTTGGCCCTAATGAGGAACGCGCCAGTGTCCGGCAAAGCGCCACCTACTTGCAGGAAAATGTCAGACAGAACAACGGAGTTAAATTGATTCGCGCCATCCACTCAGAATCCAGCTAAATATTTTAGCAGGACTTAATCTATCTCTGCGACGAGATGTACAGGCCAAGAGTCTGGCACCAGAAGAGCGTCTGTAAATAAAGCTATTATCCGTTCTTAGTCTTTCACCTCTAGCCACACAAAAGAATTCTTCCATAAGGAAGCTAGTTCTCTTATGTCTCTCGGGAACGGCCACGGACGATGATCGCTGTGCTCGCTGGATCTGGGTTTCGTACGCGAACGAGCGCAGAAGTCCGTTCAGCTTCATTTGGTTGTTTATTGCTTTCTGTTTAACGTCAATTCAACGGCCAGTGCTATCTCATTAGGTTGACAAGAGGGCAGAGAGGGTCTTGAAAGGTGCTACAGGAAAGAGGAAATGAGAGGAAGCAGATTACCTGGAGAAAACCGACCGGAAGTGCAGATCATGCGACCGAACGATCATGCAAACCAGTCCCAACACCACCGTCGCCTTGCTGGCGTAAGATCCATGGATGGTTTTGTCTAAATTTTCGCCCTCTGGTGTAACTTTATTAAAGGCTGCTCATGATGACGATAACTGTTTGCGCAAGGCAAGAAAAGTCTGTTTTGTGCAAACATGTCCATTTTTATTCACTTGTAGCAAAAGGCTGAAAAGGTTTACCCACAGCCCCAAATCGCTTTGCCTAACAATAGCACTGACTCGTCCAAGCTGACTCCGCTTGATGTTTGTGATTGGTTTAAAGCCTGGAACGTTTGGCAAGGCCGGTCTAACTTTAAGTGCCTCCTCTTCTCGGCAATCTCTCCCAATCTTGCCGAAATGCAATAAAAATGGCGTGCGCAGTCACTGTGTGTGCTAGGACGAACAACCCTCTCAAAGATGCCAACTTTGCACGCGTGAGCCTCACTTTAGGTGAGAGTTTCAACTTAGGCCTCCATCCATAAAATGACCGTGATGTTTAGAAACGTAGGGAAACATGTGTGTGTGTGTGTGTGCGTGCGTGCGTGTGTGTGTATGTGCGTGTGTGTGTGTGCGTGCGTGTGTGTGTATGTGCGTATGTGTGTGTGTTTGTGTGTGTGTGTGTGTGTGTGTGTGTGTGTGTGTGTGTGTGTGTGTGTGTGTGTGTACGGAAGCTAAGGAAACCCACTTGCAATTTTTATGTGGAAAAGAAGATACCGTTTCAGGTACAAGACGCGTGTCTAGGGTTATGATATTATTTTCGCGCCGCAACCTACTATGTGCAGAAATAACAGTTTGCTTTCTTAGGGCTGGCGAAAGGAGGAAAAGTTAACAATATTTACCTGAAATACAGTACCTGCTTTTTTTGTAAATCTATCGATCTCAGAAATAAACTTCTAGCAATGAGATACCAGTATCTGGGCTAAAGTATAATATGTTTCAGTTATAACCCTTTGCACACACACTCTTTTTGTGAGAGTTCGTTTGATTGCAAACGTAAAGTACCCTTGTGTTCTTCTAAATAAGGGGTCCTCTTGGCTTGCTCTTTGACTCCCCCACTTACTTTCTCGATCTTATTGTTAAACCTTTCATTTAAAATCTGCAAGTATCCTCCTTCCTAAAAAAAAATTAAATAAAAAGCAGAAGGAAGAGGAGAAAAAGAAATGAGATAAGGAAAGTACAAAATATTGACACAATAAAGCCTTGTTACGGCCAGAACACTTGTTTCGTTGTGCTTCTCTCTGAAAGCCAACATTGCCAGAATTTACATCTGATAGTGGCATATCGCACACCGTCACACACTTATCACTTTATCTACTCGCATTTGTACACGCGTCCTAATTTATGTAAAACTCCGTCGTTGCCTATAACTTCAGTTTCCTGCTTGTTCATTGTAGGGAGCTTGGTAATACTTTCCATTTTCCATTTTTCTTCCTTTTTTCTTTCTTTTTTCTTGGGGAGGGAGGAGGGGGAGCTCAGTACGACCTAACTGTGGGGGTACAGAATTCGGACAAGGTGAAATACAGAGCGGCCTACGTCACAGACAGAAGACCTCATCTTTGTAAACTCAGTTACCCGCCCCTGACGTCCTCTTTTGGCTTTGTCCAATCAATTCCAAGGACCCGCCATTCGCGTCGATTCACACCGAGACTGATGAGCACGAGAAAAGTAGAGAGCTGTCACTCTTAATGGATTCGGATATCATGTGTTGTGGTCTTTATTTGAATCATGAAAGGGGGGAGAAGATACAGGAGGAGGAGGAGGGGGGTTTTGATAAAGAAGTAAAGAGTCGGCAGAGTGATTATGATAGTACCAGCAATAGAGGAACTGATCCACGCATTGATAAAGTCGGTGGGGGAGGCTGGCCCAATTAACATAACAGCAAGTTTTTCTTTTTTCACTACATCACCACCACCACCACCACCACCACCACCACCACCACCACCACCACCACCACCACCCCTCCCCCCCACACACACACACTCACACTCACACACAAGACACAGCAGTTTGTAGAAACACGACTTGAAATGTAATTTCCATAAAAGTACTGCAGTTGCGAAAGGGACGAAAGAAATCTTCCATGGCATGAAGCAATTTGCGCGCGCTGTGATTCGGCCGCGCACATAGTGTTTCCTGCCATGGAATATTTATTTAATAAAGATTTTCTCATCTGTTTGTCTGCTTCGAGATTTTTATCTCAAAACATAAAGACCACTACGAGTGCACACATGCTTCATTTACCTGTCTAGGAATTCTGCGGAATTTTACCTTTGTGCATCTTATTTTTTTCTATATCTTTTCTTTTTCCTATTTCTGGGTTGTAAATTTATAGACAAACTTCTATGGATTGCGTGCACTTTCTCAAAGACGCAGTTTCCAAAAACGTTAAATCTAAGAGTGCTTCGGGAGGGTTATGTGATCCTTACATCACAGCCAGTTGGTCAGTTTGACAAGAATGTTTCTGGTGTTGGTAGAAAATAGAATTGTGATTGTAATAGCTCTGCTGCCATGTGACATTTTGACTGCCTCCAACCACAGATGATTGAACTGCTTGCCGCGCTCATAAAACTGTCTGTTGACAGAAAAATAAATTAATAAAAAGCTGGATGTCAGACCCACTAGGCTATATTGGCGACAGAGAACATTTTCTCACTTAAGTGAACAACTGCAGAAGCCAGCGCCATCTCCGATCAGCTCTTTTGCCAAAGAGGAGAAAAGTTGTAACAGAAATGGTTTCCAGGCGAAAAAACATAGGGACGAGAAGGTCATGCCTCTATGCCCACTCTCGGAAAGCAAATCCCTAAGTGAACACCGTCCCCTCGCTCTTACATCCTCTATTGTTGGCTCCACTTCAAAACAGCTTTCTCCTCCTTCTCCGTGTGCTGAAAAAAAATCACGAAATAAGGGCTTGAAACCAAAATACTTTCTGACAAATCGTTAGCCATTTTCTCTTCCCTACACCTCATCCGCCAAACCCCTTTCCCTCCGTATTTTATTTTATTTTATTTTATTTTATTTTATTTTATTTTATTTTATTTTATTTTATTTTATTTTATTTTATTTTATTTTATTTTTTGCAGAAGGCGTGACACAGAACCTGTACTTAGAAAAAGCACGCCTGGATACACTTGCGCGGCAGAAATTGAAAGGTGTGGACTGTTTCGAAACATGGTTTAGGAACGTGTTCCGTTTTCCTCTATGCTGTTACACCCTTTTAGTGGCACATTCTCGGAGTTCTTTGCGTTCGTATCTAACGGCCTTCTACCCTGATTGCTTGTGGCTGTCCTTTTAATTCCTGCTTGTCCCAGCAGACTCCGTCCTGATCCATATTTTACATCTGTAATTTAACATTTTGTTGTCAGTCCTTTTTATTTTTTCTCCAAATCAATTTTCAGCCGTTGTAAAGACTTGCAGTAAGTGCACTTCGATAGTTTTTTGTGTACAGTGTACATTGCAACAGTTCAGAGACACTAATCAGAAGACTACATGCCAAAGCAATCACATGGTTTTAAAAGGGCCAGGATCTGGCCCGTACGCATTTAAATTGTACATTTATATTCGAATAGCCACTATGTGGGAATAGCTATCCATTGCTTATACAGGGATAAAATTCGGAATGCGCAAGGCGCGAATTGGGAAACTTTTCGATGAGCTTATGACGGCGGAATTTCTAGTTGAGTGCGCATTCACTTCCCTTTTTGTCTGTAATCACTGCGCTGGCAGAAAAGAATCCGCAAACCAAACTGGTTCACCACAACCAGGAGTGAAGTTCTGCTTGAAGAACTAGCAGTGGAGGGACCTCATTGTTGCCTTCAGTTGCCCTGAAAATCACTTTTGAAACAAAAGCCTTAACCTTGAGCAAAATAGCAGACTGGGTGTCAGCAGTTTGCGCGACCTTGACCTGTAGCAGTGGTGTTCAGTCCATGCCGATTCACAACATCTGCGCCAGCATCAACTTCATTTATAGTGCCCAAAATGTCAGCTCTTCGAATTATATATTTCTGATATACGTCTACAGAAATATGTCGAATGGATTTTTTTTCTTTCTCTGAAAATACTGTTTCGGGGAATTTGGAATAAGCTATTTTCTCCTGGGACGACCGAATATTATCTTAAAACAATAAGATATTGGGTTGTCGTGCCTGGGAAATGCAAGGAGCTTATTCTAGAATACCCGCTATTACAGGAAAAAGATCAGCTATTCGGTTTTCTTGCAAACCGAGTCTTGTTGAGTTGACCTGTTCATACATAAAGGCGCACTTCAAATGCACAGGGCTACATGACCAAAAACTAACGCTTATGCAACCCAGCCCATGTTTGGCAAACTAGGGCGCACCTTCCGCTTTAGAAAAGACCCCAGCGCAGATGCACTCAATGCATTTCGGGGTTTTTAATACATCTGACTTCATTAACTTTGATTCTTTGTATCGACCCGTAAAGAGGAAATGCTTATTAAATTTTGTCCTGTTTGTACTCCTGATGGAGATTTCAAAGCAAGAAATGTGTTGCTGTGTCGTCCTGCTGCTAAGATGTCAACTTGGTCTCATTACTAGATTTCCACTACAGTTGGAGGACAAATAAATGGGTGCATTAACACATAAAACAAGGTCTTGTCAAAACACTGCAAGAATATCTTGAAGCCATTCTTTGCCTGCGCGCTATCGAAAGGCCATGGCTTATCTTAAAGGGAGAGAACCAGCGATGTGGTATAAAATGTCACACACATTCACTCAAGCACGCACGCGCACGCACACACAGACACACACACGCACATTAACTCAAGCACGCACACACACACATTCACTCAACCACGCACGCACCTATACACACACAGAGAGAGAGAGAGAGAGAACTCTGGATTCTTCGTTATCTTTCTTTCTCCCCTTTTTCCTATTTTTTTTTACTCCGTGATATTTCTTTCTTCCTTGTTTTATTTTGTTTCTTCCCCCCCCCCCTCAGCTCCGCTTGTCTCCCCCACACCCCCGCTACCGCCCCGCATTCCCTTCAAAACTGCGCCATTAACACCATGCCCGGATGAAGCTGTGATTCTCTCCCCTCGGTATTGCTCTTATGTGGAAAGCAGGAATCCCTACTGACAACGAGGGGGACAGGATGCCAGTTTTTTCTTTCTTTCTTCTTTCTCCAGAAGTGTTTCCACATTCTCAGAATTTCGCAACTACGACGGTGGATGGACGGGGGAGGGGTGGATGGTGGGAGTCGACGGTGGTTGCACGCAACACGCACGCGTCCCTGGAGGAATATCCTGTCTTCCTGCAGTCGGGCCTGGCTGGGTGCCAGGTGTTTGCTTGACTGCCTCGTGTCCTCTCCTGAGCCGGTTGACTTCCTCCTCCGAGGATGTCGAATATCTTAGAAATGTAATGGGAGGGGTCTACAGATGATGTCTGCTGAGCCCTGTCTAGTTAACGCTGGTCTCAAACGTGGACTGTAGGATCAGCTAACATCCGCTCACCCCTGTCTAGTTAACGCTGGTCTCAAACGTGGACTGTAGCGTTAGCTAGCTTCCGCTGAGGTCTGTCTAGTTAAAGTTGCTCAGACGTGGATTGTAAGGTTAGCTAACATCTGCTAAACCCTGTCTAGTTGCTCTGAAACGTGGATTGTAACGTTAGCTAACATATACTGAAACCTGCCTAGTTAAAACTTCTGAGCACGATGAATGCCAAGATGAAATATTTGGTTAGCGGCTTAAACTGTAATTTAAACAACTGCATCCTTGACAATAAACTTATCGACGATCTGCTTAACCAATTTCACCTTGCAAATATAATAAAGTTATGTAATGCATGACTCTTTAATTTTACCCGTTAGCAATGATTATCAGATTTTCTGATACCGAAATTGTTGAACGGCTTGCCGACAATACAATCCGTTAGAGAATCTTGTGTAACTGTCACGACGGGCCGTACCTTAACTTACTGGACTCGACTTCTCCAGAATTACAGAACAAACTTTTATGGCGATCTCGTAAATGTAGACTTAATTGAGAAATCGTCACCAAAACCTTTACTGCCTCAGGTCAATGGTTTCTACACCAAAGGGTGACGACGCTATGAAATAATGTGAATAACTAGAGAAATCTACCGAGGGAAAAGATTCTCATACTCTGACACGCTCGCTCAGTCTCACAGGCAAAACACTTCTTGCTCAAGAGCCCCCACCCTCGTAAAAGACACAACTGCAGCGAACCGTTATTCAACATATATTTCAAATACTAACTGGCTCGACAACAGCAAATATATCTACAGATTATTTACAGAGAATCACCGTGCTCGTGTCTAGGTAAGACGCTGCCTGATTACGTCATACCACGAGGAATCAGACAAAGAAGATAATCAAACTAAAGCCAGAGGGAAATCAAACTGCAAAACGGCCTATGATCCCGCTCGATACACTGATACAATAAGTGACCGACAACAGAGCACCTACTCTTGTCACTACTAAAACAACTACTTTACCGTAATACACAGCTCTAAAGCTGTTCAAGGAACCACAACGAAGTTGTGACAAACCAAAGACTAGCACTTTCCTCTAATTCCTCTGGGCATCCACCCGGCCTCTAGCTTATGACGTCTCCTGTCTCTGGCAGGATAAAACCACCTATCTTACTCAACCCGAGTCCCAGACGCTAAGATAGATATGGCAGAGCAGTCCTAATTCAGAAGGCACAACCAACAGTCACTTACTAGTCTGTTCCATAGATTTGTCGGCGAAATACAATCTGTGTATCTGCGTGATAGCTGCTCTGTCGTCCTGGCTAAGATGGCGAGGGACAGAGGTCTGTGGGTCTACACGTGTCCGCTTCTTTGGTCCTACCTATCTCTATACTTCCATCTATGTATCCTCTGTCTGTCCGATTCTGAGTGTCCCTCTCTCACGCTTCCCCTTCCTTAAGTACCGTGTGCCCTCACGCCCTGCGTTCACAAGAACCACCTTATTTTAGTTCAAACCAGTTCTGGCCACCCCAGGTTGGGCGGAGCTATTAGCCTGGTTATGACGTACCGTCCACCTACCAGGTGTCAAGAGAGGGAGGGGCGAACAAGCTAAACTAGGAGTGACAGGTGACAAACTAGGAGTGACATGCGACAGTAACTGTGTTTCCTTTTCTCATGTGCTGCACTAAAAAATTATTTTTTTCATTTCGTTATACTCCCAAAACCCATGGCTCATAGTCGACTTTAGTTTAACAAAGAACAAGAAACGTCCTTTCAAGACAGTCAGTGCAACATATTAGTTTTTTCCCCTGATCTTGAATTAATCTGTAAAATCATAAAATGGAATATTTAGATATGTCAATCTTGCTTATTTAAACAAACAATGAACGAGAGCCGAAAGCACGCGTTTCCGGGAGCATAGAAGCATATGGCATTTCAGGACTAAAATAGTTAATTCCTTCCTTTTGCGATCACATGACTTCAGGCAAGGTTTTGCAGCATTAGCTTAGAAACTAACAATATCACCATCCTGCGAGAAATCAAAAATGCATCGAAATAAAAAAATGAACTTTAGAATAAAGGAATAGAGAATGGGTCCGGATTAAGAGAAGAGATATAGCTCTGCAAAAAGAGCATTACGTGGAGTTCACACGGCTCGTAAGTAGCTAGTCCATCCGCTTGCAACAAAACATAAGTTAGTTTTTAATTGGATCGATTATTCATTGCAGATGCATGCAGTTTGTTGGATAGAAATTCTGCATAGAAATGAGATTAATGGTTTTAATCCACTCGGTTTTATTAATTATTAACGACTGTTTTCGTCCGACTTCGTCGAGCAGTATAAATCCTGCATTAGCTACTCGCTATCGGTCACCATGAGCAGGAATGTTTTTCACTGATGAAGTAGGGTATTTGCTGTACACCGGGGTTGCTGAAGCTGTTCGTTCTACTTGTCTAGCCCAGAAAAAATCTCCGCTGCTGTCTTGGACACCAGTTCGGCTACACGCACTTAACTCCTTCCCTCCACGTCTGCGGAACGACAAACCGCAGACAAGGAGAGACTACTCCAATCTTTTACGTCCCGTTTCCTGTCCAACCCTCCAGCTGACATGTCTGTTTTTCTTGTTTCCTCCAGGATAAGTCGATAAAGCTGGAGATGCTGGCTCTAAAACAAATATAAAAGGGGAGGTAGGGGGGAACCGTTGGAGATATATCTGCTATCAGAAATAAACGTCCCCAAATGCTCAGCTGATAGCATGAATTTCGGGGTGGCAAGAAAGGAAAATGGGAATCACAGATATTGCGAACTTCTTTCGTAATCCAAATTTATTATTATATTCTATCTACTAAAGGAGGAAACCCCATTTAAGTTGTAGATTTTCAGTTCTAGTTTCCATTTTATGACTGACGTATTTCAGCCACGTGACCCATTTGCGTCTCCTGCACAGCATCCAGCCAGAAGAAACTGCAAGTATCCTTACGACATCGCTGTGCCGGTGGCAGCGGTGGTGATAGGGTAATAATGGAGGTGGCGGTAACGACGACGACAATGACGATGCCAATGAAAATAGCTTCTCTGAGGAAGATAAAGAGGGAAGAGGATACGTTTTTGAAAATACCGACACGTGTCTTTGTCCATATTGATGCTGCAAACTCTGAAGCTAAAATAGAATCGGAGGAGGACGGGTCAGGATATGAGCGGGCAGAGTGTTAGAGACGGGAAACACTGAGAGTTCTCGAGATAATCTCATTACTGTTACTTTCATATTTTGACGAACTGCTTTATATTGCAATCAGCAACGGGCTGTTCAAATGAAGTAAAAGAGAAGGAGATGGGTATCTCCAGCAATATTACTATGTGAGAATATTGAAAATATTATGTAATATTTTATCTGCTCTCGTATCCTTGCCAGTGAAAGTCTCCAACAAAGTTCTACAAAAATGGAAAGTCGTAAATTGCTTCGCTTTTTGCAGTATTTTGTTTTAGTTTTCTATTCTATTCTTAGTCCATCGTGTTTCTCAAGTAGTTCATGTTAATGATGGATATTAGAACAAGCAGAAAAAGTACTTCATTCCCCCATCCCCCCATTCTTAAAATATCTTAGGCTGCTAGAGGGAAGACTCCAACCAGAAATGTAATGCGCATGACTGTATAAGACACAGAATCTCAAAAACAGATTTGTGCACTCTAAATATTTGTAACATTAATTACATGTAAAAAGTGTTAAAGCAGGCACAAAATATGTGTTGAGTGTGTAAATAGTGTGTAAATAGCGTGTAAAATGTGTGCTTCATGTGTTCTAAGTGTTCTTAGCATTTGCCTGCTCGACTGAACACTTGCTGCTGGCACACATTTGGAACATTATCAGAACAGCATTTATACACTTTCGGGCATGTGAACATTTTCTAGAACACAGACCAGAACACTTTTTGCACTAGTTTAGCACCAACACGTCTAAAACGTGCTAGATCAATGTAAATTACATTCTGTTTCGAATTTAAAAGTGTAAGGGTTCTAACTTGAAGACTTCTTGTTTACAGTGTGATGTTTGTACAATTTAAATAATATACACAAAGACTAATTTGGTGGGTTTTGAAAATAGATCAAAGAATGGATGTGTTTTTAAACAAGTGTTCAACTCCAGGGCATGTGTGCCATGGGAACTGTGTAGATATAGTCCTTGAAAACAAGATGTATTTGAGTGTTTGGGCCAGTACTTTGATCACTATTCGAGACCATGTGGGTTTTATGAGACAGGCGAGAGATATGGCGCGTTGTAAGAAGGGATGCCGATGGAAGGCACTTCAAAACAGTTCATCCTCACTTCATGCCTCCTTCCAGTCTCGTTGGGTTAACTAAAACTTAAAGTATTACAAATTGTACACACCTTGAAGGGACCATTAGCTGCATGTACGCAGCAGGTGTGTGGAAGTTTTTTCTTCTTCTTCTCTCGAATCTTCGCTTTAAGCTCTTTCTGAAGCAGGAGGCAAGTGGAGGGGTTGTCTCGCACAACGCTGAAAAAGAGTTCTAGGCCCAAGTGTACTAACGGCTTCGGATTTTTGAAGCTGCACTTATGCCAGCGATGCCACTTTCAAGCCAAGAGGAGAAAAAAAATCCGACCATTTTGCAGCTTGTCTGACCGCGCAGCCAGCAGACCGTAAGAAAAAGATGAGAAGCAAGAAAGATTCTGGCATCGCTGGAACCTCCTTCACAGGCCAAACTCTCCCTTTCCCAGCCCTTTCCACCTTTTTTATCGTCGACATCGGGACCTCAACCCTCCATCGACTGATGGTCACAGGAAGACGTGCCGGAGAAAAGACGAAGTTTGATGTGACAGTTAAAAAACTGGTCTTAAATCTCAGAGGCATTGCCTAGAGAGGTAAGCAAAACATGTAGGGGGAGAGAGAGTGGCCAGACAGATGGGGGGGGGATTGCAAAAAGTAGAAGAAAATGATGAAACAGATAGACAGGTTTAAAAACAACTTCTAACATTTCTGATGGATGGATGGATGGATGGATGGATGGATGGATGGATGGATGGATGGATGGATGGATGGATGGATGGATGGATGGATGGATGGATGGATGGATGGGATGGGATGGGATGGGATGGGATGGGATGGGATGGGATGGGATGGGATGGGATGGGGTAACGGACCGACGGATGGGTTAATATGGATGGATGGGCAGATGGACAATTAAAGCACAGGAGCTCACTGCCAGAACCAAACTCTGGTTTATATGCTATTAAGTATTAGCTTTATCTTAAAATAAAAGTCTGGTTTAAGTACTATCAGCTGTAACCATAAACTAAATTTCTGGTGTACGTGCTATCAGTTGTAACTATACATCCACTAGAGTTCTTGGTTTACGTACTATCATCTGTAACCATAAACGGAAGTTGTGGGTGTATTATCAGCTGTAACAGTAAACCGAAGAATGGATAAATGTTCGTATCTCCAGCCCATTCATAAAGATGTATGTAAAATACACAGGGAGAACCCAGTTTACAACCACTGTTGCGGAAGAGTTAGTAACATCCACACAACCCGACTCTGGTTTTCTTCCTAGTAGCTGTAACCATTTCCAAAGTTCTATTGGTATTTTCTGCGATAGTTGATATATTTGCGCAGTGATGTTAATCTGGGGAAGTAAGTAAAAAAGTTAAACCCTGTTTGAGTCCATCTGGTCTTCTTGAGACCAATTCAATCTTTTCAGAGAGTCAGGTATCAGTCTGATGCACAGTCATTTCCTTATCCGTACCCTTAGGGCAAGAAAGTCAACAGAAGAGATGTACTGTCCAGAGTCCTTTTAGTTTTTCCCTTCAAGGTATGATCGTGATTAACCAACGATCCCTTCCCTCTACATGAAGACCGCCCAGTGAACATGTATTTGTCTCCTGGAGTAAAGGAGTACCTCCTGTCAATACCTCATGACACGCCACTGTCTCGCTGTTAAGCACGCGCCGTCATGCGATAGTTAAGATGTCTTTATTTTGCTCAGAGGATTTGAACGACAAGGTACATGACAGAAGCCTACAAGGCCATCCCTGTAGTCGCACTAGCGAGAAGGAAATAAAGGTGAGGAATCAAGGACATCAGCAGCAGGGAGCTGTATGGGGAGCGCTTGAGGAGGGAGGGGGGATTAGTCTACGTTGCACTTGGATGGTGCCTCCAGGCGTGTCCGCTAGTGAGGACAGTGGACAGGAGCTCTGCAAACATTCCAGTAGCGGGGGAGTAGCAAGACAACATTGATCTCTGAGGCGTTGCACGCAAGCACGCGCACTCACGAAAGGCACAGGAGCTCGTGCGTGTACGCGTGTGTGTACATACTTATCAACACACGGAACTTAATGAGCTTCTACATAATTATCCAGAACGTTAGATATACGTAGATTTACTTGTACAGTAATACTACTAACAGCATCAGTAATGGCTATTAGCAGCCGCAGCTGAAGAAGTTAGGATAGTGGCTGCTTCGAAGTCGGTCTGTTGTTGTTTGTTGTTTTTGGTGGTGGTGGTGTGTTGTTGTTGTGTTGGTGGTGGTGGCGGAGGCGGCGGCGACGACGACGACAACGACGACAACGACAACCATGTCGAAGAAACTAAGGCGGTGGTGGATGGATAAAGTTGGAAGGTTGGTTGTAGTGGTGGGGGGTGAGAAGGAGGCTAAAAGGGACCTCCACGGCCAGTGCTGCATCAGCAACAATGGAAGACTGCGCGCTGCAGTGCAGCTGTGTGCTGCCTCTAAGACTCTGGACGGGTTCCACAAGTCGCACAAAGCTAATTGCGTACACCTCCATTGCCAGCCTCTTTCTGGAGCCGCACCAGACGCGCAGTGCTTTCCCAGTCTCCAGCCAGACGCAAACGAGGCCAGCCTCATTGATTCACCGCAGTCCGGCGGTAATAAGCAGCGAGGCTAAGAAATGACTCCTCAGTTCACTCGCCAGATATTTACCGCAGGAGGACGAGAAAAATCGAAGACACGTAACCTGGACACTGATCAGCGTGCGATCGGATGAGTCGTGATGGAAATGACTGCACATCTAGAATGTTCCCGTGCGACATACGGCACGACAGTGGGGGAGGTAGATGGCTGGGAGAGTAGAGGATGGGAGGCTGATAATTAGAGAGAAGTTGATCTTTGTTGGTGATCGAGTGTCCTTGCGCTTATAGCATTTTGTAGTGGCTTTTCCAGCTTGTGCTGATGATGGTGATGTGTTGCTGTTGTCGAAGGGGGTGGTGATGTGCTAGTGACATAATGGCTAAACTTTTTAAACCGTTCGCGATGCCACTTGCAGCGGTGGTGGGCCGGAAACCAAGGCAAAAGACGATGATGACTACGATGACGACAACGTGAAAAAGAAGAGAAAGAAAAATGGTGGAGAAGGAGGTGTTAGGGGTTGCAGCGGAGGTGGTGGCGGTGGGGGGTGTCACAAACGTGATTGGAAATGAGGACAGGAAAGATAATAAAAAGAAATTGTATTCGATGTGAGGGCGTCGAGACTGAAGCTAGTGTTTTTCACAGTGAAAACTGAGTTCATTGGATAGCAATTTCTTTTATCCATATAAACATGTACTGATACCCTCTGGAATGTTTTAACACCATTTAAGTACCGACCATATTTTACCCAGACACCCAGGTCATCTCTGATCCTGACCACATTTTACTCATGACCCCCAGGTCATCTCTGATCCTGTAGCCCAATGGAGCGCTGAGGCACGCGTTACGGTGTAGCGTTATGTGTAGCGGATGGTGAACCCACAGAGGGATCACGGGCACCACGAAAACAGAATGTAACACAGCGCGGCACCACAAAGAGAAATGTACGACTACCTTACCACAAAATAGTTGCGAGGTAGCAGCGCACTCGTCCATAACTTCAACGCCTGCGCATGTTTGGTCGTCTCTATAAGATTTTAATAGTCAACACGGCGTTCCATGCGTGACGTTAACATCAATTTTAACAACTCTAACACTTTTCCACCTATACGCGTCTATCCGTTTCTGTATCCATCTCCTACCTCCATCTGATGGTCTCCCTTCCACGTGGTGATGGTGGTTATTTAGAGGGACAGTGCTTCCACCTCGCGGTGATTTCACACTATGGGGGATGGGGTGCTATTACTAAACTATGCACTGAAAGAACCACTACACTGATAGCTGCAGTAAGATGGTCAGTGCGGACCGGCCTACCAAGGCTTATATAGTCCCTCCTCTATGGCAGGTGTTGAATGCTCGTGGTCTGCATGCGTGTCTATGACGGACAGCCACACCCCTGGTGACCTTAGCTTGCCGTGGATGTTTTGGTTCATGCTGACTCTGTATGGGGTTACATGAGTGGCTATGACGGACAGCTACACCGCTGGTGACCTTAGTGTGCCGTGAATGTTTTGGTTCATGCTGACTCTGTATGGGGTTACATGAGTGGCTATGACGGACAGCTACACCCCTGGTGACCTTAGCTTGCCGTGAACGTTTTGGTTCATGCTGTCTCTGTATGGGGTTACATGAGCGCGTCCTGCAGTGCGTGGGATTTTAGTCTGCATCTATGTTCTACATGAAATGTGCTGCACTTGTTTTGTAGTCTATTTCTAAACAACCTGCAAGAGACCCATATTGTTACAATGGTGCAGCTGGGCATCTATCGTATGTCGTGCTGACCTCATGATTGTGCCTGTAAACATTTCTCACCCTCGTCTGTTTCTGTCATTTCCTGTTTTGTTACAGTGTTTGGAAAGGTCTGCAAATGTAATTAAATGATTAAACTTTTTCCTAGCCCAAAGCATTTTGTAGTCTTTATACCAGAGATTACAACAAGCATCGAACATACTATTACAACAAGCAGCGAATACAAATTCAGGGAAATATGCATAAATGTATGAGTTTTTTAGCTTTAAAATGAACACATGGAGGGGGGGGCTCAAACGAACATTTTGGGGTAAATCTATCAATTTTTATTATGAATAAATAATAGCTTTCTCTTTCTCTCTCTCTCTCTCATGCATATCCACCTTGAAAAATATTGAACCATTGCCCCTTATATATGTTTTTTGAGGATTATTTCCCAACTTCATTACTCTCTACAGACACTAAAAGGGTTAGTTATTATCTAATTTCTTTTTTGGTTATGTGCAACTCGTAGAAGAAGCAACAATTTATTCGATGATCACATCTATATGCTTTCTCAGAATTATTATTATTAACTATCTTTGAAATTCTACATGTATTTTGTATTTAATTGCATGTACATGTATTTAGATATAAAGTCGAGATAAAGAGGCCTAGAAGCGATATGGAATGTAACTTGGGGAGGGGGTAGCGATTGTCATCTGGCCGTGCGTTGGGTTTTTTTTAATCACTAGAGCGTTTTGGTCTCACTTGATATGAAGAAAAACAGTGCTTTCATACATTATAAAGCAACGCTAAGAACACTTATTTCCAAAGTAGAGTTTGACTAGTGCTTATCCTGTTTCCAGAATAGCTTCACAGCACCCGGGCACGTGCATCAAATCCTTTAAAAGGTTTTCAGAATCTGCCGGCGCGCTCGCACCTCCCACCGCATCCACAAGCACGCGTACTTTCGCAAACCGTGTGCCCTGAGAAAAACATACGCTTATACGGCCAAACGATAAAAGGCAGTAGAAGAATTGAAAGGACAACAAACCTTCTTGTGTCGACAGTGAATGGACAATCTGTCCCTTATTCATTTTATCGAGCGAGTTTAACGAGTGCCTAGTACGTGGGATTTCGCTCAGTCTGCACCAGAAAAGTGTGTATCGATTGTGGTTCAAGAGGCAGACTGTATGTTTCAGCGCTCAAAGAATCTATACACTCTTCCCTTGTCCTTTTTCTAATATGTTAAATGGCTAATTGCTAATTTGCAGAATCAAGAAATAATAATTTTTGTTTTCTTTGAGGTTATTTTATAATAACAAGTTCTTCCAAGTTCAAGTTGTTTTATTTTATCTTAAGAAATGTTCCCTTACTACCCATTCTGGGGGGCTTTTTTAGTATTCGTTATCGCTATATTGGGAACAGATCAAAGCAGTCTTTACCGTGCTCTCATCACCATATTATCATCGTGGTCGTCATCGTTTTCGTTATCTTTCTCACGTGATGAGATAACGTGTGTGTATGCCTGCGTCCTTGCCTGCGTGCGCCTGTGTATTGTGTATGTGTGTGCCTATGTGGGTCTTCTCATGCGTGTATATGTATATGTGTGTGCATGAACTCAACTGTTTTACACATCAGTCTCTCTGTCTCTCTCTGGCTCGATCTCTTTGTATTTTTCAGCTTCCTCCTGTGCGTCTCTCACATGGCAGATTTGTTCATCCTTCTCGCACTCAGTCATGGACTCTCTTCCTTCCTTCTCCCTCTCTCTTGTCTTCCCTTCCCCCTGCCTCCTCCCCCTACACACATATTTTCTTCTTCTGCCTCTTTCCCCCTGTGCGCCTTTGCGAAGTCATTTACCAGCCAATTCCACATGCGCATGCGCAGTACATACCTACAGAAACCTTGCTGCAAGCGCCCACCGTGCATAGATCGCAACCGAAAGAGAAGAACGTCACTTAGCTCTCAAAATATCTTTTTGTGTGGGTCGTGTTATTCTGTCTTCGATTTCGCAGTTGTTCATATCGACTTTTGACGAACCTGATAAACAGCGTATAATCTTTTATCGATGTTCTCCCGCTATAAACAATACTATCATTATTCGCTGTCTTCTATTTCTTTTTTTCTAATTTCGTAACTAGCCCACATTTTTCGTTCTCATCATTATATGGTCAAACAGGAATCCATGATTTTAATATTATCCTTTCTCCCCAAAAAGCAGAAATTCTGCTCCCTGTTAAGTGCACGCCACGAACGGAGATTTCATTCATCAATCAAAGGAAAATAGGATTTCCGGTCATACAGTGATCAGAAATGTCTGCACAGATCAGAAGTTTTCGCCAGGAGTTCTTCAAAACCAGGGTCCACGCTCGCTATTTCACTCACTCACGAGTGCATGCGCACTCACACACTAGCACGTAGCTGCAAGAGCACATGGGCTGTTTATCCGTCCATCTGTTTGAATGTCTGATTTGAAGTCCTCTACATTATCTCACCTTCTGTTCTGTAAATGTCTTAACAGAGTCGGTATTTGTGCCATGAGGCGTGGGTTGCATGGGTCTTTTCTATACATAAAAATGCCCACTGGCTCCGCCGAGTCTGTCGCGCACACGTGGGTGTTTTCTACGTGATAAAGAAGACGAGGAGAATGAGAAGGAAGGATTCAAAAAGGAGCAGGAGGAACGGAATAATCTTTGAGAACCTTTTGTCTCCTTCATGTGGAGTAAGAAGACAATTATCAAGGATGTGAAACCCAAGAGATGATGATAAAACAGATTTTAATGTAACATCTAGTCTCGAGTTACTGCACGTACGTTATATACATCACAACAGTGGACAACATTTCACAAAGTATGATTGCAGCACAACTTGGTCAACCCGTACGTAGTCTTTGGACTCGTATTGCGGAAACCCCGGCCAGACACGGCAGGATGCAGTGCCTCTCATGCTTGCCCCGAGCACGTTGGACAACTGGGGGACCAGTGCCAGCCTCCAAACGCCCAGTACCTGCCCACGATCTGGCTTATTCTTAAAATCGACTGGTCTATAGGGAACGGTGGCGCGTCTGGAGTCAAGCGTTTCCGATGAGTCTGGGAAGACAGCAGAAAAACGGACCCTCATTCGGCGGGCCGGAGTCAGTCAATATACCTGGCCCAAGCCCGATAACTCCCTCTAGTCTCTTGACAAGCAGCTGGAAGAATAAACTTCAGGATCGGTTGGAAGCTCTGCTCATGTCCCTAATTAAATCTCTTCTCAGCCTTCCCTCTATTGACGGAGTCTCCCGCCCCACCCGAGCTTGCGAACGCCAGATATGAAGAACATGGACCAGATTGTTTGCAGAGAACTAAAGCGAAAGCTACGATAGAATGACACCGGATTTTTAGCTCTTTCAGACAGGCCAAAGAGCAGTTGTAATGTTTCGCTTCAAAAAGGGGAACTTGTCCTTGGCCGAAGAGATGAACGGAAGGGACAGTTTCAAAGAGGTTGACAACAATAACTTTCTTAAGAACCAACGTCAGTGCTTGTGTTATCATTTTTTTTACGTCTTCACCTCTTGGTCTCTGGTCTTTTTCGTTCCAAGCCCAGGGATTAATTTCCGCTCAACAACAGGCGAAGTTGTTTGCATGACGCTATCGACACACTCCTATGTCTAATATTCCAGCAAACTGAGCATGCCACGAAAGCTTGTGTTTGGATCAGCTACCTTTTTTCGATCAGTTCCGGAAACGAAATCAAAGAAGCACCTGAGACGCCATCAATCGCCGTACGTCTTAAGGACATGACATTTTTCTACGCCAGTCTCTTTCGTCCTAGACTGCGCTGTGAACCTCTGTATACGTTCGGGTCTTTGCAAATATTTATACCGCTCGGGAAAGTACTTTCCTGCGTGTCTGCACGCGCGCGTGTCTTTGTAAGTGTGTGAGCATGTACGGGTATTAGGAAATGTGAAATGCTGACACAGACTGATGCACGGGATTTGAGTGAGATGGAATCATCAAGGCTTCTTTGATTGTTGTTTGTTTTTGTTTGTTTTTTTAAGATTTCACTTATGTTCTTTTCGTGTAAAATGTGTCTGCA
The DNA here is from genome assembly GCA_004794575.1 of Lanistes nyassanus. NCBI lineage: Eukaryota > Metazoa > Mollusca > Gastropoda > Architaenioglossa > Ampullariidae > Lanistes > Lanistes nyassanus. The sequence goes on from SMGT01011602.1 coordinate 85,140, forward strand.
TTAATGTTTAAGCGAGGAGATGGAAGAAACTTTCCGTTTATTAATTTTGCAAATCGCGTTCCAATCGATGATTTTCTTCTTGCGAGTGGTGAAGAAGTAAATTAGTTAGCTCAGAGAACATGGTCTCTAAACGGTTGCTCGGGCTTTCTTAAAAGTGAACAATTTTGCAGAAAGATTAGCCTTACCCTAGGGCATGGCACCAAACAATATTCAAGGAAGGCGAAAAACAGTTGTCGGGTGGCCCCAGGCCGCTAGAAATCTTGCCAGGCCATTAAAATCATAAATCACTAGTGCGTCGAGTTATTTTTTTTTAAAGCTGACTGCTGCCATCATACAAAAAGTGGGGAACAATCTGCAGGGGTTGGGTGGAAATTTTAGTGGCCTAGTAACTTTCAAAAGTTACTAGCCCCAAGGAGCTGAATATTCTTTGCGCAGTTCTGGCGTGGGTGTGCCATGTCGGCGTAACAGTAAAGATAAACCTTGTCTGACAGCACAGTAAACCATTACTGGTGGCCTCACACAGTCCGAAGTGGATGAACGAAGACGGAAATACAGACTTAGTCCAACCGTTTACACCAAAGATCTCATACGATTTTGATCGAAATTTTTTCACCTCCTCAGTGACAATGTCGGGAAGAGAAACAGAAGGCTTGATCCATTTCTGCTGCAAGTGGTTGTCTATTCCACTGTTTCATCCGACGGAGCCAAACATGAGCTTGGCATTAAAGACATCCCAAAGTTAGCAGTCACAGGCTTCAAGACGCCATTCTGTCCCAGTGTCGAGATCGTCTGATAAGAGATCAGTATATATTTCAAAGCTTTCATTTTCAACTTTTTCTTTTCTTTTATTTCTGTTCTACTTTTCCTTCTTTATTTTCTTATGCGTTTGTGTGTGTGTGTGTGCGTGCGTCTGCGTGCGTGCGTGAGTGTGTGTGTGTGCACCTATGTATATATGCGAGGGTATTATACTGGTTGACGAACAAACATTTCTAATAGTCAAAAATTTTCCGATATTTCTAACATTTCTAGTATTTGTAGCGTTTGTAATCACTGCTTGAGGAACCGTTTCACTTCGAGAATATTTTTAGCAACGCTGTCCGGGGTGATAAGCTTTATGGTCAACAGAGCGTCACCATAGAGAAAACACAATACATCCCAACAGCAGACTGTCAAGATGCTGCCGCTGGTTGCTGTCTAACAAATCGTCTGGCAGCCTGCAACTGCTGGTGGAGAAAAGAGCCTGTTCAACTATTACAAAAAACAGCGAAAAAGCTCTGTGCCAAAAAACAAGCAAACTTGACAGTATCTCTGTTCGCAGAATAAGTAGTAGGATAATATCTCGTAAAGTCTTGAATAGCCAAAGCAGCAGTCTAGCTCATCAAATGGTAGAATGAATCACCTGAAGGTAGCTACGTCACTCCGAACGTGTTGTAGGGATTACTTTTCTTAGGTCTAACCTCGTTTTCATCCTCTAACCTCGTTTTCATCCTCTAACCTCGTTTTCATCCTCTAACCTCGTTTTCATCCTTGACAGCGTGCCGCATACAAGATGATTTGTAAAAACAAGACAACAAAATTTCCACTTTAAATAGTTCTCTCGCTCTCCAACCTGGTGAGCCCCGTAGAATAGCGGTAAAGTCTGCGTGTCACCAAGTGTGGGTTTGGATCTTGTTGCCAGCACATGTACTTTCTCCGGTAAAATGACTTCTGTTTACAAGGCTAGCCATCAGGTTTCACAGGTGCCTCTGCATCCATCGTCTTTCTACCCCTCCAGAACTCTTCATCACACTTTGTCCCCCTGCCTCTACCGCCAGCGCTCCTCCGTTGTGAGAGAACTGCTGCTGATACGGGGTTAAACAACCAGACAAACCCTCTTTCCTTCTCCCCTTCTTCCATTCCTCTCCTCTGACCTCCTGTGCTCTCCTTTCCTCCCTCCTCCAGCCCCCATCCCCACCAACCTTTTTACTGAAGTTTGTTTCTTTAAAAAGCCATATTGCTATTTCAGTATACCTTGAGCTTAAGACGCGGTAATACAATACAGCTTTTTATGTACTAAGAGCACTTTATGCTTGAAGATACCTTATAAAATCGCGGTAAAGGTAAAAGGATGTTTAGCAGCAATCGAACACCAGTGACGTCGATGCTCATAGGTTTTTTTAATGGGTTTCATCTTTCTGCTAAGCCCCTTTTAAAACATTTTTGTCCCTTTGCTGTAGGCAGTTCTTTAATGATGTATAATGGCTTTCTTTTACGACAAACCCCTGCGTCCTTAGGTTATACTCGTCTTTACAATCTTCATAAGAAAGAGCTTGGGCAGAGAAGCATGCACCTTTGGCTCCAAACTCAAGAAGTGAATTTACTGTCCTCGGCAGCAGTGAGGCCAGAAGAGAGTTTCGCCGACACAATGCTTCGTCGAGAGCTCGCCCAAGCCGACAAGAAATCCAGGTACAGGAAGTTTCACGTAGGGGTAGAGAACGCGCAGCTAGGAGTTGTGAGATACTGAACCACTCGTAGTTCAGGATAGAAACTAGAAGTGTAGAAGTGGAGAGAAGTCTAGAAGTCTGAAATCTGAGACACAATCTAGGAGATAAAAAATCACGCAGAAAATATTATGTACATGATCAGTGAACGGTGTTTAGAGATTAATTCAGTGGTATGAATAAAATTAATATAGGAGGAATAGACATTCACCGTAGGTGGGATATATTCAAGCTGGCATAAGAGAATGTAGCGTAAACAAAAATATTAGTCTTACGTGAGGAGAAAAATTCACATGTGAGGAGAGAAAACAGCTCACATATAGATAAGAGCAAAGGTCACGTAAATAGGAAGGCGCAAAAGCGTTGTGCAATTGCCGCAAGGAAGCGTAAAGACTGGTGTGGGTCTTCAGTCTATCGCCGTACTGGAAAAGTGAACAACAGTCTAGCTGTTCGCACTAGATCACACCTTTCGGAATGAAAGAATGCGACAAATTCGGTTCCCTTGTGGTTGTTCTCAAACAACTAAACTTCGAACAGTTAAAGTGGTGTGATGTTTGCAAAGACAAGTCGTACAATGGCGTCAGTCAAAGAATTTAGAGAAATGATTGATCGTACCATTGATTGGTTATATAACATGTGTACATTTCTGGGTGGGATTCCCTGTGATTTTTCACTATTTTCTTCACTGTTTATTTTCTTTACTGCTTATTCACAGCTTTCGTGACCCACCCCACCCCCCTTGCCTTTAATGGCGACCATCGTGCATTTTAACAGGAATCCAGTGTGCGCACGAACTTCTCTATAGGTGAGCATGCCAGAGGCGAAGATATACGAAAGCATGAAGCTGCACAGGTTTGGAAAGACTGTTTAGTTCGCAGATTTCACATCCTTCATAGACGCCTAAAAATGTAGGTGCACGCAGACAGCCTTGACGAATGACAACAACGAGAACTGTCACCAATTCAAAATAAAACGTTTCCACAATGTGACAAGATGTTCGTAGGGATGGAAAGGGTTCGAACTCAGCTCAGTAGTCAGCACTTGACACCCACAGGCCATGTCAGCACGGCTTCTTTGGCTCTCGCGTAAGTTTGAGACTTAAGTATTGGTGAGTCATCACGCACGCACGCGCGCGCACTCTCTCTCTCTCTCACACACACACTGTCTCTCTCTCTCTCTCACACACACACTGTCTCTCTCTCTCACACACACACACACACTGTCTCACACACACACTCTGTCTCTCTGTCTCTCTCTCTCTCACACACTCTCTCTCTCTCACACACACACACCTGTTTTAAATTTAATGGTTGTAGCAATGTTGAATGTCTTGATATTAACAGCTAAATAAGGCCTTTGTATTTTATTGGCCGTAATTTGACCATACAAAAGTGCGCCATTTCGCTAAATTAAGTTGCTCTGGTATCAAAGACCCATGCAATACTGTCCAAAGCTTGATCTGATGATAGAACAAAGAATCATCAAAGATTTCGAAAATGACGCTTTCTTTAGATTCTAAAATCCCTTAAATGCCAGTTTAGGGGCTTCTTGGCAACGTTTACATTGTTAACGGCCATTGAAGTTTTCTGTTGCTGGTATCACCTCACATTCTATAGACCCAGACTGTATTCTGTGTCCAAATAATAGCGTTCGTGAGAAGTGTTTACTCATTACATCAGTAGTATTAACTGATAAGAATACACTTCGCCTTTTACCTGGATGAGTCAACATGTCAAGTGACTGGGTTTTGTTAGACTCGAAATTCCATAATGCTCAGGCACACACACACACACACACAAGAGAAAGAGAGAAGTACGTGCACAGGCTAACAATTGCAAAGATGCGAGCACAACAGGCTAATCCTGAATTATTAAAAAAAACGTATACATAGGTATTTGGATACATCATTTTTTGTGCATTTGTATTGTCACGGACGCGTATGTGCGTAACTTTTGAGTGCAGGTATCATGGGGTGTGCATCAATGTATTCTCCATCGGCGTACGCTTTGATGGAGGCCCAGATGGTTGTTGCTGGTTGACTGTGGCAGTTTGGATTTTTTGTTTGCTTGTAAGTTACTTTCTGAATGGATTATCCATATACAAGAATTGTGTTAAAATGATATAATTTATCATCATTGTGTACTGACTATTGCCAGTATTGGTGGGTACAGAGAAAGAGTGATGAGTACTGGTCAGGTACTTCAGTCACCAACTGAATAGTGTTAGGGAGAAGAAGAAGAAAATCTCGCTCAGAGAGGGGCGAAGGCGGGAGAGGTGTAGAATGGTTCTGTGTGGAAGAGAGTGGAGGTGTGTTCCATAGGGAACACCAGAGTGTTCTCTGCAGTGCTTTGAGTGTCTCTAAATTGTTGGGGACTTTTCTGATCTGTGCGACTCTCCAGTGGTGTGGGGGAATTCTAGGTGTCATCCCCGGGAGATCGAGCAGGTGGGAGGATATATATCTCCGTTCAAGTGTTGGAGTTTGTTCCTGTGGATATAGTGAAGACAAGTGTTGGAGTATTTTCCTGAGGATATATTGAAAAGAAAGTGTTTTTGGAGTACCACCCTCACTTAGGGTATTGTTGATATCTTCGTGAGTTTTCACGCTGAAGGAGCGCTTTGGAGTTTACACGTCGAGCATTTGGCATCTTCATCTACCGGCTCCATCTTGGTTCGACCTCGAGTCTCTGTGGCGCTGGCGTCAGCAGCCTGGGCAGCCATAACTTGCTGCGCAGAGATTCTTTATTTTGTAGAAGATCATTCGGAAAGCGGTAACGTACACATCTTTCGGTCTTATGTCGTTAACCCCAACCTTCGTGAAAGCAGGGTACAGACTGTTATGACACGAAGTTATCAGTGACTGTGGAATTGAGAGAAATATAAACATTTAGGACTTTATTAGTAACGAAACTTGGAGATTGAAGGAAGTCAGACTGTTATAACACGAAGTTATCAGTGACTGTGGAATTGAGTGATATATAAACATTTAGGACTTTATTAGTAACGCAACCTGGAGATTGAAAGAAGTCAAAGGTGCGATAATCTTTGGTGTAGTCTGGGGTGTAATGTCTTGAAGTTATTAGTAACGGTGGAACTGGTGAAAGGGCTGAAAGGGAGTTACGCTCTATATGCTGTTGTGCGAATGGTGGGTGTGATTGCTAGAGGAATGAGTGTAGATGCAACTTCTGCTAGAGTTGCCTGGGAAATTTAAGAATTTTGTAAAATTTATCTGTGTTTAGTGAAATTGCAGAGTGTTAGACGATCTGGGTTTTGGATCGGGTTCTTGACATTTGTTCTGCTTGTACCTATAGTGATTGAAGTGAGTGAATTCTATTAATTTAGAGAATTTCGGTAAACCCGGGGAGTTTAAGAAATTATACCTGGCTGGGGCCTCGTTGATTTTCACTGCCGGTCTTGTGTTGTGTTTTGCACGAGTGTTGGTAGAAAGGATACGCCCCTACAACCCCTCTTTTACTGATGAGACGGATTGCGGTGAGAGAGAGAGGGGGGTTGTAACATGTATATGTGTATGTATGTGTGTGTATGTGTATACGTGTATGTATATGTATACGTGAATTTGTATGTAGATGTATATTTGCGCAGCGTTTTGCCATAAAGGAAATAACAACAAAACAAATTACTAAAATTTAAAAACGCTATGCAACCAAAACATTTACAAATACACGTACTGCAGTGATAAAGGCATAGAACATTAAGAATGAAACAACAAGAAAACAATGGACATATTAAAACCTGTTCAGAAATGCTAAGGCACAAACTACACAGCAGCCAGCGCCAGCCATAAAACGGTGCGGACCAAAGAACTGAAAACAAAACAAGCGTAAAAATCAACAATTTTAGACAGCATGGACACCACAACAACCATAATCAAAACTAGAATAACCACAGAAAAAGCACATAAACCGCTAAACATAGCACTGCATGCAGTGCTTTTAAAATCTTAAGACGATAACAAACATGTAGGATTCTCTACAAAACAACTGCAAACTGACAGACCACAGACTCCTCTGGCAACGATGTTGATGGGGGATGGTGAGGGGGGAGAGAAAGAGTCTTCCGAGAACATAAACAGTCCTTCTGTTTTACAACAAAGGCTGGGCGTCAAACAAATTTGGTTAAAACCCCTGCTGTTTACTTAGTTCACGCTGAACGATTCGTTTTGTTTCAGCTCGTTATGAGAAGAAAAGGGATGGCGAAAGTCCCGAGATATGGCTGGCCAGATAGTATCGTCTATGACGGACGTCGCGTCCAATCTCCGAGATGTCCTTACGTTTACTTTTCTTGAACCGAGGTCGTCTGAACTTCCGCACACAGCTACACCGGCAATCTTGTTGTCTACAGAAATGGTATTGTTCTGGCTTTGTTAATGAAGAGGGTTGAAGATTTAACTTGTTTGTTTAGCTGTTTAGATGTTGGGATAAGAACCTTGTGTACTCATTTGCGGCGAACATAAATGGGATGTGTGCGTGTGTGTGTGTGGGAGGGGGGGTTCATGGTGTGTTATAAATAATGTAACAAGTTCTGGAATAGGTATATATGTTCCTCTCCCGAACACATCTATCAATGTACGCGCAGCTTATATTCTTGAAGATTTATGCCACTGTTTTGACACGTTTTCGCAACTTATATTCCACCGCTCAAGATCGCTACTGCATTATTTACAGTTTATACAGTTGTATCGGCGTACCATGCGTTTGTCAGAAAAAAAGCGTATTATGTTAAGAAAAAAGCTTTAGCATGGGTACAAAGGTATCACATTCTTTACTCCTGGGACTCTCTAAGAAACAGATTTCTGGCAAATGACTAATGTGCATGGCACGTCGTTTTCAGAAGCCGTTTTCTTGAACATTTCTTTGGGGATGGTCGGGGAGACGTCGAGGGGGTTTCACCACGTTAATAAAATTGGAAAAAAAACTTTGCCCATTAATATTAAAGTTAGCCAATTGATTTATAAAATATGCCTTTTTCTCCTCCGCAGGTTGTCGACCTATGTATAAATGTGCGTCTATTCAGGGGACAGAACTGTGCTCCTTCCCTAACTTTTTTCATGTTAAATTTCTAAAAGTGAGGCGCGCTTTTTTACTTCCTTTTTTTAAACTCATCCATTGGAATGTTCAGCATACCTTTCGCTACAAATAGGGAGGGGTACGAGGTAGAGATTGTGTAAAAAGGTGTCTAACCTTCCCCCAGAACATTGTGAAAGAATTTCCTTTCCCTTCTCACCACCAAACCACATCACTGGCGCACCCTTGTCTGCCGTCGCTCTGTACGTCTGCCCGAAATAATTTGGAAGAAACGGTGTAATTACGTGTGAGTTGTTTCAAATGGAAAACGCACACCCAAGTACAAGCCAGACGCGAAAAAGGCTCTGCTAGTCTCTCGGAGCTAGCTGATGAGTGTCTGTCAGGTGTTCCTGGCCTGGACCCCCATCTCCGGCGCTTGAGGGCTCGCCAGTTACTTCCCCTGTTGCCTAGTGTTTGCCGCGAGTCTCGGCTGTAACCACAGCAGACTCCCGGCTCGCAATCTGACATCGTGCGCTTTTTGTATCTTGAGGTCAGAAGCCTAATCTGTCGCTCTACACCTGTCGTCTTTGTCACGCCCTCCTTCCCTCCCATCGCACCGTCCCACTTTCTACCTTTCTTCTTTTTCGTTCAGTTCATCATTGTCTTTGCTTCTTTTGTACTTTGTCTTCTCTCTCTCTCTCATGCACTTCCTCTGTCTCTTCACTTCTCCCTCCCTCTCTCTCTCTCTTTCTCCTTTTCTGACGCCATACTTTTGTTCTATCAACTCATTTTACTTTTTTCTCACACACGCACGCACGCACGCACGCACGCACGCACGCACGCACGAACACACACGCATGATCACACACGCACGATTTCTACACAAAAAATATTACGAAGTACGTATCAAGCTCGCGTAAGATATTCATCAACCAACTGACCAAAAAAAATCCTTCCTTTCTTCTATCCATCAGTCCGTCCATCCGTCCGACTGTCCGTCCGTCCAAACTATCGAAGCTGTTAATTCAAACGTTCCTGGGAAAGCTTGAAAATCGGACTCAATGGAATCCCAAACCTTATATGCACAGATTATGACCAAAGCAAATTAGAAGATGAAGGTGGGAGTGCCACTGCCGAAAGTCGTGTGTAACCGAGATAAATGTTGATTTTGGACATTATGCGACACTTGGACATTTTACCTCTGTGCGTAAGGGTTCATTTTCGCGCAAGTCACACATTGACTTTTCACAGATGTGATGCGGGTGAATCTGATATTCAAACAGTCGGATCCTGGTCGTCTCATCAACTTGTGTTCTTGCCTGAGGGTAAATGACGGAACAGTTTAGGGCCCGTATGTCGGAGTCGAGGTTAGGCCTATCCTATAGGCGAAGTTTCAGCAAGAAGCGGTTATAGCGAACTTATTCCTATCCCCAGACATACGGGTACAAAGCTGATTGACTCTTTAAGTAGCTACTTCCGCACTGTTTTCAGCTTTGCACTGCGAATAGAGATTAGTCGGTCCGAAATGCTAGGCTACCTTAGCTCTTAACTTTAACTCGAGCACAGAGTTCACCCAAATTTTTACATACGGACCCTGGTTCGATTTTTTTTGGAAGTGAGCTAACTTGTATTCTAACTTGCAGAATTTTTTTTTAAATCTTCAGAAAAATAAGAACAATACCGTTTTGCTGTGTGTAGACGGCCGATTTGTCACTCCGGGCCGTTTTGATATACGAGTACAAAAACGGCTGGCTACAGATCTGGGCTGTTTTTCATAAGCATTCTTATCTCCTGTTCATTCGTAAAGGTGTGCGTATAATACACAGGGCGAATTGGCTTTACGACCGTTCTTATGGCAGGGAGTAGAGATGAGAACGCTCAGGCAAGCCAGCCCTGGGCTATAGTTGTTCTATGAATATTTAGCGAAATCTTTAAACTGATGTAGACAAGAAGAGTCTTAAAAAATGTGTGTGACGGAACATACCAACAGAAGATCATGTTCGCAAAAAGTGCATAAAGGAACAGTTCTGAACCCCTTTGTATGTCAATAAAATTTTAATAAATGAGTCATGATCACAACTCGTGCACCTTCATGGATACGCGTACACACACACTTCCTCATCATCATGCTTCCAAAAACACGCGCGATCTTGCGCACGCGAGATTTGAGGAGCGAGTGAGATTAAACGCGACGCCTGATTGAATCAAGCTCGCTCTGCACTCCTTCTGTATTAACACTTAAGCCCATCATTTCTTCTCGTCCTTACGCTTGATATCTGGTTATTACTGTCTGATTTCGAGCGTATTTCCTGTTTATCATCGTGTTTTCCTAGTGGTCTGCACTCAGCCTTCTCTCATGTCTGTTCAGACCTTGATATTTCATAATATTTCATAATTTTATGGGGAGGGGATGGCGGGAATCACTTGTGCCTCTATCTCCTGTTTTCTCGTTGTATGCATATACATATATATAAGGATATATTCTTAAGGTTAATAGCGCGTCTCTCAGACTACATCCACACCTGAGACCAGAAAAGCACATCAAGCAATAACCGCCATTTGAAGACAGCTTATAAAAATTCCAACAGGCTCTCTCCCTACAAGCCTCTCGTTCCGCACGCGTTGGCAGGAGGCAGATAAGAGAAGCAAAGAATATTTCTCAGTAGCCAAGGTACTTCCGCAAGGCGGCCATCATCACAGCGACCGGCTTCCGTGCGCGCGCAAGCGGCAAAGGTGATTCCGAGAGCTTTGCGCATGCGTCTGGAAAGACTTGCTGCGTCGACAGAGTGCAGTGGACTACCAAAGCCGCTTTGTTCGGTGGCATGACGTGCATCTGTGTGACGGATCACATGCTCTGTTACTGATGATACGTCACTTACTACATGTGACATATCATCGAACGCAAAATTTAAAAAAAATAAACCTTATGGAATCCTATAATTAGGTGACCCTTTCTCATCATAACACTTTTTTCGATTGTATCTTTACAGTTAGTTGTTATGTAAGGTTGGGGAGGGTAAACCCTCTCTGCAGACTGCAAACGAAACGCAAGAAATAAGGTTAACGCCCTGTTAAATCTCCGGAGTCTGGCGGTGGGTTTTTAGTTTGACGTTTCACAAAAATGGACGCTTCTGACATCATTACTCTTCCCTTGCCGCTCTCCCTTCAGTTCTCTCCCTTTGACTCCCTCCCAGTCTCTGGCCATATAGCGACATCTGACATTTTTTCATTTTATATTTACCCCCTCTCTCTCTCTCTCTCCAGTCTTTCATGCAATGCCTGCTTTGTTCTGACCTTTTATGGCTATTTCTCTTTTTGTTTCCCCACAAAACACCAATTTCTTTTCTCTTTCAAGCTTCGCCGTGGTAGGATCCCAGCTTTAGAACACAGTTAGTCTACTTAGATTTTGAACAAAGCCAAAAATTGCAAGAGTTCCCCCTCCTTGCCTCGCTCTTATAGAAGAATGATTGTTGCCTGAGAGAATATTCCATAAATCGGCCCCACCGCACGGACATTCAGTTCAGTAGCACATACGAGAAAGTAATAGATGGACGAATGGATGGACGAATGAATGGACGAATGGATGGACGAATGGATGGACGAATGGGAGAATGGGTAGATATATATATCTTTTTTCTTTCTTGCTTACTTTCTTTCATTCATTCATTTATTCTTTCTTGCTTTCTTTTCGTCAGTTTTTTCACTTTGTTCATTGATTAACTTTTTTGTTCTTTTTTTCCCTCCGACCATTCGTCCGTACTTCTGTCCATCCCTCATTTCTTCTGTTCTGCATGCCATATTTCGTTATTCATTTTCATTTCTTTTCATTGGTTCATTCGCTTGTTCGTTTGTTCATTACTGTGTCAATGACAGACTGATTGACCGATCGACCGACCGACCGGCTCACTCACTCACTCACTCACTCACTCACTCACTCACTCACTCACTCACTCACTCACTCACTCACTCACTCACTCATTTCTTTCTCTTTTCTATCTTTTTCTTTCTTTCCTAGTTTCCTGTAGTTTCTTGGTCTTAGACAGCTAATTGCGAGAGTATCATTTACACAAAATGGTACAAAATGTGTGTGTGTGGGCGGGGGGGGGGTGTTTGTTGCTTAACGTCCCGCCGCAAA
>SMGT01011602.1:99422-119804 GCA_004794575.1 Lanistes nyassanus
AAGAACGTTTGGGAGTGAATGTGCTTGTGTGTGTTTAACTGTGACAGTGTGTAGTTAGAAGAACGTGTGGGAGTGAATGTGCTTGTGTGTGTTTAAGTGTGACAGTGTGTAGTTAGAAGAACGTGTGGGAGTGAATGTGCTTGTGTGTGTTTAAGTGTGACAGTGTGTAGTTAGAAGAACGTGTGGGAGTGAATGTGCTTGTGTGTGTTTAAGTGTGACAGTGTGTAGTTAGAAGAACGTGTGGGAGTGAATGTGCTTGTGTGTAACTGTGACAGTGTGTAGCTAGAAGAACGTGTGGGAGTGAATATGCTTGTGTGTGTTTAAGTGTGACAGTGTGTAGCTTGTGTGTGATTGTGACAGTGTGTAGTTAGAAGAACGTGTGGGAGTGAATGTGCTTGTGTGTGTTTAATCGTGACCGTGTGGGAGCAAAAGTACTTGGGTGTGTTTACTATTGTGATAGCGTGTAGGAGAGAATGTGGTTGAAAGTCTTTAAATGTGACAGTGTGTAGCAATGAGAACATGCAGAAGTGAATATGTTTGGGTGTGTTGTGACAGTGTGTAGCTGTACATTGTTGGTTACGAGGGAGAAAGAGAAACCAACTTGCAAGAAGACATAGAAGCACACCGACCAGCACACAACGGACAGGGCAGAGACTGGGTGAGAGAAAGAAAGATACAGGGGGCGGAGCAGAGAGAGAGGGATGGGAAGAAGTAGGGGGAAAAGCGTTATGTACTGAGAAGATAAATTACGTCTTGGAGTAAGTCATATGGGAAAGTACTTCCCGACAACCCTGAACAATTACGATAAGACGATAAAATTACACAGGAGTAAGAGTAAAGTGTGCGCTATTGATTTTTTTCCTCCCCACCCCCACCCTCTTTTTTGCGAAGCCGAACAGTAGAGAGCTTACTGTCGCCTTCAGTAGAGGAAAACAAAACAGATGCTATTTCGTTCAGCAGCTTCCAACAAAACCCGCTGTGCTGAGTGAAGGGTGCCTTTTATTCGAAATTCCTTCTTCTTTTTCGCTGCTGAAGAAACAGGCTGGGTTCCTCTTGTGCGTCAGGACTGAAAATGGTGTGTTGATGAAAGCAAAAGAGCGGCGCGGCGCTGATGATATATCAGCGTGTGAAGGTCAGAGGGGTTACAAGCCCTGGTACGTGTAGGGCTTTATTGGGGGATGGTTGTTTGTTTGTTTGTTTGTTTGTTTGTTTACCGCCTTGTAATGGCGTGATTTGGGCTACAGGAGAAAAAGAACTGAATGGAGACGAGGAAGGAGTGTCAGGAGAAAGAGACAGAGATGACGTGTGTGGGTTGGTGTGTGGGTTGGTGTGTGGGTTGGTGTGTGGGTTGGTGTGTGGGTTGGTGTGTGGGCTGGTGTGTGGGTTGGTGTGTGGGTTGGTGTGTGGGTTGGTGTGTGGCCTGACGCAATGTCTGTGCAGGTTTGACTGGCATCTCTCTGCACTCTCAGACAGATCATTCAAAGATTGAGAATGGTGAAGCAGACGAAGTCCTAACTTACGTCATTCTGCCAATGTTGCAAGTACCAAGAGAATAATTAATTATTAGCACCTGTAAGACAATAAACACAAGGGAAAGACTTGGACGAAAAATATTATAATCTGATGGACAATACAGAAATAGAAACACGGACAAGGATCAGATTTCCTCCACCGAAACTCTGCTACCTAGAATAGTACAGAAGTACTTTTTGAAGGCATCGGGGGAAAGGTGGTGTTAGTAGCGTGGTAGTTGTTTTTGTTGGAGTAGCTGCTGTTGTAGCAGTTGTCGTGGGAAATGAAGGAAAAAGCAGTAAAAAGAAAGAAAGAAAGGAAAAAAGACACGGACAGACCGACAGACAGACAGACAAGCACAGAAAGGGAGGGTGAGAGAAAGGGAGAGAAGTCGGCGGACATAACTGCAGGGTATGAGATCCCGCGAGATCTCTCCGTCCCTCAAGCCATGGAAGGCTACTTTTCAGGTCGAACCGAAGGCTCATCACAAGACTGTAATCGGCCTGCGGTCGACACGCTGTCGATGGCAACTGCTCGGGGACTGTTCGCTAGAAGTTCCTGCAAAGCTCCTTGGATAGAGAAAGGACACCCATAAACAGACTGTAGGACCGCGCTACGCGATTTATTTCTATGGCAACCAATGATGAGTACGCACGTAGACAACGGGAATCTTAAGAAGCTAACAAGAACATTTCTGAACTCCCCTCTTTCTCCCATCATTCCGTCTCGCTGTTGTCCATCCTCCTCTCTCCCCACCCACCCACCCCTCTCGTCTATCCCTTTCTTCTGCCTGTGCGTGGGTAGGAGTTAATAGGAACAACAAACAGAAAGACTGAATCGCTTACACTTATCGAACAAACTGTACTTGTTAAGGCTTCAGTTATTCTGTAGCCCATTACCAAACTGTGCGAGGCATGTCTTGAGACATTTCATTACGTCATTACGTCATTATCACAAAAACTATTTGTTATTCTAAACATTCCTTCTCCTGTCTCTATTATCGCACAGAATCACCCCACTTTCAACTTATATTTTCCTTTTGTGGCTACGTCAGACAAAAGAACAGACTGTCAGTAATCTATCTTCACAATTTTAGTCTCGAACAACACACTGTATTTTTTTCTGCCTGTGATGATGTGGATGGATTTTCCCATACGATAAGTATTGTAACAGTTGTCCTGGGGAAATTGTACATTGATTTTCTGGCTGTGGGGTTTTCTCTCTAAGTTCGGGCAGTCCTGTAACCTCATTCATCTTTTCTCGTTCCTCTTCTGCCCGATCCTCTATAAAGGCTTTTCGCATGTCTCTCTCGCTATTTCTATGAGTTTGGCAGGTGTCTCTCCACTATTAAGTTATCAACACGCATGTACCTTTGTACGGTTCGTTCTATCCATCTTTACCTTCGTTATCTATTCAGAATGCATATACCTGGATGTATTTTTAGTTCGAGCGTACTTATCTGAGGTAGCGCTTTAATTAGTTTAATTAGGGGTGTGCCTTAATGCCATACTTGAAACGAGTGTCCCTTTGGGGTGTATATTCAGTGCATTAAGCACGATTGTACCTTTATACTTGATATGTCTTTCCACTTCTTGTAGAAACTCCCCTTCCTGGCTTAGGGCCATTCCAGCTGGCTCGCTCATAAAGGAAAAAAAAAGAGCTATGAGGGTCTTCAAAGTGGCCTCACCTTGAACAGTCCGGATGGATGGATGGATGGATGGATGGATGGATGGATGGATGGATGGATGGATGGATGGATGGATGGATGGATGGATGGATGGATGGATGGATGGATGGATGGATGGATGGATGGGTGGGTGGATGGATGGATTTGGGTGGGTGGGTGGGTGGGTGGGTGGGTGGATTTTTTTCTAATAACACGCAGAACTGTAGGGTAGACCTCGGTGTGGCTTATGTTTGCAACTCTCGTTTGTGGAAGATGATTACTATTTTCACATTCATTTTCAAGTTGTTTCCCTTTACAAAAACAGCTTCCAAACTAAGAAGAACGAAAAAGTCCCAATTTGTCAGAACTTCTGTAACATGTTCACTTCTACTTAACATCAGAAGAACACGACACACCAGCCCTTACCCACGATACTGCTTTCCCGCTAAACAGCAATAATAATAACAGCGTGTCAAAACTCTCATCACAAACAAATAGTGGCTCTGTCCACGGAGGACGCATGCGCAAAAACTTGTTATGTAAGACTATTTGATTGGGTTCAGTAGAGATGTTCTGCTCAATTGTGTTCGGCCAGACTGTTTCTTCTTCATGAAGGAGAACATGTTCAGTTTCATTGGCCAGGTGAGAGAAAGAAGAAAGTCCGGGATGTCCAAATTTCGGTGAGCTGGGGAGGGGGAGGGGGGACGTCTGTAGTCTGCACTGCCGCACTTTACTGTGAATAAACTCGCCCAATGCGTCGCTCAACCCATAATTATGGGAATAGATGACAGACATATTCAGAAAGCGGTACAGACATAAGCAGTACGCAGACAGACAGGCAGACAGATGAACTAGACAGATAAGGTGGCTTGGCACATTTGTGAAATGAGGAGAAGCGGCAGGTGGGATGGAATGGGAGAAGGGAGGAGGGGACCATACCGACCATACCGCACAAAACTGACTTTCAAGGCATGCAATGACCTCTCTAAACAGGTTTTCTTCCCTTCTGAAGGCAAAAGCAGAGAAGTAAGTATCATAATGTATGTGTCCAATCTTTGTGAGATGACATGCGTTAAGTCGAGAAGCTTTTCAGCAGGAATCAGGAGGATTTACTGCAGATAGAACTACAAATATCAGCATAAAAAACTGATTTGTGACGCATGAAACTACAAACATCCGTTTTAACGCCTTTAAACGCCTTCTTGCTACACCTGATGTTACACCTGTCTGTGCAAACGGCGCTGCTCACTAATGTTTCAAAACCAGCATAAACCAGATTTTTCCATTCCATTTAGAGATATAGAAGTCATCATAAAGCAGTGTTTCCGGCCAGTTTCACATAAAACACTTTGTGCAGCGTACGAGAGAGCGAGAGAGAGAGAGAGTATTGCAAATAATAGTTACAGTATTTATACAGCACCAAATCTCAGTAACTCAAGACGCACACACCCACCCGCTCGCCCACTCACAACGCAACACGTTACCTACCCAGACTGACAATCAGCCCACGGACACACCTACCCTACCCCCGAGTAGGGGCAGACAGGACAGAATAAAATGGATTATGACAGAGTGGAAAGATAACTCTTCAAAAAACTTCAACAAAAGAAGACACCATAGGTAGCTGGTGTACGAAAGAGAGGCAGACTTTGCAGGTCAGTGGGCCCCAGACGCTGAGCTTGGTGACGGAAAGAGGGAAGAAGTGATTGTTCTTTTTTATACTGAGAAAAAGTTGAATAATTTTTCAGCGCGATAAAAAGCCTCTTCCGCTAATTGGCGAAGACGAAATATGTTTTCAACAACCAGACGGGTTTCAACTGTCTTACCTAGTAACACCGATGAAACTGTGCTTTTGCCAAAGGTTTCATAAATAAATGCAAGAAGTTTTGTCAGTTTTACGATCAGTGGTATTGCCACTTTCGTTTTGAATGATTTCTCTCTGGCCCATGGTGTCCGACGAAGTTGAATAAAAATTGATTTGAAACATGGGCAAATGTGCTGCAGTGTACGGGTTTGAACCAGCCTGTGGCCCAACCTTCGTGTTCGGAGGCCCGCGCTCAAACCACTCAGGCATTAATAAGGTGATGAGAAATGAAGAGAAGAGTGAACATTTGGCTGGCTTATTATTTAACGTTGCCAGCAACATATCAAAACAAAACCAAAAAAACAAACAAACAAAAGAGGGGTGTAACAGAATAGCACCAAAACAAAAAGAGTTACAGTGGACAGAGACATGTAGTCAACGGAGGGACAGATAGAGGACAGACAATTTCTTCCTGAATCAATCCCCCTCCCCACCTTAACCTCCTCTTTGTTTTACAGGCGAGTCTCAATATCACGCACTGATGCACTCCGCTAGTCGCTAGAGAAGTCACGTGCGATTTGTCCTAGCAAGGGGTGATAACTTGGTTATGCTAATCGAGACAGGGCGAGGTTCGCTTCGCCGCTGAAATCAAAGTGTCTGTGGAGGATTTTCAGCGTTGTGCGAGCGAAGAATAGGAAAAAAATAATTGACTTCATTTACAGCTAGTCTGTGCATAACCTGTCAAGTACTCCAAACTCCTAGATAAAGTCCTTGCGATAGCATACTGCTCTGACATGTGTACAACAAAATGTTCGTTTGAATGTTTCTTTTAAGACGGTAAAATGTTAAAAAAAACGTGTTTCTGTGGGACACCACAACTTAAAGAAAGCTGGAGATTTCCTTTAAAATTCCCTGTTGTTTTTGCCTAGTGCTTTAACGTGCATCCTATGAATTTCAGTTTTTCAAAACCAAAATGACGAAGTTAGCATTTCAATTAAATTTCCTTATCGATTAGATGAGTTATTGCGTGTCCGGGTTGTCTAGCAATGACAAAGGGGTCTGAAGTTTTGCTTTTTGTTTACATTTTTGTAACACATTCCCCCCTCTCCGACCACCACCACCACCACACACACACACTTTTTTTATTGTTTCGTTTTGTTTGACGTCATCAGATAACATTTGTTGTGGCTTCCCCACTTTTTCTGCTCCATGATATGAAAGGAAGGGAGAGAGTACAAAAGAGAGATGAGTGAGGAAGAAAATGAATTAAATGCACAAATTCTTAAGCCTTCTGTTGTGCTTGGATATGAAATAATGCGATGGACGAGGCAGAAAACACGAAACTTTCCTTGGGACTTAGCAAAACACAGGAATTTTAAGAAGCCAAAAAGACGAAGGAAAGACTAAGTAAATAAGAAAGGTGTGATGAGAAAAGACCGGAAGCGCTGTGTTATGAATGGCTGGCTTGCTGAATAACAGGACAAAATCTGAATAGACGAACTAAGGGAACGACGTGCGTCAAAACAAAGTGACAAGACGTAAGTAAGCTGAACAGATAAGAATAGATAAAGCAAAGGTGTGAGATGATGTAAGCAGCGAAGTTGTGTGGCACAGCAAAGAAGTGGAAATGAATGGCAAGAAAAACATCACGAGGCGCTGCTGACGTAAAGACAGAACCGACGTGTCACTGTGAGACAAAGACCGAAAAAGCGCGTGGATAAACACACCAAAGGCACTCGGTGACACGGCAGAGAAATGTGAAAATGCATGCGCATAGGACAATAAGACAACAGCACGTGACGAGGTTAAAACACCGGAACATCGTGCAACTAAGTAAAAAAATACGAAAGTTGCTGACACAGGTAAACACGCTATAGACATTCTCCTGCGTGGTAAACAAGGAGACCACGATTCGCTATATAAACAGGATGGCTGCGTGCGATGAAAAATAGCTGCAAGAAAATCAGGTGAAAATGAGTGACTGGGTGGCGCTAGGGGACAATATGTGACTAGGTAAACAAGACGAAAATCAGGGTAAGGGTTAACGGGTAAGTATATATATATATAAACAAAGTATTAGTAGGTACATGTAAACATGATCAAAATAATATAGTGCACAAACGCAATGACGGTATTCAAATTAATTTTTTTCATAAACTACAGTCAACGGAGGTACAAGGAAGATGACAAAGGTAAGAGTGTGTCTTTACACAAAAATAAGCATCTAAATCTTGGGACTATGTCCGGTGTTTCCTCTTTGTATAAACAACCATTTTTGAGGCAGAATGTGAACGTCATTTGACTAGATTTACAAACGGAAAATAAGCAGATAAACCTGAATGCTCTCTGTGCTGCAGTAAACACGGAAACACGATGTGACAGACAGATAAGCTGGCGTAAATGTGTCAGTAGGCATCCAGCGAAAACATTTATGGCTAGTAAAAAGGAAATCATTTGTACTGAGTGACAGACGGGGAAATGGCTAAATCCTGAGGAAATCTGGATGGAACCCTGGCTGTGCCGGACACAGTGCCGCAAGCTTTGTGTGGGTTTTTACTAGTTCATGACTGAGATTCTCGTTTCTCGGTTCTTCTGGGCGTATGAGAATGAACTCGCCAACAATGGGCTACAGGTAGTTTGGAACAGCCAGCTGAGAGGCTCATAAACCATATTGTTTTAAGGCAGCTTGCGAGAACCTGAGGCCCTGAGAACGGATGCCGTATGCCAAATCGGAGCTTTTCGCTTCGTTCGCAAAGGTTTCGCTGCCGTGTGACATCCGCTGTAGAACCTCCAGCAAGCCGCTGTCAACAGCCACGTGCTGCAAGAAGCTCCAGCTGGAGAGTTGCCTTTCTGTGCTCCCCACGCCCACCCAGCTAAGTCACGTGACAGTTTCCTGAACTGTTCCTCAGATAAGCCATCTTGAATTCTGCGGAAAAGCATTCTTTACTGTCTGTAATTTCTAAGACTAACATGATTGCTGCCACTGACAGCGTACGTACCTGACACCAACAGTGATTTGATAAGAGAAATACGCCGAAGATGTAGCTGTCTTGTTTACTTTTTGGCTACCCTTGTCTCTGTATTTTGTTTTGAGTGGTATACAGTATGTTTAGGCCAGTGTGACCCTCCCTCCCCGTCTTCTTCTCTCTCTCTCTCTCTTTCTCTCTCACGCCATTTCTCTCTTCCTATCTCTGTTTAGATTATATAATAAAGAGGTAAAACAAACAGTTAGCTATGTATGTGCGTTGATTAATTTAAAACAACTATTTAACTTACTTAGCTTCCTGTTCAACCTGAAAGTATATTTAAAATTGTCAGTCAAAATAATTCACAACTTTTTTGACAAATTATACAGTTAAGAAGTGTCATTAGAAAGGCTAGTTGTTAAATAATAAAGTGTTTTAAAAAAGCAGTTGGCTATTTTAATATATCTCTCCTGCGTCACCATTCCCAAACATTTTAGATTAACGGTTATAATTTGAAAGCACTGCGTGCGTGCGTGCGTGCGTGCGTGCGTGCGTGCGTGCGTGCGTGCGTGCGTGCGTGCGTGCGTGCGTGCGTCTTCTGATGGGTGAGTGGGTGCGGTTGTGTAACGCTAGTTGCATAGCTATATAAGTACACAACAAGCGACTAAAGATAACTCCAAACTTGGGGCTTTTGTCTTTTTTTTTTTTACAGAAAGAGAGTTTTCTTATCACACCTCATAACAAAGTCCAGGTCTACCTTACATTTTACGATAAGTAGACAGCTTACACGGAAAATTACATTTACCGCAGGAGGTAAGACTGTTTTTGATTACGAACCAAGGGAAGCATAAAGGTGTATAGACAATGGCAGGTGCAGAAGGGAGTACGGAAGAATATACTAATATCTGTTATCTTCACAGGCGTCGGATACTGGTTTCAGCTTACATTAAGACTACGTATCGTGTGCACGCGTGAATCTGTGTGGATACGTGCAGTGTGTGTGAGGGCGAGAGTGCGTGTAGGTGAACAGGTAGATACGTAAAGGACGCGATCTTTAAAATTTTGAATTACCCATTCTTATTTCGAATTTGAGACTATTGTTTGCTCGAAAATTTTATACAAACAACGACATCGGTCGTTGCTGTTTCATTAAAATGTTTCCTGACGAAACTGAGTCCAATCTTATCTCTTTCTCCCTAGCCTCTCTCTCTCTCTCTTTCCTCTGTCTCCTTTTATCCCTTTGTCCGTCTCTTTCTCTCTCTCTCTCTCTTTCACACACAAACACACAATACAGCTTAAAACATTAAAACGGACGTTTTCTCCTACTCTGTACTTACCTAACGTCTGAAGCAGCAAACCAAACACCGCCATCATCATCAGCAGCAGCGCCGACGACCCCGTGGCTGCTACGCGATCCATCACAGGTATGGCGACATAGCACCCCCTGACACACACTTGTCTCACCACAACCTCCGCCTCTTCAAACACGAGGTGGGAGTAGATATGTCCTGCCACACGGACCAGCGCTGTTGTTATCACTGCGATGATTTAACCCAATCATTCCGTTGCACCCAGACAAGCAGCAGTCGTGTTTATCCCCACCCGTTCACTGCTCCTCACAGCCACCCCTCTGTCACGGCAGCCTGCTTCGGCACGGCACTGCCTCGCAGCTCTGCGGCGAAGAATCTTAGAATGGTCATCGCTTTGCCGAGTGCCCTTAGACCTTTGAAAGAATGCAGCGATACAAAACTTCCTCGAGCAGGAAACAGCTACACGGGTTCGTGCGTCTGTCATGTAAAAGTCCTTGCGCTATGGTTCCAGCGGGGCCAAAGTGTCTGCAGTTATATGTTCCGTTATATTGAGAGAACAAATGGCCGTTGTTTTAGAAACGTCATCAGAGAATGAGCTTGCAGTTACGTAGACACCATCCTGACTTTACATCTCACACTTAAAAGTAAACACAAGCTTGTTTTTCTTTCCCTGACAAGTACGCATTCAGATTTTGCTTCCAATCCTGATTTCAAAAATCGTTGGCAAAATATAGAGTGTGAATCCAAAGTCTAATCCCTAAAAAGTCTATACCTAGTTGCTCTGCTCTCCTATGTGTACTTCACCGTGGAGAAAGACGGGTAATTTATTTCTCTGATGAAATAGATTTTTCTGAAGTCTAATAAGCATTAAAGAAGGTTTCAATCAATTTGTTCTCATGTGCAGGCATGTCGAGCAAATACACATCTGCACTGGCTTGCATTCTGTAACTCCGGCATCTACGCATTAGCTTTGAAATCCTAAAGAGTTTTGTTTTCGTTATTTGAGAAGCAGGTTCACTTTTGTATTGTGTGGATCTATTCAGAATACAGCGGCTGCTTATTTTAAACCACGTCTTCGTTGGACTACCACTGTGATCGGCAAAACTGTTTTCTCTTACAATCACAGGAAGACTGCCACAAAAATACAGAAAGTAACATCGAACGAGAGATGCTGTTTAGATGTTCTCTTCAAGGTCATCGATCATTCTTGGACTTCTGAAGCTAGAGAGTATCAAGATCCTTTCGCCATTTCATTTTACCATTCCATCTTTTTTTCTGCGGCAGCCTTGCGCGTTGAAAGAAGGAGGACTGATGAACTAGTAATACAGATTTAGCATCATGTCGGTGGTCGACGCCAACAAAGTGCCCTTTCTGTCATCGTTAACTGTCAGGCACCCTTCCACCCGGATGGATAGAAGTTCATGTGTGGAGCGCCGACAGAAAAAGGGAGGCCGGCCATTACTATTTCACGGGATCATTTCGGATGACGTCTTAACTCCATCCGTCTGCTACAAAAACCCACGCGTGCGATTGCGAGGAGGAGATCACTCAAGTTTTCAACCCTTCATCCAATACACTTTCCTTCTCTCCCTTGCTTTGTAATGCGTCTGTCTGAGAGAATGTTTCCCGTCAATCACTTAAGCGTAGATCGCCAGTGAGTCTGGTGGAGCGACAGCGAATCATAAGCCAGGCAGACAGTTTCAATGCTGGTAAAGTCTTCGTCACCTTTCAATTAAGCTCCAGATTTTTGACCTCCAGAAACTGATTTTAACATAGGTAAAAACAGATTTTACCCCGGAACGAATTTAAGCTGCTCGTGTGGCACTCGCGATAAAGGAAATGGTGGCTGTCCCAACGTATATTTCACTGATGAAGACTTTCATTACGTCATTCTCTTACGTCACTGGAAATGACGCTATCTTCCAATCTCCTGCCTTCTGCTCAAGAAAAAGGCGTTCTCTATTTGGAAAGGTCTATAACCCTGGAGGAATGATTGCCTTCTCCTTGCAAGCTCAGTCTGTAAAAGCATGATAGGATGAGACGATGATGGCTCCGAAACTCCGAAAGACAGAACCAGACGATAGAGCAGGAGTGAACCAGTGAAGGAGAACTGGCAGAACAGCAGACGATGCCGAGCTATATCGGGGGCATGATAGCGCGGCCTGCTTCCGAGGCGCTGGCTGCCGTGTTAGCAACGGGCTTGCCGAGATCTCGGAGGCCGCGAGAGCATGGATCGATGGCGGAATAGTCTTGGCGAGCCCGGCAGTGGGTTCATCATTCGGCCAGGAACTTGACCAAAATCCCTTCTCACACTTCGCCATCTTGGCAGTTTGGTGGATATCCTGGGAAAGGGGGAAGGAGGTTGAGTACGAATTGTGTGAACTGGAAATCATGTTGTGAAATATTCTGGGAGGCATCACGGTCATATTATTAATCGCGGACAACAATAGCACATAGTCATAAAAACGTGCAGTCTGATTGGTTGGTTGGCTGGTCTGCTGGTTGGCTGGCTGTTGGCTGGGTGAGTGCTTGGCTGGTCGGCTGGGTGAGTCTATTCATTTGTTGAAAGATATTTTATCATTCCTGTCCATGGGAACTATGTCCATCAAGTTCATGATCAATTTCCACTCTGTCTACAAACAGTCTTTTCACTTTTCGACGTTATGGCGGCCATTAAAATAAGAAATCTACTTTTGTAATGACCTCGAGTGTTTTTGACCAATTTAAAAAATGCTTTGTTTATTATGGTCTGCAGTTATCTGCCTCTAGAAGGAAGAAACTCAAAAACGAAATTCACGTTGTCCTTTTCTCCAAAAACATTATCTCCTGTCTCTAACTCTGGATCCACCTTACCACTCTCTCTCTCAACTCCCCCTTACTCGTCTTATACCACTGCTTTTGTTTTTTACCTTTTGTTCCCCTCTTCTTTTGTGTATATGCGTGCGTGTGTATGTGCTTACGTTCGTGTGTGTGGGGGTGGGGGTGGGGGTATGTGCTTGCATGCGTGCGCGCGTCGTCGTCTCTCTTGTCTCTTTCTTACCTGGGTGTGTGCGTGGGTGGCTTGGTGGATGAGTAAGTGGGTGGTTGAGTGAGTGGCTGGGTCAGTGGGCGGGTGAGTGGGCGGATGAGGGAGTGAGTGAGCGTCCCTTTATCCATCCTCATAAATTCCTCCTTTGCATCTCCAAATCGAGAAATACTTAATAGTTCTTCTTTACGTTAATTGATGATCCTGTCAGATAATGTCGTCTTACAATCCAAAAGGTGCACTAGAATAGGTGTCATGATATTTATATGTATGCGAAAGTGGTCAACAACACCTACCTCCTTCACGCACGCACAAACACGTCCTTCTTTTTGCATGTACAATTCTTGTATAACAACGGAAGGGTGTGGACCGTCTGTACTCTGTAAGCTTTTAGCTGTGTACACTATGTACACCCTGTCTCTCATCTTGGTTTTAGCATCAAGATCTCCGTAGAAAATCTTTTTCAGATTTTCATATTGATTTTGTTGTGTAAAAAAAATGCCTCTTTTTCCTCTGTAAATCTCATTTTCTCTAATTTTCGCCTCGAGGTACATTCTGCAGCGCTCACTACAACTCTGCGCCGGCTTTGCATATTTTTTCTTTCACCGAGAGAACTTTGAAATCGACTCACAGTCGATTATTTAAAGCCTTTTAATAAGTATTAGAAGGGAAATCTGGACCATGATATAATGCCGTGCTGTCTTGCACTTCAGAAGTTCGCAGTAGCATTAAAAATGTCAGAGGTAAAGGAGTTCGTGTATTCAGTTCTGCATATTTTGGCGGGGTTCGCAGAGAAAGAGCCTAGAGCACGATTTCAGACTTTGGTATTGGAGAGCGGAGCTGTCTTCAGAAGGTGGCACAAAAGCTGAAAACAGAACCAAGGTAGATGCCGAAAACAATTATTGATGTAAAGAACTGGAAAAACAATTAAATATTTAAATGATAAGTTCCAAAATAAAAGTCAAATGATAATTCTTTTTATAATAAATTTTTTTTAAATCAAATGATAATTCAGCAGTAAATAGATTAACTTCGTTAACTTTACTATTTTCTTACATTCTCGCTCCCCTTCGGTGGCTAGTGAACTCGAGATGCATAACACATGCAGAAAAACAGTTTCTATATCTTTCTGTAGCAATCTTATGATTGAGGGAGAGATCCCCACATATCACGTGAAGATTGCCTATTCTCTCTTTCACAATTTTAATGGTGATTGGTCTTCATTTAGTTTACTTATGTCCGTCTTCTTGCATGCAGATCTTTCTGTTAAACATAATCACATCACATAGTGACTGTGGAGTGAACTTACCTTATCGTATCGCTTGCGAATGCTAGCACAGGATGTTAAGAAATAGCAAGGGAAGCCACTCAGCCTTGTAAGAATCTCTGAATGAGTGATCCCGCCTTCCTTGTGGTCAGTTTGAGCTCATGTTTCAAGCGGTCGAAGCAGCGGTCAAAGTGGGGTTAGAAGAGGAAACCAAATGGGGAGGCCTTAAGACCCTCTCCATTACTCCCCATTATCCCACGTGACGCTCGATTATCTGATAATGACGGCTGGACAGAAGCCAGCTCGGCTGTAGGGACAAGAAGGTCGTGCAATTACTGTCTTGAAACCACGACTTTTAAACGTGCCATAGCGTTATTTTGCACACTGAACCTAATCGTAGTGATGGATGCGTGTTTGTCCTCATGAGGGCGGATGGATGGATGGATGGATGGATGGATGGATGGATGGATGGATGGATGGATGGATGGATGGATGGATGGATGGATGGATGGACGTCATTTTGATCATGCATATGATGATGCTGTGAACACTTGCGCCGGTAGACGACAAGAAACTAGCACATCAACTTGAAGACAGTGAGCCGAGACGAGTGGCGACGAGCAGACCCTGATGGTGATGACTTTGCACTGTCTGCGGGCTTTTTACGGCTCGTGTTTCTCCTTTCTTCCGATTTTCCTGCGCTCTCCACTCCCCCTTTGCTTCTCACTCACCCCTCGGCCTCGCCCACCTTCCCTCTCTTCATCCTGTCTCGCTTTTTTCTGCCATTTTTTTCAGGGATGGAGAGGGATGGAGGCTCACCTCCAGCGATGAGATCAACCGACCGAAGACCCGTCGGAGACTGGCTGTGAGGATATGAGAGGGCGTCTCACCCCCAATTACGGATGTTTATTTTAGATCGCTCTTCTGTGAGAACGCTGCTGGAATGCTATGGACGCTTTCAACGAGCCCGAACCTGAGAAAAACATTGTCTGCAGTGTTCCTGGCTGCAGCCTTCCACCGGCGACAGGCAGCAGTTTTGTGAAAGGAATCGGAGATGACTCCTTTTGTTGCAAGCTCTCAGCCCCAGTCTCCCCCTCCCCCTAAGAAAACAACCAAAATAAATAAATAAAACTCCCGCCAGACAAGACGCACACGGAAAACAAGTTAAACGTTTAAGCGAACACTGAGTCACACACCCAACTGTTCTGGTTTGACAGAAATGCACAATCTCACTATCTTATAGTCGTGCAGTACCTGAAAATGTGCATATAATTATATCAAGTATATCGTGCGAACCTGCCGAGTTGATTAATCTGCAATAAATACATAGTTCAGTCGTACTACCGTCGTCTGGAGTAATTACACTTTAAATCGGGAAAAAAAGAGAAGACGACAAAGATGAAGTGAGTGTAGCGGGGAGAAATAATTAATGAGTGTCGGGGCAGTTGAATGATTTGAGAGCCAGTTGAAAGAAACGATATCATTTCATTCTCAGATTCGCCTGATAAGAAACATGTACTGTGAAAATTGTTGCTTCTTGACACCCTGTACTTAAATATCTTTATGAACCAGTACATTATGATCCTTAACAGGCAACTTTGTTTTCCATCTGGCTTACTCCAAAAATATTTATTTTCTATCATGAAAGTGTCATCAATCTATCATTTATGTCAATTTAATGCACGCCTCGTTGACATTCCCTGCTTAGATGCATGGTCCAAGAGTGATGCGTACATAAATAGGGGGAGATCATTACAAGAGTTACCCTTCTTTGCCTACTTCCTCTCCCTGGTGTTTATTTTTAGTCCAAGGTGTTAACGTGCCTTCCCGTGGCGTTTATGACGTTCTGCATCCTGTTTTCTCCTTTGCTCTTTCCTCGCAACGAAGTTTCCTATTTACGCACATGAGTCCCCAGTGATGATTGCTGAACAACAACAAAAATATTCATGTTTGAAAGCCCTGTTCCCCATACACCTATCATAAGTACGTCCTTTGAAGGTGTATTACTGTGAACTCGCCCAGTGTGTGTCCTTGTAAATGCTGTAAAGTGCAGGTTCTTTGTTACACAAGGCAGGTAAAATGCTTAAGATCATTCCCATCATCGTCCTCATCGTTTATCGTTATGGTCGTCGTCCTCACAGTCACCTCCACCAGCACCACCTGAAGAGACCTATTACATTAGTCATTGTCATAAGGACACGCACGCACACACACACACACAGAATGTAAAGACAAATGTAGCGAAGGCGGAGTGCCTTCAAATTATACTTTACATTTAAAATTTTACTGGAATCATCTTTCCTTCAGTTCCTACTTATCTGCTGCATCTACTTCTGCTGCACGCCCATCACCGGTTGTCACTGCACGCAACTGCCCATGCTATGGAGTTTGCGCATGCGCATGTCTGTAAACTATATTTATACCTTATAGAGAATGTGTTTCCGTCCATTTCTTCAGAGATACATGTTTTGAGACAGCAGAATCCACTCATTGATTTAATCTCGGCAGACCTTTCAAAAATAAACTCGAAAGAGGACTTCGTACAGAGCAAGAGGCTACCATCACCGCAAACTGGAAGCCTGTCAACATTCACTTGATTATAGTGCCATGCCGACGTTTTATGAAGAGGCCTAGGAACTGACAGCCAACAAGAATGACAAAGCGTTTGATTGGCGTTTGATTAACGGCCCTGTTGGCTTTTCCTCTTGGTGATTCCGGTCCTGTTGACAAACGGATCCTATGACGACGAAAGTAAGGAAGGGGAAACAGCTATAATCGAAGAGTAATCGAGTGAGCTCTACTCACCGTCACAGACTGGACGAACTTTCCTTAGAAGGTTGACGTCTCAGTAAGTCAGTGACGTCTGAAGTTTTCTGTGCAATGTCAAGGTCACTGGGTCTGTTCGAAGCAGCCAGGCTTTTCTAGACTTCGCCAGGGTTCGATCTTGAGAATCTAAAAGGATTTATGATTGTTGTTCTCTTCATATAATCCTGCTGTGCACACACCGGCCGGTACGTACTTAATTAAAAACAAATTATAAACAACAATAATAAAAGAATAAGTTATGACATTTTTAACTGTACGTCTTCTGATTTTGATGCTTCTTCATTTGTCACAGAGATCAGTGATGTCATTGGTGATCCATTGTTGGATCCTCTTTCTCCTGAATCCCAGTCCGTCTTTGACATTTTCTAGGATGACCTCTTTGAACCCGCTTTCAAGTTCGTCTATGCTGCTGTCCAAGATGTTCAGAGTTCCAAACCTGCCTCTTAACTGACCACTGCCGAATCTTTCAGTTTCTCCAAGTTCAATTTAACACGGGGCTGTGAAGCGTGAGACTTAAGGCTTGAGGCGTTTTAAAACCCAAGGGCCTTTGGCACGTACTACGGTGTACGTACGTACGCGTGGTACGGTCGTTCAACATCAGAGGAGGCTTAGTGCAAGTCACTGAAGCACTGTATGAAAACTTCATCAGAGCTATGACTTCAAACAACTAGTTATCCAGCTTGTTCCCAACCACAATAGGGGTCCGACAAGGTTGTTTGTTGTCGCCTGTCGTCTTCAGCCTCTTTCTTGAAATGATCAAGACCCTCCACGAACACACAGGTGTAGAACGGAGGTGAACTCTGAGCAAAACAAAGAGGTGGTCAACACTCAAAACAGCACAACAGCACCACGCAGATATCACTATGAACAAAATCAAGAATGAAGAAACTGGCTTTTTCAAATATCTCCGTTATACCCTAAAGCGACTTCGATAAACTTAAAATCATTGGAGCCAAAAAAGAAAATAATCTATGAGAAGAATGGAGATCGTGAAAATAAAAGCGTATCAGTGGGTCAAACATTCCGTCATGACAAAGCCAGGCGATGGC
The DNA here is from genome assembly GCA_004794575.1 of Lanistes nyassanus. Taxonomy (NCBI): domain Eukaryota; kingdom Metazoa; phylum Mollusca; class Gastropoda; order Architaenioglossa; family Ampullariidae; genus Lanistes; species Lanistes nyassanus. The sequence goes on from SMGT01011602.1 coordinate 116,848, forward strand.
CCTGTCATCACAAATGTCAGAACCAAACATGGTGACTATCAGTCGGAAAACAGATTCTCTGTGCACCCAGTCGCAATACATTCTATTCTCGTTTTCGTGTTTCAGCTGGGACTCTCTCGGCCTGCTTGTTCATTTTGACTCTATTTGTCCTCCAAATAAGATCAATTCGCCTTCTCGACCGCCGGCCACACTTTCTTTTAAAGAAGGGATTATGCTTTCTGCTCATTCCGCGAGACCTAACGATGTGTACTCACCACATCCGTGCGTTGAAAAACATTTTCCTTCTGCTACAGGCTTTCATTACCCGTCAGTTCCTAGAACAATAGCAGACACCCACAGAACGGGAAAAAAATATTAGTCTGTGCTGGAGAAATGGAGAGTAACTTCTAGCATCGCTGGCCGGTGAGGTATTCGCTGACCAGACGTGGCCTTTCATGTCAGGTCTGGATTGCACCGTGAGTTACGTCTCCATTAAATGGCATTTCCGATTCCGACAATATCGTACGCTGATGGCTAGATGACGACCCAGTGTGGGCCAGAGACGCTGTTCCTCTGTTCGGTTTTCTGTAGACATAGGGTGTAGAGGGGGAAACAGCGTGAAAGCGCAGTTAATTCTGTCTTGGAAGACAGGACTCGCAGACGACAGTGGGGTTCAGATATATAGTGTACCGCGGATAGATATTAATTTTTCTTTCTGCTTTAATAATCTCCTATAGAGATTCCTATACTGTTCTCAAACTGTGTTCATATATGTCTGACATACGTTTGAAATTTAACGGGGAGGTTAGCTCTTCAGGGCTGCAATGGCGAAACTAGAGAAAAATGACTGGATATCTCACTCCTTGTCCTGCTCTCTCTCGGTCTCTCTCTCTCGGTCTCTCTCTCTCGGTCTCTCTCTCTCTCGGTCTCTCTCTCTCCTCCAAACCTTTGGTTAATGCAGAGGAAAAAGAGACTAACAGCAAACTACAACAGACTACAGATTATGAGCAGAGCTGCAATGCGACTGTTAGACGGAAATATAATAAAGCTTTTCCGAAAGATTAAGTTAGGTTTTTATATAATTTTAAATGAATTCAAGGATAATCAAGGACCGAAAGCTATAAATAGGAAACCTGTGGTCTGTGTCAGAAAATCAAAGGTAAAGGATGTTTCATGACCATTTTAGGTCATAGAGGAATGGGGTGTGTTGAGACTCCCACGTTTCTGAGGGCCGGCATCGTGAAGTCCGTGCCCATCTATTCTCCCTCGCCCCTGTGCCTTCCCTAACGCGTGGGTCAGGTACCCATTCGCAGCGGGGGAACTGGGGGAACTGCTCTGCCGCGCGCAACCATCGAACCAGCCTGTGGCCGCCCCTTCGGACTCAAAGATCGGCGCCCTAACCATGTCTGTGACGAGCAGCCATAGTCTACAAATAGCTACCATGTTGCCAGCAACAACAAAGGAGTTACGCAGTAAAGGCGCTGTGATATTGAATTTTTTTCTGCAAACCTGGAGCTAAAATCGCCTAGCCTTTTATTGTCACCTTTTTTATCAATGAACATGGGAAAATAATTGGTCTAGGCTATTTCCACGAGAACAAGCCGCCCAACTGACTGTTTGCTCCGACTTGTCACTCAGACCTAGACCAAAATGTCTTAATCCCCGTATCAGACGAATATACCGGCTGCTTGTTAATAGGAACGGGCACGGTGTTTCAATAAGCAATCTAGTACAGTCTGTCAGAACTGCCTGTGTGTGTGTTTTGGTCCCCTTCTCACGCTGGCTCTACCTCACGCCAGCACGCGACTATCCCTGTCCCTCCTTCTGCTGATCTCTTTCTCTTTGTCGTGGTATTGTCTCTGTCGTGTCTAGGGGTATGGCGCTTATGTGTTTTACTCGTCTGCTCGTTAACTAGAGTTATCACAACATAAAATGTGGCAAGAAGGGGGAAACTAACACTGTGATCGCTGCCTAATTTCGTCAATTTCCAAACGGCTCAAGCCCCCACCCCCTTGCTTGTCACGCGCACAGCTTAATAAAAAGCGGGCAGCGATAAAATACTATACTATTTATTTACAGTTACAACATAGAGTATTCTACTACACAAAGAATGATGCTCCAATATACATCTCCTGACATATGTAGAACAATCACTCGCACTCTCATATATTCATCCCAGCTACGCTATACGTATCCACACGCACACGTTATTTACCGGGTTATGAATTTTACCGTACCGATAATTCACATCGGTGAACACGAAGAAACAATACTAAAACTTCTCTGAAAATGACGTCACGCCGACGTCTTAACAAACAATAAGATCGACCGACGATCACACAAGAAATAACCGTAGGTTTCTACAAACCGACAAATCAACAAGTTTGATTTACTTCCTTCTAAGTTTGGTCCACTAGCTTTGAGTTACGGTCGTGTCTTACTTTCCTACACTGTACGTAAACTCACTTTCACGATGCTGGATAGGAATACCGCAGACGCCACGTCTCTCAGCTCCACGATCTCAGCAACGGTCCGAAATGCACGAGTTCTTTTTCCACCGGACAAGAGTCACCCCTTGATGCAGAAGTCTGCTGGTTGTTTTGCGTTCACGTCGCGGATAGTGGTAGTAACCTCCTGTAGTACTATTCCTGAACTGGATTCGGCGTTCGGCAATCAACATGGAGGTGGTGGTGGTGGTTATTTAGAGGGACAGTGCTTCCACCTCGCGGTGATTTCGCACTATGGGGGGAAGGGGTCCTATTACTAAGCTATGCACTGAAGGAACCACCAGACTGATGGCTGCAGTAAGATGGTCAGTGCGGGCAGACAGTTTAATGTGCGGGCAAATGGCCGGATGGAGTTTGCACAATGTTTAACTCCAGGAAATAATCCTAGGCCACACCTGGATTCGAACCAGCAACCTTCCATCTGCTAGTCCGCAGCTCTACCAACTGAGCTAACCAGGCCCCCCCCCCCCC
>SMGT01011602.1:119844-140277 GCA_004794575.1 Lanistes nyassanus
CAATCAACATTTGCAGTCGGGTGCCTATATAGCCCGGAGCGCGGACTTGCAAGAACAACTCGAATGGGCTTTCTACCCGTTCTGGGTGGTAGGCTGTAGCCCGGAGTGTTATTCGCCCCCACCTCGCAGCCCACCCCCTCTAAGGGTGACGGGTCAACCGGGGGACGGGGTGCGGTTTCCCTCGCTCTCAGCCGGCTACCTTCCCCGCTCCACTGCGCGTTCTCTCCTGGCTGTTTCAGCGAGCCAGTCGGGTCGACCGTAACAATTTGCTCTACCTCCCGATTGGGTAGGCAACGAGACGCCAGAAAAATCATAACACTCTTCTATTCCTTTCGTCTGTTTGAGAGAATGAGAGACAGAAAGATGGAGGAGGAGAAGGCAGAGTATTGGAGAGAGAGAGAACGAGATAGCCTTGGAGGCTGGATATATATTGCGTATGTGTGTGTGTTCGCTAGTATATTAACATGTACCCGAATGCAAGACCTCGCCTGTGTGCGATGAAGTCTGTATTTTTTCTAACTCCAGTACTTTGGGCGATACCACTGTCTACCTTTAGACGTGTTTTCGGTGTTCATCACATTAAAATAATCCCACCACCTCCCGCATGTACTTCTGAACCGGTCACGTATTTTCTGACTGAGCACGAACCGTGACTATGTAGAGCCTCCACTCTGCTACTCTCCATCTATATCCGTTTCGTCTAGACACCACCTTTGTTTACGTTTCTCAGTACCAGTACTGGCAAGGGGAGAGTACTCACGCCGTCCTACTTACTGGCCCTCTGATCTCAAACACAGGACCACATCTGAACTGTTAGTCTGCGATTCGCGCTCCCACTTTCTCCATAAAAATATGCTGTGCGTCATCCTTCATCCGCTACCTTTGCTACATCTCGAAACCTTTCAATAACACAAAATTTCAGAACGTTTCTTGGTGCAAGTACAGGTTGCAATTTTCCGCCTTGATATCGATATAATTTCTCAGAAGCCTGCCAGGCTGCCTGGAAGGAAAAAATGAGGTGGCAGTGTCGTGGATATTCGGAAAAGTGCTTTGCGCAGCGAAACTCAAAAAGTAGTTTATACTTTTGTGTGTACCTCTAGTTTTAGAGAGATAACAGCGCTGTGAGAAAACGAGATTTTGTGTACGACTACAAAGGGGCTTGCTTGTGACATTGAAGAGAATATTACAGAAGAAAACAAGAGTTCAGTTTCGAAAATGACGATGATAAGTCCACACACCCTTTATTCTGTTCGTCTGCCTGGCTTACTGGCAACAGTTGTGACAGTGTCACTCAGTCCATAGATCTAGATGGGTGTTGCAGTCTGTAATTTGAATTTGTGAAAAGAAACAGGTGACTGCGGCTTGAGGTAAGTAAGGTAACAACAAAGAAATCTTGGCAAAGCGAGACTTCGACAGGAAGTCGACTTTTCGTGGCTTGGTCCTTTCTTCAGGACGTCCTGAAGGGGCCATGCCCCGAAACCTCGACTTCCTGTCTAAGTCTCGTTTGGCCAAGTTCCGTTTGTTCTTACCTTGAATTTGCGATTTTTGTGTTCAGCTTGTCAGGTGCATGCGTAATCAATCTGGCTACCTACTCCTTTGTCTCTGTCTCGTCTTCTTTCTCCAACACACAAACAATCCGGGCAGTCACGCAGGCATATATTTTCACACCTGTGTATACACAAACACACAGCCACACACAGCGTGAGTTCACACAAACACACCCACACACTCACTCTAAAACATGCACTTGCGCGCACGCACACACACACGCACACGCACATGCACAAAATACATCTCTGCTTTAAAAAAGATTTTGCTGTATGTTCGCTTATGCAATACCTTCTTGTGACCCACAGGTGAACTGCGTGACGCATAGTAATACGTTCCGCGTCATTCATCCCAGTCTCCAGGCTTTTCCCGGTCTCCAGGTTCAAATTAATTCAATGGTTATCTTTTATTTCATTAGGCATGACGCACTTACATATTATTCTCTTTGCTTTAACCAGCTCAAACGTTTTCGATTGTGCATTTACATTTCAGTGACATCTCGCAAAGCGAGCCAAAGAAAACTAATAAAAAATAAATCGTTAATCAAATGCACGAAACGAGTACTGATTGAGCTAAGGCGTATTGATTTTCTGTGCATACAAGAATTAAGCATTTTTTTAGTAAGAGATTAAAGTGACGAGAGAATCATTTTGATTTTTCAAAAAATATTCCTAGACTTGAACGGTAGGCCCTAAGTTTATCAGAGATTAACGTTTTCACAAACTAACTTAACGACACTTGTCTGAGCAATGTTAGGCGGTTACGTGATGAGAACTACTTCAGTTTTCTGAAGACAGATCAAAATGGCTATTTTTCAGAGCCTCGGATATGGTGATTAATAGGTTAACAGGTTAAGCATGATTGTGATCAGAAGACAGAAAGGTGATTGCTTCCTAAGCGCATGCTAACATAAGTTGAATATTCTGGCATTATTTCAAAGACAATGTGGGTGTGTGCGTGCGTGCGCGTCGGAGTGACAATCTTACTCATTTTGTGTTTTCCATCCTGTACCTGTTATCTCCCCTGCTGTGTTCATTCACCTCCCCCGTTGTGTTCATTTGCATCTCCTATTGTGCCCATTTATCTCCCTCTATTCTCTCCATTTATCTCCCCTGTTGTATCCATTCACTTTCCCAATACCATGGAAGAATGCGCGAGCAGCATCTTCAGGAATTCTAAGAAACACCGTAAACTGGTTCATAAATTACAGAAAAATCAATACGGTCTTGCATGCCAAACAACGCCATCTTCCATTGTGTCCTGACGTGCTCAACAACATCCTCCTATTGGGGGGAATCAGTGCGAATCTTCCCATGAATGCCACGAGAACTTTTTCCCAAGATGTTTCGCGCCTGCAGTCGGGTTTGGTGCAAACGAACCACAAAGTTGAGTGGGGGGATCAACATCCAGGAAAATGGAATATGATTACACGCAAAAAGGTAGCGCGTTTTGTTAACAGTTAATGGAAAAGTCTGAAATTTCAGTCTTTTCTTTCGGCATGCTCACGGGTATTAACAGATATAGGGTGTCCAAACAGGACGCAGTCTTCTGGACTGCAAAGAGGAAGTTGGAAAGGAACAGCAGGAAAGGTCAGGGTTCTTAGTACAGAACCTGCGGCCCCTTTTGCGACAAAGTTCTCACGATGACAGTGTAGTCAAAGGAATACAGCCCAACGCCTTTTTACACTGCTGCTTTCAAGGCTAAATGATTTAGTCAAAACATTCGTCTGACAGGTTTGGGATAACGTTTTCGTGTGGTCTTCTATGCAACACAAGACTTTGGAACTGTAGTCTTTGGACAAAGCAGCCAAAGAGACAGACATATTTCATCGTCATCGTCATTGTCATCGTCGTCATCATCGTTTCGTCGTTGTCGTCGTCGTCGTAGTGGTGGTGGTGGTGGTGGTGGTGGTGGTGGTGGTGGTGGTGGTGGTGGTGGTGGTCGTCGTCGTCGTCGTCGTCGTCGTCGTCGTCGTCGTTGCTTTTGTTTCTACTTTTTCGATTGTTGCTAGTATGTCGTTTCGTGCTACTTATTGACAATGATTATTTATATCGTTTTCCTTACGTATTCTCTTATGTTTAGTTACTGCTGTCCCTTTCGCTCCAAGTTCCATTTTCTAGATCTGCACTATTCTGTTCTTTTCTGTATTTTTATATAACTGCCAGGCAAGCACTTCTTTCAAATCACGTCACATGGCCTCTCCAATACATGCCTTGCCTACGTCATCAGGCCTCTCTGAGTTGCCTTGGCTACGGTTCCGCACACTCGCTGAACACGCTTCACTGCCGAGTGCAGCTTGCCCCGGCAGTTGGCAGCTGCTTGCACATGCTCAGACGCTTGAAGACAACGATTTAGGTTAAATAACCAGTGCTCAGATTTGCCAATTTAACTCTCATCTGTTCTTCGAGAACCGCTCAAGAGCACCCTTGCCTCCAGCGGCTACACAAAATCAACATTCTCTCCTGCGCAATGCAAAGTTCTTGCTGGTTTGAAGAGCAATCATTTACAGGTCTGACAGCAAACAGTTCGATTAAGTTTCGTCGTTTGTTATTAGCATTGACGGCGGAGTTCCGGTGAAAGAATAGGTTCTTCCTTTTCCATTCATTTAATGCGCGAAGGGAGTAGGGTATTTTGTTTATTGACCATGCTGGATTCCCGCTATTTGAGGAAGGCGAAATGTGAGAATTTTGACAGCTGCGGCGTGTTTTGGCTGATCGATGCTGAGTACAAGCTGACTGTTCTGGAGGATGAAGGGAGCGACTGAAGAGGATGGAGGCACATGAGTGGCAGAAGGCGGACGGGGGAGTAAAGAGGCAAGTCAAAAACCCCTTGGAGTTCTGTCTTACCTTGAGAAGACTTTCCTGGACTGGAAACTGATCTTGATCACGCAGCATGGCTAAAAGAGTTCATAAAATCAAGAACCCAATTCGTTGTGCTATAAATAGAAAATTACCCTATGGTAGGTGCGCTCGCAGTGTTTTTCAATACATTAGCGTGTACTTGCTACCATGCGCATGTTTTACTCGCTTTTTGTAAAATGCGTGCGTGTGTGAGTGCGTTTGTGGAGAGATTTCCGCGTTAGCTATATCTTTAAGCGTAAACGCGATCATTGTGGATATCTTGCGCACCATTTATTATTGTATTAGCCAGTGTCGAAATGTTCATCCATTCAATAATAATGACAGACATGACTATCGTCTTGTTGTGCGTGCGGGCGAGTACTTAGATTTACAATCGATTCTTCGTTATTTTGAACAGAACATTTTGTAAACAAACCTAAATGAAACTGACCCGTCCTTCCTGAATAAGAAGTATTTCCCCTCTCATATTTTCTGTCTTTCCCAGAGCCTCTCCCTCTTCTGCCATCGAGCGATCGATTCATTCATTTATTCATCCACACATTCATCTATCCATCCATCCATCCATCCACCCACTCTCGTGTTTTGTTCGTCGATGGGCTTACACGACCCGTGTAACCTTACTGCACTTGATTATGCCAAAGGATTACCATCTTTTGCTAAGATATCAGGAGATTTTAAAATATCGAACAAACAAGAAATTTGTTTTTCAGTCTTAGATTAGTTTACTAATCTGGCATCTTGTCTCGAAGCAGACAAGGTGTACATTCATCAGAAAAATATGCCGTAATCCCTCCACCTTCCGTTCTCGTATGACAGCCTTCGGACTCAAGTTTAATGTCTTATAAAAAGAATTTGCTTTTTCCGGTGCCTGGCATTGCAGTCTCAATACAGCCGCGACTGTCAGCTCCGCCTTGATATTAAAGTATTTCTTGCAAGCAATGTGGTTATACGTGATTCTGCTTCCTAGTGGTGTGGTGTGGTGTGGTGTGGTGAGGCGTGGCGTGGCGTGGCGTGGCGTGGCGTGGCGTGGCGTGGCGTGGCGTGGCGTGGCGTGGCGTGGCAGTAGTGGCAGTAGTGGCATTGCCGGTGGAGGTAACAGAAACAGAAAGTTCCTTCTTCCAATGTCCCTTTGGCTTTGTCCACGTGTGCGATTTATCTCTGCCGGTTTCCTTATCTTTTTCTCCCCATGCTCTTATTTTTTGCCTTCCTTCCTTGGGTGCTTGGATGTAAGAAAGAAGCCGATGTCAGTCGGGCTGTAGAACAACCTGCCTTCAGGTTCCTTTCACACGTGGACATGAGAGCAGTTTTAATGCGAACAGCTGTATGTGGCAAAGTGTTCTTTTGTCCTGGGAGATTTATTGCAGACCTTCCTGTTGGGGATCAAAGAGAATCTCGTGAAGTGGCGCCATCAGTTCTTCGGCAGACAGAACAAAGTGCAGCTCTCTGTTCTTCGGAACGTAACCTACACTGAAGAAGTCTCTAGAAAAGTAGCTGGTTGCTTCAGACCTTGTTTTTGTTTAACCATTGCTTGATTCCTCTGCACGCAAGCGCGCAAACCCGCACAAAGATAGGACTGGATGGATGGATGGATGGATGGATGGATGGATGGATGGATGGATGGATGGATGGATGGATGGATGGATGGATGGATGGATGGATGGATGGATGGATGGAGGTGGGTGGGTGGGGGTGGGGGGTTTTGGGTGGATGAATGGATGGAGGGAGGCAGGCATGGGGATAGATGGGTGGAGTGATGGATGCATGGATGAAGGGAGGGAGGGAGGGAAAGACTGCTCCTAAACATGGGAGAATGCGAACGTTGACGCAGATTTTGAGAGATAAAAAGAAAACTGCGAACGTGACTCTTCAACATTGAGAGATCCAAAGGCTTATACATAGACAGACGGGCAGGCAGGAAAAAATAGAATCTTCCGCTTTCTGGGGACAAGTCCTGCACTGTACGTTTCTCAAAATATAGTGCTCAAAAGAATTGAAAGACTGCCCACTAGACTAGCTACCACTAGACTAACTACAGGTCACGGACGTGCGTAATTTGCAAGAACACAACATCAGACCCCATATATTTAATTCCACCTTGTTTCATGCTACAGCAGTGAACGTCAGTTTGCGTGAAAATCCGTGCAGACCACAAGAGGCAGCCAAAATGTGCAAGACGCTAAAGAATATGTGTAAATCGAACCTGTGCAAACCATGGGTAATGTGAACACACTTCAGCGAATTTTGAAGGACTGATGGGTATTTATGCCCCCGGTTGACACATTGTGACTAGGCCTCCAAAACGAAGACCTGGTGATCCCGATCGCGCCATATCGACTGGGTGGTTGCACGAAGGCATCGGGATCCGGGAAGTTAGCCACCGATTTGGAGTGTCCCAGTCAGTGACTGTGACATCGCGAGACCCCTAAACTAGACAGGAAGTGTCAGTACAGGCGTTCGGGACGCCCACGATCGACGCCCAGACATGATGACAAGTTTGTCGTCCTGTTGGCTTTATGGGACAGAGCAACCACGGGCAGCACATACAGGGTGGCAGCTGCGAGCCGCCAGCAATGTCACCATCAGCAACCAGACGATTAAGAACAGGCTGGGTGAGGCCACCCTGCGTTCAAGGTGACCCGCAGTGTGACCTGTCCTGACGCCGGCTCATCCCGCTGCTCGCCCGGCCAAGGACCGGCGTCATCTAGGTTGGACACGTCAGCAGTGGACGGGTCAGAGCTCTCTTCATCCATGAGTCCCGCTTTGTCAGATCGTTTCATGATGGCAGAATCTGTGTCTGGAGGCGACAGCATAAGAGTTATCATGACGACACTGTAAGAGAGCGTGAACAGGTTGGTGGCTGGTCCATTATGGTATGGGAGGAAAGGGCATGGCATACCGAACACCCCTGCATTGTGTGCAAGGCAAGTCTACTAGCATGGTCTACATGGATTACAGTCTGCAATCTCTCGTGCTTCCAGCGTTGCAGGCAATGGGACGAGGCTCCATTCTCCAGGATGACTACACATAGCTCGCTTCGTCACCACCTTCCTGCAGCAGAAACAAGTGACTCGCTTGAATTGGTCAGCAGATTCAAAACCTATGGGATGTGCTGGACCTCGCCTTCTGGCAAACAATACCCACCACCAGCTGTTCCTTTTTTTCATCAGTAGTGGAAAGGGATGGCACAAATGGCTTTGTCAATGGAGGACACACAAGTTTTTGACATTGGTTATTCAGTGCTGCATCTGCTCTGACTTTTGCTTACTTGGGTTGTGTCCTTCATTGCAGAGAATCTTGGTATTGCAATGAAAATTGCCCATTAAATCTGCTTTTGGTTGTTACTTTAATGAATGAGGTACCATTTAGCTTCATTTTGACTACCGGCTTATGTTTTAGCATAACGTAGCGCGTGACGTTAGCAATGGTCTTTCAATTCTTTTAAACAGTATAGAACGTTACCCTTGTATGGTCTATTTTAAATAGCTATGAGATGCTATGAGATGTCATCTTGGTAATAAAAAAGAATGCGACTGAATGTATTTAGGGTCGTTCTTCTAATTATACCAACGCCCTACTTCAAAATCTCATCCCAAATCGAGGCAAAGTGGGTCAAGGAGAAACCCCTGAGCAGCTCTAGTCTGCAGATTATGCGTCGAGTGAATTAGAAGGCTCGGCCACAGTGCAGGCTTTGGTCCAGGCAAAGTGAACCTAAACCGTCTGGGTGCCCTACTGCGATATTCTCTGATAACACAGCTGACGAACGGTCAAAACTCCCACCAAACTGCTGAACGCCATCTAAGACCAAGTCATAGGAAACTGCCTCAAGTCCCACTCTCCCACTGCTTTCTCCCGCGAAATATTGCTTCATCTGGGGCATTGCTCGCAGGAGGACAGAACATTCTCCCGTGCTGAAGAAGACACTCCTTTTAGGAAACGAACATTTTGCAGATTCTTGTTGGCGGTTTAATGATGTCGTAACAACCGCGAGATAATTTGCTGAGAAATGTGGCGGACACGAATGGCGTCTTGATGGCGGATACGAACGGCGTCGCGATGAGACACGATGGCGGACAGGAATGACGTCACGGAGACATGAGTGACGTCTTTGAGACTTTACGGCAGACAGGAACAATTAATGTCGTGATGAGAAAAACGAAAGCCTATATGGCCGGACACAAATAAAGTCTTGGTCAAATCTAGACGGAGAGAAAGTGTGGTAGAACTGAAGAGATGGGTGAGTAGATGGGAAAGGAAAGGTTTCAATAAGATGAAAGGCTAAGGGAGTAGCATAGCATTATTTAAGACTCCTGAGGTCACCCAGCCCTATGGGATGACGGACAAATAAGAAATGTGCGCATATGATGATCAACGACGTTTTAATTTTGTCACAATTACCTTCTAAACATGAGCAGTAAAGTAGGGAAGAGACGTGCGCCTAAGAAAAGTTCCCCCTACAGTGAGTTCCCCAGCTGTGGGAATCTGTCAGCTCTGTGTGATATCTCACAGCACGAACAGCCGCTGTGCGTGGGCTGCATGAGCTCACCCGAGGTTCAAATTGTGGTCCTCACTTTTGCATATGCAATAAAATGTTCCACGTGTCAAATTCTAGTGATGACTTTTAAAACAAGAATTCGACGTGCATCTGTCAGAACACCTCTGTGCGGAGTTTACGCCAAAATTCGTTTGACTGGGCAGTCGATGAACGCGAACTCTTCAAAACGTTTTTTTGTTTTTCATGACTTGCCATATTCCTTTGCTTCTGCCTAAATCTCTACCCTGGCTGAACATTTCTACTCTCTCTACACTAAAATCTCATAATGAGATCGGTCATCTTTATCACGAAAATCTACCTTTTGACAATGGCGAGGAAAACGTGGATCTTAAGCTGACGATTTGTTTCCGACTCGAGTATTTAAATTCCTCTGACACCCGTTGACTGACCCGGTTATTCGTCGAGAAATAGCCTTAACTACAGAGAGGGGGAACACGAAAACTAAAATAAAATAAGAGACAAATGAAGCTAATGATTTCCGGGTTTTGATGTGTCGCCCCCCTTTTTCCTCCTACGCACTTTTTCGTCGTTTTCTGTAGCCAACTATTTTTTCAAACCCCCTTTCTTGTATTTCACCCCTCCTTCTCCATCCTCTGAAATTCCCTTAACTATCCCCCCTCCTACTCCCCCCTCCCCACTATTTCTTCCCTTACCGCCTCGTCACCATGAGAAACCTGATCTTGCATCTTTTCTTGATACAAATTCTTGATTACTGCGTCTGTCTCAGCTGAAAGATCCGTATGATAATTGCCCCAACGAGGAAGGTATTGATATAATTCCTTTCTCTGCAATCGATCGTGACTTACCTTGGATCTTTCTCGAGGTACCCTGCTTTCCTGTCGCTGCTGCTGTCCTAACAAACGCCACGATTGCGAGTCATTTCCCACTTTGCATTCTTCCCAAAACGCACTCGGCGATTTCCTGCCCACTGAGGCCATCATGCACGTGACAGATAGCCTAATCCCGCCATTATCAATGACCTAATATTAGCGCACGTCGTTGAGTCAGTAAATCAGGCCTAAAAATTCTTTCTAATCTTTGGCCGTTGATACTGTGCTAAGAACCGGACGCATGGCATCCAGCATTCATCGAGGTCCATCTACAGAGGGCTGATAACTGGCAGGATGAGCAGCGTGCACTGAAACACAGCTCACGTGACCGGATTTCCAGGCTGACTTGTATCAGCCGACATCGAGCCCAAGAAAGCCTTATTTTTGCAAGTGGTTTTCCTCTCGCGTTGTGCCCTGAACATGAGCAGAAAGAGCTGGGGGAGAAGGGGGAGGGAGGGTGGCTGTCAGTACTGAAGTAATAACGTAGGCAAAACTCAAGGATGCTCATTCGGGCGTCTCAAGCACACATGCGCTGAGGATGATCAAGCGGCTTTTTTGGGGGGAGGGGGATGCTTATTATCTGTTTTACGTGTTTTGCTTTCCGGTCCTATCTTCAGCGCTGTCTCAGCCTGCCACTTTCGGTGTTATGAGACATTTTTCAGCTCAAGATGGCTTTGAGTGTGTCTGCTTCCATCAAAGACAGGGTCAGTTTCACTAACCTGCAACGTTTCGTCCATTTAGTTCTATTTTATCTATTTAGTTCCTTCCATTTAAGATTTTAAAAGATTTATCAATGTTAGAATTGTAACAGACACATGTTGTTGTCGATAAGCTACGTTCGGAATAAATGACTAGTGTTCAACTATGTATTCTCTAAGTAACATCTTATCGCGTAAAGAATGTATACTCACTGCATGGAAGCAGTCCTTGCAGAAATGACACAGTGCGTGACACATGCAGCATCTAACGATTGCGCCTGCGCATGACAATCTATACCGAGTTTAAAATCTTTCTCAAGCTACTAATCTTTCTTGTCACACCGGTATAGACAAACTATATAAAAATGAAAAGACGTACATGCGAGCTTTTGACGCGTTTAAAAATGTTTTCAACTGTTTTCCTCAACCCTGTGTACACAGACGATTAATTTCTGTGTGCCAGCGGAAACCTGGCTTTCTAAACGGACCGTCAGGACAGCTTGCATCATTCCTTCGCTACCAGTCCCTTCAACCCTCCCCATCCCCCAACTCCCATCCTTGCCTATCATTCTCCCCTCTTCCCGTTCTGACGTCTCTCTCCGCCGAAGATAAACCTTTCACGTTTCACAAGACAAATTGTACAGAGGGCTCATGGCTTCCCTCAAAGCTGTAGATCACCGCCCGGAATTGTGCGGCGGTCCAGCGTCTGCCAATATTCATTTGCACTAGGGCTCGCTTCCATGTCGCTCCTGACAAAACACCAAACAGAACGGCGACCTCTGCACGGAGGGGCGAGAACTCTTCATTCGTGCGGGTCACATTGATCCTGCTGCAGGATCTCGATCGGAGCAGTACAAGAGAGGCCGAGTAATCCGGGTTCCATTTTAAGGGGGGCGAGGAGGAGAGACACAGTTGGAGACGTCTATTGGCGATGTCTATCATAAAGAAAGAGATGCATTCATCAGCTAAATGAGCCATGGCAATAGCTTTGAACTCGTTTTACAGTCCAGGTTTTACAATTTGTCCGTAATTGTTTATTCTGCCGCATGTTCCAGGCCGTGCTAGACACGCTTCAATTTTCTCTGTCGTTTTTCTTGTTCTTCTTATTCTTCCTCTTCTTCTATTTACCTTTTGTTCCTTTTTTCTTACTGTGCTTTTGTGCAAGTGTGTTTTCCAGATAGGGTAACTTGTTCTACCGCTCATTTTCCCACACGTGCTCCTGCAATCAGTTTTAGGCAAAAACCTAGCATACATAATGTAAATAACAGCACGGAACGGGAAAACACGGACTGTTGAAACGTAACATAAATATGTAAAGAAAGCAGCTCTCTCCACAATTCTCATTCCTGGAACAAAGTTAGAGGAGTACGTATTACGGGCACCATAATTATTGGAGCATGGTTTACTGCCTGAGGGAGAGAGGGAGGAGAAAAAGCGATTGTAAGCACGTTTAACACCGGGAAGTCGCCTCTGCACAGATTGGGTGAGGGTGGGGGGTAGAGAGATGATTTTAGGACGCCAAAACGGATCTCATCTGTTCAGAGGCGGAGTTATAATGGCCTGCAGGATGTAAAATGCCCGTAGGTAGACTTCCGTGTCATAAATGTTAACGAACTAACCTTCCACAACAGAAAGTCGGGCTTAACCACGAGGGGAAGGCAGATTCTGATAGTAGCATTGTGAAAACAGGGCCAGCAAGCTGATATTGCTTCCAGATGAGACTGGACTGTCTCAAGAAATAGCTTGATAATGGAGACTAGCTGCATTTTTCAAGAACTACTATATGATTAGGAAGGGAAAGGTTACACTATCTTTGTAAAAGCAGGACTGTCTGAAATGTTGGCCCGCATATATAGTTCTACATGGAAATAAAGATTTTCAAAAGCTTCGGTTATCATGAGTATGTTTTCCTGAAGATTTCAACTATAACCTACCGTATTTTTTTGTGTGGGGGGGTGCGTTCGGCTGTAATATGACATGATGCAATAAGCAATGTATTATTTGGAAATTGTTTGTGTATTTGTTTGGATCTAAATATAGGTTTGTGCATAGGTTTGTGTATATCAACATCAAGCCGATCAGTGTCATAGAACAACTCTACAACAAAGCCACCAGTGCAGTACTAGTCAATGGTAGTACAGGGCAGTGGGTCAGGACTAAGGTCGGAGTCCGACAAGGCTGTCTTCTCTCTCCCACACCGTTTATCATATAGAAAAAATCATGACAGACGCCATGGAAGGTCAGCATCAGCATCAGTGGACAACAATAACCAACTGCGCTTTGCTGACGACATCGATGGCTAAGGTGGCAATGAAAAAAGAGCTTGATGACCTGCTTAAACGTCTGTACAGGTCACCAACAGCCTGCGGCATGGAGATCAGTGCTGAAAAGTCATATTGATGACCAGCAGCACCAGTGAGATCAGCACTGACATCAGAATTATTACTGATGAAGGCTCGATCCAGAAATACTTGCCAGAATAGCAGACAACTGCAGCGCTTACAAAACTGAAAGTTATTTGGAATGACAACATCACCCTCGGTTCCAAGATCAGACTTATGCATGCCCAAGTCTATCTTTATGCTTGTGAGACATGGATCCTGACAGCCGATCTGCAGAGAAGGATTCAAGCCATGGAGATAAGATGCTTCAGAAAGGTCTTTCACGTCTCGTACAAATACAGCATCACCAACAAGGCAATATTATAGAGGATACGTCAAGCCATTTGGACTTTATAAAGACCTGCTGACCACTATGAGAAAGCGTAAAATGAAATGGTACGGGCATGTTTCGAGAACATCAGACCTTACAAAAACCAGTCTGCAAGTTACAGCACAGGGAAGAAGAAGAACAGACAGACAGGAAGCGATGGGAGAACACCATAAAGAGTGGACTGACCTAACGTCTGCAGAAGCCCAGAGACTGACAGAGGATAGAGAGAAATGGAGGAAGCTGTTGTCAGGTCGTCAGAGATCATGATGCCAAACAGTCTTCAAAGCTACGGGTCAATGATTATATGGACTTGACAAGACTGTGGTCTTAAGCATATGTAGCTGGTTATGATAATTAGGTATGTGACTCTTTTTGGGGGTGGGGTGGGCTGGGGGAGGTAGTGGAGGATGGGTGGGCGGGTTTAAGATAAATATGGTTTACTCAAAAGCGTTGTATAGTTTTAGACTTCTTGCATTATTCATATACCGTCAGTTACGTATACTTGATCGCGAATGCTAAGAAACTCGCAAGCCCATTCGTTTATGCAAATCCCTCTACTCACCTACACATCCCCCCTCCACAAAAACAAAGTTTTGCCATATTTTTGCAGCAGCGCGCGCAAGTGGTGGTGCATGGTCTTGTGTAAACACGTGCACGAGTGTCGAAAATCTTGTCTTCATAATTATCGCTTTCTGTAGACTGACGAGAAACAGCATCTCTGAGAACGAAAAATAATTACGAATGGATTCCTTTCTCATGACACGGCCGTTAATGTATATTCCTCTCTGTACTCCACCCAGAAATCTCCAGAAGGTTAGAACAGATAATTTCTTCAAATCCTCACATCTTTCTTACATTCCGACTATGTGCACCCAGTCTGTATGTTTCTGAATCTTTCCTATTCTACGAGAGACAAATGTTGATCAAAATGATTAGACAGACACAGTAATCAAACTTATTATTCCCCTCTACGAGGAAGGCGATTAATTCTTACACTTGTTCGAGAGTGCGTTCCCTGAAATAGCGCAGCGAGTACACTGTAGTCGAAAGAAAGAAAGAAAGAAAGAAAGAAAGAAAGAAAGAAAGAAAGAAAGAAAGAAAGAAAGAAAGAAAGAAAGAAAGAAAGAACACAGACACAGACACAGACACAGACACAGACACAGACACACAGACACAGACACAGACACAGACACAGACAGGCAAATAGACAGACAGACAAAGAAAACGAGATAAGAAATGTGTTACAGAAGGTGTTGAACAGCAGAATCAAATCTGAATCTAAAGTGCATTGAATTTTTTTTAATTCCTTTCTTTTAAAGGATGGTAATAAAGTTTAAAATCAAGTGACAACCCCTACATGTATATACAAAAATATATATATATATAAAGTAACCAGTGACAGCAGTTGTCGGGTAGGGGAAAAAACTGCTTATTGTCCTCGGGGCACTTTAAGATACGAAAAATAACAACAGCGGCAAAAGTCTGCCCAACCCTATTAAGAACATTCTGTGTCGTTTTTATGTTGACTTCGATGATTACTCCCGCTTCTTTCCACCACCACCCTACCCTCGTCTCCCCCCACCCCCACCCCAAAAAGGCACAGGGCTTAGGTTTCATTCATAGTGCAGTTCGTTTTTCAGAAGGTGGAGTGCATCTTGAACCTTCTCCTTTTTTCTGTAACTTGCCATCTTCATGGTCTGGAAATTCAGACAAGGCTGGTTTATCAAGCCTTACCCACTTAGGAGCCATTCTATTTAGCTATCTTCGTCTGCATTCCGATACTCAAATGAGCAGCTGAGCTTAAAACGTCCCCCCATAACTGTCACCTACATGAAGGGTAAGGGTCACCCGTAATAATATTCCTCTACTTGAGGTACGCATGTCCTCAAGACAGACTAATTTGGTCACCGTTTTCAGTAAAATCACTTTGTCGGAATATTTGCTCAGCGAAAGATTTCTAGTGAATGGGTGGGGAGGTACGAGGGCGAGTGAATGCTCGGTAAGTGGTCCAGTGAGTGGATGCGATGGACGACTCGATCGTTGGGAAGAGGAAAAGGTGGGAGAAGGCGAAGGTTAGGAAGGGGGTATGTACTGGGCAAAGGAGTGAACCTGCCATAGTTATACGGTCTGCGGTCCAAACTGTTCTTCCCTCGTGACTTGCATTCACACGTACCCTAGCCCAACGAACAGGTTAGTTGGTTGGTTGGTTGGTTGGTTGGTTGGTTGGTTGGTTGGTTGGTTGGTTGGTTGGTTGGTTGGTTGGTTGGTTGGTTGGTTGGTTGGTTGGTTGGTTGGTTGGTTGGTTTGGGAGGTCTTAGGTATGACTCGAGCTTGGAGTGAACCACCGACCCCCCGCCTCAAAAGTGGAGGCCCTAACCGTTAGACCCCCGACGTAAGCAGAGTTTTGGGTAGAAAACCTCGATGAACTCAGTGACCTGTACATCTACTTGTTTGGACAAGAATTGATGATCCTCTATCGCGTCTCACAAAAGCAAGCCGAAAGTTGCAAATAACACCTACGAACAAGAAATGCATGTTGCAAACATCCCGTAAAAAAATAGGGGGTGGGGGAGAGAGAGGGAGAGGGGCAGACAGATGTAGTGAGTCAAACGTTAAGATGCACCATAAGTAACAATATTTATAGCTTTGCACAGCACGCACCGTTTCGTTCTCTTCTAAAAGCCCCGTATCTTGTGATATTTTGCACAGGCAGCTCAGTCTCTCTGCCCCCTCCATGATTTATGGGCTTGTTAGAAAACTTTCGTCTGTCGGCAAAGGCCAGGGTTTCTGGGTTTATCCTGATTAAGCTGGGATGGAAATTAATTAATTTTAAATGCTTGGGAAATGATACTTGTTCACTTTTCTGAAAATGAGAGTGAGAACTACTCTCTGATTTTGAAGGATGGGAGGAAGAAAGGATAGAAGAGGGCTTGAATATGTGTGTGCGGCCTCGCGCTTGCGTGTGCGCCTGTATGGGTTTATCCATGTTTTGTGTGTGTGCATGTGTGTGTGTACGTGTGTATATGTGTTTGTATATGTGTTGTATATGCCTTTGAATGTATGTGTGTCCGTGTGTGAGTATATGCATGTGCGTGGGTGTATGTGTTTGTGTGTATGTGTGTGTGCGCGCGAGAGACACGAGGAGGAATGGAGATGTGAGTGAGAGCGTGCATGACGACGTGTTTATCTATTTACAGGAACCTTGAATACCCAAGCTTTGCACGAAATCATTGCAGTAAAGAACTTGCAGGCCGAGGCACATTGAGCAGTTGTGACAAAACGCGTACGCGACCTTGTGCAAATGTTTACGTAGAAAACACCCAAGGCCATAAACACTGTTTTCTCAGACCCCGATGTTTCTCCACAACCGCAGCTATGAGATGTTTTGGGAGAATCACATCAAAATTAGATGTAAACTTTATCTCAGTCTTAATCTGTACCTTTCGTCATTCTTTATAACTGTCTCACACACCTTTACGACTCTCACACACACCTTTACAATTTCACACACCTTTACAACTGTCTCAATCATCTCTACAACTGTCTCACACACCTGCACACGTCTCTCACACCTTTACAACTGTCTCAATCATCTTTACAACTGTCTCACACAACTGCACAAGTCTTACACGCCTTTACACCTGTCTCAATCATCTTTACAACTGTCTCACACACCTGCACGTTTTACACGCGTTTACAAGTGTCTCACAGCTTTGCAGCTGCTCACACACCTCGACCAAGTCGAAGGAAAACAATGAGGTCGCTCTCTCCTACTACCTACGCAAGACCCGGGAGCAATGAATCTGAGGACATGGGAAGTTGCCTAGGGATGCCAGACACCGCTTTGATCGTCCCGCCAGGTTATAGCGACCGCTGTAGAATCGCCATAAGAAAGGTCCACACGCTACCATGGCAACACTGGAGAAAGCATAGTGGTCCTAATGTGTCACAGACAGACAGACAGACGGACGGACAGAAAGACATGTACAGATACAGACAGCAGGAGGTGCAAGAAGAAGCGGCCGCTCAATAAAGAAGACAGCTTTCAAACAAGAGGTGATGCAAAATGAGGGCTTACGTAAGTTTATGACTATTTCACTCAGGCGCACGAACGGGTAAAAGTAAGCAAAAGGATAAAAGTTCCTTCCCCTAACCATTCTAACGTGATTGTATCATAAAGTGGCAAAGTACAAAATATTCTGTAAAATGCTGACATGCTGTACAGCTGTTATCTTGGTTTTGGTGAATTTTCCCCCGGACAAAAGACAAGCTTGGAATGTACTGAAATATTATTGAACTTTAAGCTTGTTTATTTCCCGTTTCAAGAAAAAATAATGGAATACCAAATTTTAATGTACGATTTTAGGAACTTTGTTTATATTTGTTCCGCGATTTTTAGGAACTGGATTTCCCAAGCAGAATACAGGAAATAGAAGATTAGCAGTATGACTGATCATTTATTTAAACAGTAAGTTCATATTATTGTAATCTGTGAGATAAGACTAACTCTGTAAATTTAAGGAATAATGATCCCCTGAAGAGTTCTTGCAGACACACAGTCTGGGAGGCTTAGCGACATTGCTACATAATGAAAATAGATGTAACTTTGCCAAATGTATTAGCACCTTGGCTTCCAATAAAGGAGAAATTACACTGGCTCCTACTGCAATAGTTCAGAATACAACATTTTGTGCATGTAGACGGTAGTAAATTACATTTTTTTATCTTATATTTGCGGCGTAAGCACGCTTTCTACCAAAATACGTATTTTCTCTCCAGGCAGTCGCTGAAAATATATCGAGTACTTCCTGTTTGGGTTCACGCGATATCCATCATTCATTTTGCTTCCAAATTGTCTTTGTCACTACGCGTTTGTGCTTCTTTACTGGAAGATGTAAATAGATTTCGCATTGTCCTTTTTTCTCGTGAGAAATTCCTAGAGCAATTAAAATTATATATCCAGGATCATTTTCTTCTGGTGGCGATGCTGGTAGTAGCTGTGGTAATGGATGGACTGATGGTGGTGGCGGTACCTAAGAGTCCTTTATTGTTTACAGGTAAGCAACATTCTCGTACTCGATTGAAATGTGGATGTTTTATCAAAGTAAGTTTTTTTAAGTATTTCATTGTGTTTAGGTCACGCGTGTCCTGTACTGTGGCATGTAAAGTTTAAGAAAAAAATCGCACAACGAATGAATGTGTGAGACGCGGGACGTGTAGATGAGAGCATACATTTACACTCTGTCTTATTAAAAATAGAAGCCTGAAGCCTGATGTCGAACGTTTAGAACCTGCAAATGGCGTCGCTTTCCTACACAGCAAGCTTCAGACGGCTTTGCAACCTACAGTGTCCATTTATGTCGCTCATGAAGGAGATAAATTATGGCCTCCAGCTCAGAGCTGACATGACTTCTTGGCATTTTTTCGTGGTCTGTTATTCAAAATGCCTCCTCGGAAGCTGGTCTCTTTCCCGCCTCACGGCTACTGTCAACGGATCGCGATGAAGCTTACTGGGACGCGTCGGGCACTGTCAGCTAAGACAAATGATTCATTGGATAACTCTGACACCTTTTTTCCGGCAGAGTGATTTTTCCTGGTCATCTGATATCTCAAAGAAACGATCTGTTAATGTTTTTTTAATGTGCAGATCTGCTTGAAATGTCTTCTCTTCATTAATCAGCATTTGACAAGAATAATTACCACATTACATTGTCTTCTATTTAAGAAAACTTGAATGGAATTTTGAAAAATCTTTGTTGCATAAGCAGGCTAGGGTGGCAAGTCTATAGTGAAAAACATTTGTTCTTCAAGAAGTAATCGGTTGAGACAAAAAGATATCTTTAGATATTTTTATGGATGTAAATATTGAGTTTGAATGGGTGAGTTCCCATGAACGCTTTCTCGTGTGCTGCACGTGAAAGCCAGTGTCCACTCACTGGCACCGACCTTCACGCGACTAGCGGCGAGCCCCAAGCCACTTTGCGAGGAAGAGGGAGGGGAAGCGAAAATAAAAATAAAATCGCCAGGACATTTAGATGCGAACGAAGATGAAATGTTAGAGAATTATGCAGAGGAGTGAACGATTTCTGCACCGTCAGCGTTGCCGACAGTTAAATGTCTGTAATTAATGCAAATAGACCCCGCGCTTCCATTACCAGAACCCTGCAGCTCGTCTGAGAGTAGGCAATATGGCCGTCTAGAGCAAACTGTTTGAAGCGGTGCAGAAGCCGGAAGGAAATGAGATTCCCCTCGCAATACTGTGGCCAAGAATGGCCATCCTGCGGATTTTGTTTCTAAAAGGGAAGCTCTGATTTCGGTGGTCGGTGAACAAGGATTTGATTAAAGGTACGGAGCAGCGTACATACAGGGGTTATGTGTCCGTTTGTACGAACGATTTGAGGTAAAAGCACAGAAAAGGCTATTGGCAAAACAACAATTTGAGAAGCTTGGAGGGTTGACAAACAACTGCTCTTGTGGGTCCACGTCAACAACGAACACATTGGAATCTCAGCAACATAGTGACGGCGACACTGTATATGTTGAGACTTCATTTACCTGCCTTTAGCACTATGGAATATGCGGCTGACAGCAGCTTTCTAGAAGCTGAGGCGGAATAAGGGATGTGGTCGGACGCAAAAAGTTCAAAAGCAAACAAAAATCATTTTCTTGCATCCAAATCTCGTGTGTCTTTCTCCTCTTCTTTTTGTGATCTTCCCCTTATTTCTCTATCCGTCGGTCTTTCATTTTCTGCATCCCGACAGCTTCGTCATTTTATTACCTGTTTTGTACTTCGAGGGTAAATCTGTATAGAGTCGCATATACGTGAATTGGTTAAGGAAAACGTACGGGATTTTATAGTCCCTTGTAGGGTAAAAGAAATGGATTATTGGACGGTACAATGGGTTTCTGCTTTTATGCATGTAACAATGGGACCAATTTCCTGCAGACGTCTGGCCCCTCATCATCCTTGCTTACCGGCAAAAGCCAATAAATAGGTAGTTGTTCCACACCCTGGTTCCACTTCTATAAACACAATCCAGACGCTGCCTGCCATCTAAGGCTGTCTTCTTCATTTCGCCTGTCACGTTTCTCGCTGTCTCCCTCGCTCGCCATTTTCAGCGCGTCTTGCTAAACGACCGAAATAAATTAGCAGTCCACATTATTCCTGGTTTCTTTCAATCTCGTCTCGCCGCCTTCTGCAATCCGCACCTCCTCCTCCCCCCCCCCCCCCC
>SMGT01011602.1:140291-158544 GCA_004794575.1 Lanistes nyassanus
CCCCCCCCTGCCCAATCTTTACCCGTCCCGCTTTTATTTGGCTTTCCTATACACGAGGGACTGGGTTCTCTCCCTTTTGGCCCTGTGACGCTCACCCCTTCATTACATCGTTGTCCATCACAGACGCGGAGGGCGCAGAGCCCCCAGCCTGTCGACTGCGGGGAGAGGAAATATGAAGTTAATAACTGACACATCACGCTGTCTAGTTCGGATTTCATATACCGGAAGTGCATTCAGCACGCGCTCCGTCCTGCTGTACACATACCGCTGTTCTTCGTTTTTGTCTGGGTGTTTTACAGAGAAATTCAGCTGATCGGTCCATCTGTAAAGTACGTTGATTATGAACGAAGAAAACATTAGATCCCTATGAATAAATAAAAGCGAATGTTTTAATGCATGAAATTAATGTAGGAGGTCTGGAAGTTACGCGATGGTTTAACGTTATGTTCAATCAGTATGATTAGCGAGACATTTGTTGTAACAGTTAACAGTGACACTTTGTGAAATATGTGGTACTTTAAAATGTGGGGTATGATAAACCTCAGTAATTTGTACAAAAAGAATTACCTCAGCATCTAAGGAAAAATAGTTAATTTGTGTCTGATAGATTTGGCTTTTCCACTGTGACTAATGGACAGCTCGGGTGCGTTGCGTTTCTCTCTGCATCAGAGGGTGAGGGGAGGGGGTCGGTGGGTCGGTCATTCATTGAACAGCGGGAGATCGGAAAAGGCTATAGGGAGTGAATGATGGCTTTGAAACGAAAAATAAAAATTAGCTTTCCTAAAAGTCTCGAAAATTGTAACATGCGTTAAGATGCATATTAAAGACATCCGAGATATGTAAGACAGATTCGTGGTTGTGTAGTTCAACTTAATTGTAAATGACTCTTTTTATGGGCAGCTATCACAAGGATCTCTCTCAGTTTTGTCTCCTCTGCTGCACTTCCTCGCTTCTTAACTGCTCTGCATGTTACAAGCTGCATCAGATGATTAGTGTACGAAGAAATGTGGCTTCTTTAGAACTGGATAATAAAACGGTGGAAGAAGAAATCTTTCATGCATCTTTAGCTAAAAATAAAAATTCGAGCTCTTTCCAGTCATCTGTAATGCTTGATTTTAAAAATGAACCCATACGAATTTTTTTTTAGCACTGAAAAAGCTGCTCCTATCTAAAATGGTTGACAGTTTTCGTGTGTGCGCGTGCGTGCGCGCGCGAGAGAGGGTATGTTTCTGTGTGCGTGCCTACGAACTTGCACGTCTGAAGGAGAGAGGGCAGAGAAATATTATGTATACACGAGGCTTTGTCTAGTGGTAAGTGCAAATTCTCGACAGCGTAGAGGAGTGTACATGTATGTTTACTCGCGCATGTTTCACTGCTGGTGTATCAGTGCTTATCAAAGCCCTCCCCTACCACAGGCGACAAAACAGAACTTGGGTAAAGCGATATAGCTTCCAGCTAAATGTCTGACCGATATAGCAGCGCCAGGTAAGTAAAGATGAACAGGTGTGCACACAGACAGCACGCGGCACACAGGCAATTATAGGTGTGGAAGTATTGTAAACCCTACCGGCAACCTGGCTAATTTGTCTGTGTGCAGACCGGAAGAGTAATCAAGTCTGGGGAATGCTGGGAAAGCAGAGAGTGAGGGCGGGTGGCGAACTAACCCTACCACGGAGAAGGCGGGGAAGCAGTGTGAGAGAGAAAGAGAAGCAGAGAGAGGAAGAGGAATTAAGACAACGGTAATGTGGAACGGAGCAGGAATAATCAAATCATTCGCTATCATATTCCTGCTCGTGCACAAGGCTGAGTTTATATGCATGCATTAAAAATATATTTAAAGTATGCAGTGAATCAAAATAGTAAAACGAATGGAACTAAACAGATTAGAATATATAAATCCGAATACACCGCGGGAGAAGTGCAGTAGCTGAATTGTCCAATGCCAGTAGAAAATAGACTGTTTTAATTCAGTCTCATTAAATTCGAATAAAACTATCTGTCAACTCATGTCTGCTGTGTTTACTACCGTTATATCACAGTATTTTTCCAATAGTGGGATTCAGTTGGAGTTTATGTCGATGTCAAAATGTGCGTTCGTTACTTCTTCCACAAGGTATTAATTTGTTGGCTGTAGGCGGCAGTTTGTGCGTCCATTGTACGTGCGTCGCGTGTGCTACAGATCTCCTCCAGTCACGTGCATCCTGATCTCCGTCTTTTCTTATAGCCCTTCCACCCAACAAAATGACGTCTCGAGCTTCCTAATTCTGCTTATAGCTCTCTGGTGTGTTCCTGTACTACACACGTGTTTCTCGAGGATACGAAGATTACTTTAAAAACGAGCGCTTTATAGCTCTCTCTCTCTCTATTTTTTTTCTTTCTCTCTTTGGAAGCCTGACAGACAGCCCGAACAACGAAACGCTATTCCATTATTTTGTCCTTAGATTTGTATTTGTTCCTTCTGGTCAATCGCGATGATGTCAAAATATCTAACAGCTCTTCTGGTCACAAGCTGGCGGCTGTCAAATTCCAAAATTCCCGGTAGGCTGCGCTTCATGTCGCAGTTTAAGACCACGTGGCCTTTTTTGGCTGCCAGAAGACTCTTATACGACATGCTCCAAATGTGTATGTGTCTTTTTTTTTTTTTTTGTAAATTCTACCAGCACGCAAGATGTCTTACCGCGAGCAGAAAAGTCTAATGCCGTTGTACGTGTATATAGGACTGGGCTGCCTTGTTCTCCATGAGGAGTCTAGGGTGGGGTTGGCGACAAAGCAGCTTCCAAAATACACCAGTCAGAATACTGTGTAATCTTCTCTAAAAATACAAGGACTGCCACGTTAGGATCTTGATTGTTGCGACCATAAATGCAAGCCAATTACACTGAGTCGCTCACATGCACACCACCTACGTTATAGACAAGAACTCCAATACAAAGGCATTTATGACTGTTTCAGTCAGTCATAAAGACACATTTAAAACACGATTGTACAAATGAAGAAAAACTACTCGATGCACGTACCTTAAGAGGCATGCCTCCTCCCATTATTGTGCTCACAGGCACTTTTTTTTAAGCCACTTCCGGTGCACACACTCAATAAAAAAATATGATACTTCCCTTATGTATAAGTTTAAATGCAAAAATCTCTTATTTCTCTTCTGTTGGAGTTTGGTGTTAAGGAAAAAAAGCTCCATGGCATGGATTGTCTGTCTTTGATCAAGTCGTTTTGCCAACATATCCCAGATAGATTCTCTACCTGAGCAGGCTGCTTTGAGATTCCACAAAATTGCCTCGGTTGCAGCCCTAATAGGTCATTAGATGTCTTCAGGCCCGAACACACAGAAAATCATCCATTCCGCCCGAACTTGCCTTCTGAACAAATGGACCTAACCAAGCAAACGAGTGTTTCAAGAAAGGTAACTCTTCCAGTCCCTTCCCACGTAATGAGGTGATTTTTCACGTTAGGCTCAGTTGCCAGGCTCAGTGGGCACCTGATTAAATCCTTGTGCGCGTATCAGCCGCTCTATGTAAGGAAGGATTGTGGGAACGTCTGAAAAGATGGCAGTCTTTAAGTGTGGAGTTTCTGGATATATATATATATGGCTGCATTTAAGACGCAAGTATTGAATCTTTGCTAGTGTTGACTGTGCTAGCTCCCAAAGTTGGTTGACTTTTAAGCTGTTCTGAGATTGATAATCTTGATAAAGACACAAATGCCATCAAACCCAACGCCGAGTGTATGATTTCGTTTTCGGCAAATCATACAACGCAACCGTAACTAGCAGTTAGACACGAATGCTTCCAAACAAAACATCCAGACTGTGGTTCTGTTCTCAGCAACTTGTGACAATTCAACTGAAAATGCTCGCATGTAGCCTATACTTCTGCCAAAATGGTACAGTCTGGAATTACAAGGGGGAAAGAAAGAAAGAAAAAACCTCGATAGCCCCACTTTTGCGTCGCCCTGAACTGCGATTCGTGTCTAGATTATGAATTTGCCGCAGCGGCTCCTAAATGAGAATCCTTTAACGTGACAGCGAGGAAATCGATTGGCAGAACAGGAGAAGGCGCAGAAAATATTGTCTTTTAACCCGACCGCGCGCGCCGCATCTAGTCCGCATTCTTCCATCACTCGATCTGCACTCTCGCCGAGAGAGACTTCTGCTCGCCGAGTTCCAGGATGCGCGCGCAGCTCAGGAAGGCGGAACGATACGCAGGAAAGGCGTTGGCGGTGAAGATGCGATAGGCTTAATTGACTCGCCGAGCTGCGCTTCTATATTGGCACCATCTACTTCTTGGCGCATGGCTGCGAGCTGCGCAGTCTGAGAAGGGATTGGGGGGAAAAAAGTGATTCGTTTTCGTAAGTAATGAAAGTTAATTCCTTTTTTGAGTTGTTAATTTTAATTGAAGAGATGTGCTGCTACAAAGATGACGAGAAATAAACATCTCTCTCCCGGCTCCCAACTCCCACCTTGTTCCCCCCCCCCACCACCAATACCCCGTTTGTTCCTTTGTGTCTCACATTCTTTCTCTCTCTTTCTCTTTCTTTCTCTCCTTTCTCGCTTTCCCATCTTCTGACTGTGAACGGAAATGACCTGTGTGTTTTATGGTCACGGAAAAGAACTGTCATCACTTGCAGTTCAATGCATCTTAACAATTATTTGAAACTAACAATCAGGGATACAGTGAGTCCACATATACTTGTTTATTATATAGCTTGGCTGTTTCGCTAGGGACCTTCATCGTTTGGAAAACACTGACTGTAGTCGCTCAACTGGCCGTCGACATGTCTGGCTGGCTTTTTTCGGAAAATGAGTACAATTTCCCAGATAACCAGACAAACAGGTTGGATTGTAGTTGGTTCGCTTGAAAGCTCCTAACACCCACAACACACACACTTCCATAACTTAATAATAATAATAATAATAATAATAAACGTTTCATGCTAAAAGCAGTCTAAATGACTTTCGGGTTTGATGCACGTGTTGATGTGCCTGAAGTGCAAGGGACGGCACTTCTCAGCCGCTTTGCTCTTACTCTGATCAGCGCGAGCCAGCGAAGCCAACATAGTTTGGAACAAGAAGTCGTCAACTTTATTTAGTCGACTTTGCTTCGGAAAACAAGAGGGTCTAGTATTCGCGTCGACTTTTAGTCGACTTTGCCTCGGATCGGAAAACAAGACGGCCCATTAATCACGTCGACTTTTCCTCCGAAAACAAGAGTGGAGTTGTTACCCCTGTTAGGGACGGGTAAAGCATTTAAATCTTGTAGCAGGCAATTCACTGCACCATACTTGGGTTTTTGAGTCGGCCTGACGACTTAAGAGTTTTGGTAATCACTAGCTTCGATTTGCATTAGTCTTAACACAGATGGGATTGTTAATCAACGGCTGCATTTAAAAAAAATATAGGTATTTTAACAGTTTCACAACGGCGTGTTTTCGTTCTGTTTCAGCAAACAAAGTGAGGGCTGAGTACTTCGAGTCACAAATCATTGCAGTGCTTCCAGTGGAACTAACCTTCCCACACTCCCACATTTTCTGCAAGTATACGCACGCACGCATGCAAAGTTCTCCGATCTAGGACACAGCTAAGTTGCTCCTGTTCAGAAAGGGCATAGTTTGCTAGGCTGCCACCGCAGGAGACAGACAATATTAATATAACCATAGACGTTTAGACTAACAGAATAGCAATTTTAAGACGAAATTGAATTTTTGTTCAAGCTATAAAGGACAAACTGTTACCCCGAGAAACAAAATTATAGGTCGTGTGCCTCATTAATCAGGACGGATAAAGTGTCCACGTAAACTCTACATGACATTAATCAATGTAAGACGTGAGCGGATCGGACAGATAGGTCTAACATATTACTACTAACAGAGTGCTCACCCCTGGTATCGCATGTTACTTGGCGGATTCATTTCAAGCGAGGGAAATGGGAAAAAAGGCGAAGAGAGATGTCTGGAAGCGGGAGATTGGGGAAGTGTGTGTGAGGGTGGGGGAGGGGAGGGGAGAGAATGAAAGGTGGTTTCACAGAATAGATAAATCATTACAAAAATATAGTTATGCAAACTTTATAGCAGTTCACAAGACTAATTAATTAAATAGCTTTCCAAGGGAGAGTGCGTGTTATAATTAAGCTTTCGAATATTTGTCAATAGCACGATTTTGTCTTTACGTTCTGAAATTCACGACGCAGCTTGATTCCCGTCTAAATGAACATTTCCCCTGCATTTCTAATGAACGTCTCACTTGTGTTTCCCTCTTATTTCTAAAGAATGTTTCCCCTGTATTTCTGTATGTGAACTGTCTGGACTTCTTAAGGATAATTTCTATTTTCGGATAAAAATTCATGCACATTTTTGAAAGACGAAATGTTAAAGGACTATCTTTGTGCCGTACAAGGACGATGGATGCGGAAAGTCTGCGCGGCGACAAAATGAATGGAAAGATCATGATTATTTGCGGGGGGGGGGGGTTTTCTTCTTCTTCTTCTTCACAGGTCTCGTCTATGCACCTCTATCAGTATGCGTGCGTGCGGGAGTGTAAAAGAGAGAGAGAGACGCTGATATTTGTAGGTGTGCGTCTGTGAGTGCGTTCGTCCTTGCCAAAGAGAAAGGGAAATGGATGATAGCGTTCGTGCCTGTGCGTGAGAGAGAAGAGAGAGAGAGACGGCAATGCACGTGTTTGTGTATGCATGCGTTTGCATGCTTGCTTGTGTTTGTGCGCGCGTTCTTACGTCACCTGCGAGAACGGTTCGTTTTTGAAGAATTCTCTGATGAAGCTTCGCCAGACGGAAAGAGGAAAACAAAACTAGTCACCTGTAGTCTGGCGTCAGTTTGATGTTAGGACCGCAAGTCTCCTCTCAACCCTTACCCTCTTATTGATCTGATTGAAACAGGACCGCTGGGAAGATTTCTGTCGCGTGCCTACCAGGGATTTCACCCTCCACCTCCGCAGTGCCAAGCAGACAGAGTCACACGTTGTGGACCGGAGTACCAAAGGAAGCACAGAAATGTCCGAATACCTTCCTGCAAATCTGCTGACAGTATGCGCTGTTTCTCTTACGTGACGTATGTCATCCGTCTGAGCTGGGATGGGATGAGTGTTGTCTTTCTACATTGTATGTCATTCTGTATGTATACATATACATGCAAGCACACACTTTAAAGGGGCACTTACCTTAAAAAGACACCAGCTTCTAACACTTTACACATAATTTAACTGAGAATGTATGCCATTAGACTTTTTCCACCTGATATTATTAAGCACAGAAACAGACAGAGGAGAGACAGAGACACTGTAATACAAAGAGCGAAATAGAGAGAGAGTGTGTGTGTGTGTGTTTGTGTGTGTGTTACACTAATTATTCATTGTGACCTTACTGTCACACTTTGGCATGTTTTGGGTCTTGTTATTTACATGTTTGTTGCCAGAGGGTTTCCATCTGCTTTTCCACACCTAGTAAGTACCAGCAGGACCTCCTAACCACAGTGAGGGTCCGACATGGGTGTTTACTGTCACCAGTTTTCTTCAACCTTTTCCTTGAAAAGATCATGCGTGAGACACTCCACAAATCCACACAAACCATCGATCTTCTGGATGGCAGCCGCCAAGAATCTCAGGAACTGACAGACAGCCTTGCAGGAGAGAAGGATTATGGAATGTAGGTGAGCTCTGAGAAAATACAGTGACGATCAGCAGCACAAGCAATACCCACGCAGATATCAACAAACTGGAAGAAATGGAAACTTTCAAATACCATTTTCTCTAACCTGACCAGAGACGGAAGATTGATACAGAAGTCAAGATTAGACAAACCTTGGCACAGCAGAACTTTCGAAGCTCAACAAGTCATGTCATAGATTAACAGAAACATCAACTTCCATATCAATACACACTCTACATGGCTCTAATCGTCTCCATCATATCAATATCACACTCTACATGGCTCTAATCGTCTCCACCATATCAATATCACTCTACATGGCTCTAATCGTCTCCATCATATCAATATCACACTCTACATGGCTCTAATCGTCTCCATCGGGCTGTATGGCTGTGAAAGCCGGACACTGACACATTAACAGTTGCATTAGATAAGAAGATCGAAGCCTTCGAGACCAAATGCTTCCGTAAGCTTCTTAAAATCTCCTGGACGGAACAAAAAACAAACGTTTATGTCCGCAAGAGACAGACTGTCTGGTCCCCAGGAGCCTCTCCCTGCTACCATCAAGAAAAGGAAGCTAACATGCATGGTTCCCACACACAGCACGTCAATAAACAATAAACGTGATAAGACCATCTTGCAAGGCACACTGGAAGGCAAAAGGAAGAGAAGAATGCTAAGGGAAAGCTGGCATGACAACATCGGGAAATGGACAGCTCTGCCACAGACAGCAGAAGACAGACCAGGATTGCAGAGATTGTCGGAAACTGCACCCCGCATGGTCCCCACTACGATCTTTTAGGTCACGGGCCTGAGATGATGATGACGAAATACGCGTGGTACCCATTTACGGTCTGTATTTTTGGACACTTTTGTGTGTTGAATGCATTATGAACGTTCGTGCGACCCAGTACAGCCACAGCTAGAGATGAGAAAAGCAAGCTTTAGTCAACAGCCCAAACAAAGAGGTTTAGTTCTCTGCTACTGTTTCACTCCACTTAGTCGAACCGTGTGAAGTCGGCGTTCGTCAACGTACGGAAGATACTTTTTCTTTTGGTAATGGCTAGAAACCAGACTTGTGGCTTGACACCAAGAGACATTGCGAAAAGATACTCGTGATGCAAGTCGATGACGTCATTTGAGGACTAGTTCCTACGGCTACACCCCACCAAACACACCACTACCACCACTGCCACCACAACCACCGCTCATGCCATTTTCCTCCGTGGGCTTTCAGATTTCAGGCTTAGCAGGACGCAGACGACTTCATGCGCTAAGGTTAAAGGTGACATCGCCCTCCAGGCAACCCCTGAATCTGGGTTGTTGACGAGCCATGGAAACGGGAAAATAGTAGGAGAGCGAGCAGTGGGTTTAAAGCTAGAGTCGTCACCCTTGATCTGACGGGGCAGGGCTTTGGCTGGCGTGCGAGACGCTTGCTTCGTATCCATCCTCAGACTGCGGACGTTGCTCTGGGCAACAAACAGTTGGCCACCTCAGCCTGATGCCGTCCCGATGGTAAACAAGACTCGTGCCCATCCCTACAGTCGTCTGTCGAACCGCTGGGGACGACTCAAAACTGAGCTGTCACGATATTTTCATTTCTTTTAGGCGATGCGTCGTGACACAAACGCTTCAGAGCCGTAATTTTGCACCACGAAAAAGCTGCTACGACATGTTCTAAATGTGTTTGTGTCTTTTTTTTCGCTGTAGGAATCAAGCAAGTGACTGCTGCCTGGAGTAAAACATGACGTAACAACGAAACTTACCCAAGCTCAGCTTTTTTTCTTTGTTAAATTCCCAGCACATCGGATCTCCTTTGTTTTGTGGCGAAAACGGGTCTGGTCCCATATCGAACTCCCCACTGCGTCTCCCCATCTTGTTTTCTTTGCCAAAATGCAGAAGCCTTTGGCTTAGATCTTTTTTTGGGGGGGGGGGAGGGGCACGGGCTTTCAAGAAAGGGGGTTACCATTCTGGCTGACATTTCATGTAGGTAAATGCATGAGATTCGACAACTGATGATCGAGTTGATAAGAAAAATTCATATTGACAATTTGAAAATTTCTGCCCACTTGCAAAATATATTAGCAGCGCAACAATTAAATAACAACATATGCTTGACTACGGACTGCCCGCAAATGCACATTTCGTATAGACGGAAAAGATACGTTTATTAGACGTCAAAGCCGAAAAATATAGAGGCAAGGGCATTTGTGTTTTGTTTCTTTGCGTTTTCAGACTATTTATGGGAAAAAATATTTCAGACTGTGCTTCTATTGAAGCTTTCCTTTTCCTTTAATTTTTCTTTCCATTTTTGAGGGGAATGAGTAATAAAATTACAAGAAATTTTTTTTTACCTTTAATATTTTTAAAACGATATCATGCTGTTTGCGTTTAACATACATAAGAGCTTTTCGTGGCATTGGTCAAAGTTTTTCAGAACAGTGCCAAAAATGTTACCATCGCACGGTCGCAGTGTACTTTTAGGTCACTAAGGGAAATCGTTCATCAGAATGTCAGAATGAAAATACAAATCGAATGCACGAAATCTGTCCTCTTGGAAATCGAAAAAAAATCGAGATCTAGGCTGAAATGGTCACGTTTCGTCTATCTTTATAAGATATAATGTGGACAATGAATAAAGTATGTTACATAACTTACTGTCAATCTGCAAACTTTGGCACACAATGGATATTTGACTTGGACTATTCCTATAATGGATGCTGATGAACTAACTCTAGAATAAGAAAGTGAAAAAAAAGTCTCCCTTCCCTCCCCAACACACCTTTTCTTCAGTCAGAGATTCTGGCAGTTTTCTCTCCCAGGAGAATCCTGCAACTCCACACCTCGAATGAACAAGGAATCCGCCCCTCTTTCATCCGGCTAAAAAATCTTCGTAATCTCGTTGCAGCCGCTGGTCTCGCGAGAGTCCGCGAGGCTATTAGAGCGGACAATGAGTGGTCCAGCGAGACTGATTACTCCTTTCATCGCTGCCTCCGCCGCCTGTTTGCGTTTCTGATTGGCGGAGGCCCGGCGCTCGCCCAGATTACTGCGCCCTACGCTGTAATTGTTCCTATCTCGCCATCCGTGAGAAAAATTTAAAGGCTATTTTACAGTAACGCCGAAGGTGGACAGTAAGGGAAATATACTCTCACACCAAGAAAGGGAAGTGGTGGAAGATCGTTTTTTTTTTGGTCCGATTTCTTGTTAAGACCAAATTTTAGTCAGCAGATGTGATCTGATTATTAGGCTTTTGACCTCCTGCGACCCTGACATTGTCACGTTAAATCTATGACTCCCTGTTTGCTGGATGAAGCGTCAATGCTAATTTTTGCCATGGGTTTCTTAAGATATTACATTCGTGACTGCACTATTTTGGGGATTTCCTATTTGTTCTCTTACAAATTCTTACTTCAGTACCTATGAGAAAAGCTAATAACCTTTATTTTGTACTATCCAGATCCCACCATACATGTATCACATCACGTTCATTTCCAGATCAAATGATGCTAATCTTCTGAGAAGTGTTTACAGCCATACAGGTAATAAGGAAGGCAAACTAATGTCGGGCTGTATTGATGTTTATTAAAAGCTTAATTAAGCTTTATATATACCGCTATAGTTTTCCGGTTGTTCAAGAAGCTGTTGTAGGGATGTTAACAACCTTTCACTTTAACTCTTTCCTTTATTTTTTTTTTTTAGAAGAGAGGGGTATGGGTTAGCTTCCATCCTTTCAACAGCTGTGTAATACAATTGTAAACCCCTTATATGGTAAACTATAAGCACTGCAAAAGAAATTCTCTCAATTCTAAATTTAAAATAATTTTCCATCATTAAGTCGAACCCATCTCCATTCTCGTCAGAATGTCTGAAGATTTCATCGGTCTTTATTTTGATATCCTCACGCTGTGCATCAAGTACAAAGAGAACGAACCTGAACAGCAGCCGGTCACAAATACCTCAGTTCTCAAGGTTCTTACCTGCGCCACATTCATCACCTCACCATCACCATTCGCCATGCCACCACCACAAAACGAAAACATTTCCACATCCGTCCCCTCCAACCGTCAGCAGCAAACACAGGAAGTCACAAGACGGGTTAAATGATGTGAGATTGAAAAGCATGCGAAATCCTGCGCTCCGATGCACGTGCGCCTCCTGCCCTTCCTTCACTTGATCTCGTGTTCTTTCTCTGGGTCTTCTGCAAAGAGAGTGTACGAAAGAAGCAGGGAAAGTTCTTTCATCCGGGCAACAAGATTAACGTGGTGCACATCACTTTGACGAGTTCAGCACGCAACCGAAGGACGTGCTTGGGCGCGCATAATGTTTGGAACCGATATTTAGAAACATATGCTAATGTCTGTCTCACAGGTGCATCTCTGCTAAGTAGAATCGAAAATAGTCGTAAACGACATGGTTTCAAGTCTGCAAGAAAACAGCGATATAATTTCGTCAGAGCTGTACGTGTCACGCTGTCTGAACAGAAACGCTTAGAATTATGCTACACCCTAGTTTAGGAGAAGTTTGAGAATAAGTTTCCGCGTCAAGATCTGATCGACGATAATATGGTGGAAAGCTAGGTTAGTTATCTACCACTGTTTTTAGACAAACCGTTTAAGAACCCCATAACATTAGTATTTGCGCTGTTGTCGCTGAAATGGCTTGACAACAAAATAGTAATATACGTGATTAATCCGTAGTCTGAAGAGATTCCAGTGAGAAGAGCGAGGTGGTGGGGAAGAAAGTGCGCAACGTGCATTTTTTTCACAGTATCTTCAGCCTCTGTGAAGTCTACAATTAGTCTCAGAACAGTTACACTCAGTTCTTTAGAAGGACTCCAAATTTTTGGATATCGAAAGCCTGTTTGGATTAATTTTGATGAGTTATAACACTGTCGGCCACCTATGAGAAAAACCCTAACCCTAAAACACAATGACTATATACATAAATGTGTTCCAAATTAAGATATTTGGGGGCCAACAATTAACCAGATCTTAACGTCAGTGCGTTACTCAGAGGAACATTGTAGCCAGAACTAACATTGCATACACGATTATTATGTGCAGACGCCATAAGCTCTCGTCGAGGCGAAGATGACATAGCTGCGTGAAAATGTGCGTCTCGTTTTTCTGCCAACGGCAATGCGCACTTTCGCACTGTGTATCAAACACGCAGACTTTTCGCACAATGTATGTCAATTGCCCAGTGTATTCGACAACCAAACCAACAAGAATTGCCCCATATCAGCCAAAAGCCATCAACATTACCTCCGTCCTGCATTGTGGGACTTCCAAACTTTCTGGGACGCAATGCAGTTCGATCGTATCAGTGAGTTTTCGTCTCCTGTACATCTCCAGTACAAAACTATGTACGCTGAATGATGAACAGAAAGATCAATCGATTCCCTATGAAAGATTTACGTACGTAGAATGTTCTGGAACCGATCAGGACACCTGGCACGGAAACGTTCGCATCTTTGGAAAGTCTGTGGGCTTAAGACGAGTCCATTGATCAGGCAGAACGAATATATTACTTTTATTTCTTTGTGGGCTGCCCCTGGGCTTCGGCCAGACTAGCAGCTTGCTGCAAGTTTTATCGATGCTGTCTGGGTACGGCACTGACAGGACTATTAAGCTTTCTTCTTGCATCGCGTTCTGAAAAGTTTAACATGTCCTGAACATCGCTCAACGTCCAGCCGGCCTCGTTCGCGCAAATCTGAACCACGTGCAAAATATCGACGAAGAGAGGCGCCCTCCCGCGGCGACTTTACACAACCGGCCAATTCAGGTTCCGAAACTCTGTCAATCATTCTCATGAATGGCTCATCAATGAGCCCTCCACGCGAAAATTTGCCGGACGGGCAGAATATTCGCGTCAAATTGGCCCCCTAGCGAAGGCAAGCCTCTGATGGGCAGTTGATCGATGGCTCGGGTCGGGTCTATTTCTGATGACAGCCCTCGGGCTGCTTTTGCTTCGTCTGCTGACCACTTGGGGTTTTTTTTTTCATCGAGTGGACTGCGGTGTTAACCTTTTATTGGCTGTCTGCCTGCCTACCTGCCTGCTCGCCCGTATGTCTGACCACGAGTCCGTGACTGAATGACCGAGTGCCTGTCTTTTTCTTTGCTTGGTTTTTTTTTTGAAAGTAATTTCTAGTTTGCTTTATTCATTCTTTCTTTCTTTTCCTCGCCGCAATATTACCTGTAACTCATTGTGGGCATGTCTTTTTAAGCCAAAACTAACAAAAACTGTTTTAATATCATTCTCAAACAGTTCAACAAAGTGGAATGAAAACAGTGGTTTGAAGTAACTCTCATACTCCAACAAAACTGATCTTTGGTTTCTTCAAAACTGTCTGGATGAAAAATGTTTTAGACTGCCTCGTTGAAGATATATAGATAAAGTTACCTGTCGGATAAATTCTCTATCACTTTCCACGTCTAAACGCGTGCAGCCCAAAATGCGACACTGAACTTTAAGACGTCTTTTGTATACCGCAAGCTCCTCCCCCAACCCGTTCAAATAGAAACAGATTAAATCTAAAATTAAAAGGAAAAATACATCTGTTGTTTGAATGGCTTGCGAACAAATGAATCGATCACTGAACGACTGGCTGCCAATTGTAAAGAATGTACAAGCGTGACGAATACCTGGACATCGAAGGAAAATGCTTACTTCCGTCTACCTTCAGTCAAAATATTCTTTCATGAGTGGAATATTAATCTATAAAATTACCAAGTTTACTGAGTGTTAAAAAAAAGGTGCGTGTACAGGTTATGCGTCGGAAGACACTCGAGAATTTCCCGGATAGACATGTATTTACAGATTGATAGATTATACACGCTTAGAAATCGTGCTGCAGTTCTTAAAGCACTTTCAGGCAACAACTTTTAGACATTAACTTTTTTTTAAACATTACTCTGGGGAAAAACCTCCCGATTCTGACCAACTCATTAACCCTCTGTTTTCCTACTGACGTTTCTCTATACAAAACTGTACTTTTACAGTGGGTAGAAGAAACTTGCGTGACTAAGTGGCCGGATCGAGTGGGATCTCGGGATTTTCTTTTCGTTTTTAATCCTTTCGCTGACCTACCCCCCCCCCCCCCAACACACTTTTTATTTTTCAGTCACTCTGTGCCTTTTCTCTCCACTACTCAACACAACGCCTGGTTTGGCTGCACGGGTGTCCGAAAGAGAAGTGGAAGACCCTTTGGTTCTGTATACTTTGCATCCACCGCTGGTGTGCAAAGCAGATTCGAGTAGCCCTGTAACCACGCTCTTTTCCGTTTGTTTCTCATTTGCTCGTTCACTGGTCATTTCGTTCAGTCCATCCCTAAGAGAGAAGGGGAAAACTGTCCGTGTGTGTGTGTGAGAGAGAGGGGGGGGGGATTGTGTGTAATAAGAGAGGAGAGAGGGGGAGCTGGGGGCGGAAGGATCAGGCACACCAGGGGCTTTGATACGTTACTCCTAGGCTTTATTGCAGCAGTAGACCACTCAAATATGTTTCCCAAACACGCGAGTCGGGGGGTGTGCGGGGGGGGGGGGATGGGGAAGGGAACAGAAAACAAAATGATTTTCTGGACAAC
Organism: Lanistes nyassanus; assembly: GCA_004794575.1. Taxonomy (NCBI): domain Eukaryota; kingdom Metazoa; phylum Mollusca; class Gastropoda; order Architaenioglossa; family Ampullariidae; genus Lanistes; species Lanistes nyassanus. The sequence goes on from SMGT01011602.1 coordinate 155,538, forward strand.
AGATCGCTGTCAATACCCAGAGCTGAAATTAACGAAGATACATAGATCCCAGTAACAACACATACCACCAATAATCGCAAGCCAGATTATTAACTATTGCGTGTCTTTGCTTATCTTGGAGGGACATCCCTGCAGCCTGCCGACAGATTTTCAACGCTTTTTTGAAGGGAGAGGCGCGCAAACGAACGTTTCTACAGCCCCGGGCGGGAAAAGTCTTCCGCTAAGCAGCGGCTTCTGATGCGCGTGGCGCTGTCAGTGGTCTTGAGCACGGCTTCCGGTCGATTGCCGATCTCTGCCTGGCGATTGGGCGCGACCACTCAGGCGTGGCGTTCCCAGGAGGAAGGCGTCAGACACCCAGCAGTTGGCCGACCTCGACTGGAGCAAGGGCACGGCTAACCGTTTCCATATTTCAACAGAAGCCGCCACAGCTGTAAATGGGATCCACAACGAACCCGTGTGGTGTCCTCAGTCGGACTTTTTCTCTCCCCCCCCCCTTTTTTTTTTTGGTTGTGGGGTGGGGGGGGGGGGAGATATCTTGCGATTTTCTCACTCGAAACATTTTGGAACCTGCATTTTGTTACTGAAAATATCTGGTTTATAAACATGTTCATAGTAGTAGGTATGGTATTTGAGATAAATTCGATCCTTACTGATTACTAGTGACTCTCCCCATTTTCTCCTTCTCTCTCTCTGTAGGGTTCTGTGTTAGTGTTAACCGCCACACGCCCAATTTGTGTTGCACGCTGTCGGCAGTTTCATAAGGCCGGGTACGTCAAACAGACAGCGTCGAGAATATGTGTTACCGAGGAAATGGGTATGAGGGAGAGGACATCAGAACCAACCACCTACGGCTCTCGTCGGAGAATAAGCACTTGACCACTGCGACAACGAAAAACGAAGGGGATATAATCAACGTTACGCGACGGCGCAACGTTATGACGGGTCGTCTCCCTTTATTAGAATTCGCGAAATGTATTTGGCGACCCTAGAATGGATATCATAAATGAAAATTCTTCAGATACAATCAGATTTGTAAGTTCGAACAGGTATAATAAATCCTATATGCCTGCTGCATTATCAAATAATTCCTTTCTTGATACTATATCATACAGATTCATGCTTGTGCATGCACTGCAGCAAAAATGACAATCCCCGCAAACAGAACACAAGGATATAACTGTTTAATTACTTAAAAATAGATTTTGACTTTAGATTTCTGACATTATTTTACCTGCTTAGGATTTAGACATTTTTACAAGCATTATTATGACAACATTGCATAACAGCAGCCTATAAGCACACCCAGAATATACAGTTAAATAATACTGTCACTATCCCCACATATCAGCTCATTCTAACCTTTTCAGATTCAGATAAAATACAAGTTTTTAAAAACTCATTCTGTAAAAAGCAGACTGAAAATCAGATGCTTCACTATACTCAACAGGTTTAAGCTTTGTAGAAAGATGAAAAATTGATTTACTGTCAATCCCCTGACAAGGCAATCATGCATACAGGATGTATACTTGCACACATGCATGTAGACACATATGAACAGAGACCACAAGTGTACACACCATGATTAATCTATTGTTATTCCCTTTGATAATCCAGTTTCACGAAAATGTTTAAGGGATTTTGTGATTTAGAAAAGCATGACATTATGCATAAATAAAACCAGTAATTCCAAGGGAATTTTGAAATATAGGTGTGCAACATCATAGACCAAGAACTCAGCTTTTAACCTACATCAAGGCATTTTTTAATGTATGGTGACAGGATGATGGGAACGGAAGCACACGACTGGTCATGTCTGCTTCATGGTTTATGTGATAGATAGGCAAGGGAAGAAATACACAGACACTTATCTGATGCTGATGGTTATGAGCAAATGCAATTTACCACAGGTGTTGTCATTCTGGTTATACCCTGTTGCCTCTGTGCTAGCATGGATGCAAGTCACAAAGGTCCAAAGGAAAACTTGTGAAGGATGGGGAAGCAAAGGCACAGGCAATCTCATACTTGACCACCAGGATACAGCCCATCAACTGAAAAACCCTTGTGGGGGAGGTGGGGAGACAAACTTTTCTACCCACATCAGACCACCCTAAATCTCACACTTCTTCAATACATTAGTTGTCCATTGGTAAAGCAAACACCCCACCCACCCACCCACCAAGATGTGAAATGTGTTATAAAGCTCATCGTCAGTGCGGACTCAAAATTTCAGAAAATCGTTTTCATTTTGGAAACAAATCTTTGTAGGCTTTCGAAATTGAATCCAATCTGGAAGCATTGCAGGGCCCCACAATAAGCAATGTTAAATTTCTGTCATTTGCATATCCGAACAGGCATGCACACATGCACATGACAGGCAAACAAATGTAAAAACAAAAAAAAAAATACAAAAATGTCATCTTTTAAAAACTCTTTCTCTTCCTTAGGCAGCCTTTAACATGAGTGCAGGAATGATGTATTATTATGTCCTGAAATAAACCAAGGCATGCAGAAATTAACAATTTCATCTTCTGTTAAAAATCAAAACCTAGACGACCAGTATGCTATGGAAGACATTAAAAGGGTTGATTTGTATACATGTTGCGACATTTTGGGGTCTGGTGGGTCAAAGAATTTACCTCATAGGCTCTTTATGTCTTTAATCCCCTTGTTTAAGCAACCACCTCGCTCTGTTAGGTCATAGGTCAGGTGGACACAGTGATTAGGTGTCACAGGGGCCCTGTTCACACTTATAGCCTGGGTGTTTCCATAGCTGGCAAGGCGTGCAGCTATAGGGTGAGAACAGGTGTCAGTGAGACCTGGTAGCTCAGCACAGGGTGAGATAATAGCCGTCGTACAGGCGTCAGGTGCTGCCTCACTTAAGCTCAGATACAGGGTCAGGTATCAGGGTACAGTTACCTCATAAAGAAGGCTGTAAAGATTAGGTCAACAACCCCAGGGCTTTGATGATGAGTACAAAGCAGCAAGCTGCTGCGGGGGGGGGGGGGGG
>SMGT01011602.1:158568-170264 GCA_004794575.1 Lanistes nyassanus
GGGGGGGAGGGATAGTTATGTCTACTCTTTAATATGATGAACAATGTTGCAGGTTCCCAGCTGATGCCTGGCTGACAGCATTCCCAGATCTCTATTGCACTGGTAAAAATGACTGTGCTTGGCCCAGGCACAAATCATGGCAACTGCATAACCAACCAAGCAGCTCCGTCTATTGCACAGCTCATCCATTTCAACTGTGTAAAACGGTATAGAAAGAAAAGTGTATCAACTAGACATGATGAAGATCATGAAACTCCCCTCCTCATCTATCTTGGTTTGTCTGTTCATGCACAGCCTCGAAAAAGGTAACTGGCTGACAGGCTTTACATCCGGGCTTGAGCATGTGCGACAGCAGAGATGGCCCCAAGTGCATGTAAGCAGTTTGAGGATCACAGTGTGGTCTGTCCTTTCAAACTGAAGAAGCATCTGTTTATAACAGCAACTATTGACAATATAGACTGAAACCCCAGCTCTCTGGCATCCAAAGATTCATTTCACGGAACATCCATCTCACTTTTTCAAGACTTCACCCAAAATGAAGGAGGGATTGAGTGTTAAACCCAAGTCAGATGGAAGGAGGATGGGCTGCCAACAAATCATTTCCCAAACTACTACTGTTCTACAGGGAAGTCCCACCTGTTACAATGGAGATACCAGTAGAGACTCCTGATCTACCGCAGCCTGCCCTTCTCCCTGACCTGCCAGCAGTCACTGATGGCACTTCAGCAGAACACCATCCAGAACAAGAGGGCAGTGCCTTTAATACAGCTTTTCGAGCAGAACAGACCTGGCTCAAATATGTGAAAAATGCAGGTATGTTACCTGAGTTTAACAAAGTTATGAATACGGTAGAAGTAGTGAGGTGTATAGGTCTGCAATGCTGTAAGATGAAAACATTGTAATAATTATTTGTACTTGGAGCATTTTACTTCAGGACAGTGCTTTTCTTCATTTAACAGATTCAGATTATGTGCTGAAGATTCGATTATTTTTAGTAGGCTAGAAGTAGTATGCTTACCCCCAGCTACCTTCATCTCTCCCTCTCCCCAAATCACAACCCTTCTTATGTTAGACAATTCTTTTCATATGTTTTATGCAACAATAATTCCAGAACAAGCCAATGTCATATTTTCAGAGACTGAAGGAGGTGAACATCCCTGGGGTATCTACCCTGCAGCACAAGTTACCTGCAGCAGACCATCCTCCAGGTAATTCGTGTCGCCTGCCTCTTTTCAAAGACCACTCCCGAATTCCACCCATGATAAAGCATGGGAGGAACATGATCCAGAGAGCAGTCGAGCATCTTAACCCACAGCAACCTCCTGCAATAGCAATGGACCAGCCTTTGTATGCACTTGGCAAGCAAATTCAGTGGAAGTGGCCCGATTCTCATGGTCAGAATATTGCTTCCTGGGTCTATTAAACCAGCTGCCATCAGTGACCTTGAATTCCAATAATTGAGAGACTTGTCATCTTGATGTATGACCGAACAAACAGTGAACTTGACATGAACAGTGCCAGGGCGAATCTTTTTCACAAAGTCTGCTAGGTAACATCTTGCCAAAAGCTGTTGTGGTTAAGCCTTTCGCTGCTGCTAGCAGAGTGTCCCCTTCTACTGGGCTTGTGGGAAATCCAGTATATAGCTGTACGTGTTTTGAGCAAACCAGTTGCTGTATTGCATAGTTCCCCCGTGTAGAAGCCATCTATGCTAAGCAGGCAAAGGAACTGCAGAATGTATAGGAGGAAGTCGAGGGATGGAAGAAAGACAACAAATTGAAGCAGAAGCAGGAATCCAGCTTTATGTAGTTGAACTCATGCAAGTTCCAAAGTCAATGATTGACTAGGGGTGTCACACAGAGAGGTGTCTGTACGGCGTGACACGTCAGTGTTTAGCACAGCAGAGAGGGGCAGTACAGACCATTGTGCAAACAGCGCAACCAACCAGGCAACGAATGTTGTGTTCTACCCGCAGTCATAGTGTTTGCACATTTGAATCAGCCTACATATTTTATTCTGTAAATACTTGCTATATGTAAATAACATCTCTTTTCTTTCAATGTGTTACTCTTTGGTTCTTTGTGGGGAGATTATAGGTGGATAGGGGCTCAGGCTGTATGTATTCAGTAAGATATAAAACTATAAATACAGTGATATTGCTTCCACCTATGTATGTCATCTTCTTAACAGCAGTTCTGTGGAGTAAGCGTATGAAATGAGGGGAAAAAAGCTCCCATGTGATGACACTTGCAAATATTTACGATTTTACTTATAAATGCTAACCCTCTGGACCCCTTAAATTTTTTTCTCTAGTTGGTCATATCTGGACCAGTGTTGAAGATCTTCCACCATATGGGACACAGATGTCTACAGTATCTAAAAGATGACAAGAGAGTTCAGGAAAACCAACATGAGAGACAGAAAAGGTGGCTACGACAGGAAAGAACAAGAGTCCAAGAAGACTTGTCACTGAACACCACCATGATGCAAGCATTACAGTTTTGCAGGAGGGACTGACAGTTTTGACTTAAACAGAAAGAAACCTGGAATGTATGGCATGCATAATAAGCAAAAAACAACATCTGTGGCATGTGAATAAGTCTGAAACACTAGGTGGGTATGCCACTGTCAGCAGCAACCATATAACTAAGTACTACATTGTAGTGATCTAATACTGACATGGCACATGACTCTCCAGTCTTTTAACTGCCACCCAGGAGTCCTTAGCAAATTTATGCATGCAACAAGCAGCAAAGCTTACCTGACCTACCCACGATGAACATTGGCCTTTCACAAAAAAAAATCTGGTTTTGATCTACAAGAAATGGCATATGCACAGGATCTACAAATGACAGAGTGTCATTCCTTGTTCAACAACAGCATCATTAATTGACATTATGCTATAAAGAAAAAAAATTCAGCAAAGTACAAGATTTTAATCATGACACTGATGTCAAACTTTCAGGTACTGATCGACATCCATTGACACATTTCTAAAATCTGGCTTTCTTTTCCTATAATTTATGGTGAAAATGATGATCTGCTGCCCTTTTGAAAGTACACTCCTCAATAAAGTGCTGTAAAAATGTATCTTTTGTTCTAAAAATACCAATCTACTTCGAAAACAAAATATAAATATTTGTTCTTGAAACTCTATTCAGAGCTTCTCATTTAAGTGCTGAGATCACAGGGTATTATGAATATTCATCTTCTGATGTCAAACCATCCACAGAAACAGTCTCAAAATCCACCTACTTATGCAGGTCTTCTCTCTCTCGCTCTGAGCAAGAAGCCACGCGAACAAGTTTCAAAAGTAGATAAAACTTTCACATTTGAGACTGTACTTTTCCTGAAATCACTGCTTCAAAACAGGAAGCAAATTCTTATGCTACACAAATGATATCTGTAGCTGTACCTGCATTCCCCTAAACCACCAACCACGCATGCATACACACACAGTCTTATACACAGACATACTGTAGTCAATAAACATTTGTTCAGCAGGCCTATGGAACGGTTGCAAAGTATATACAGGTGGTTCCAATAATGGAAATATATACACTATTTTCTATCTGGAAAAGAATTATTATGAATTTTCAAAAACTAAATTGAATCCATGATATAAGAAATATATAAAAACAGTAGGTACAAATTATCTACATGGTAAAATACTGGCAATATGAAATTCAAAACATAAATGCTATGGCAACAAAGAATGAACACATTTGCATGAGGATGTCTTCTGTGAAAATGATTGTCATCAAAGAAGTTGATTTTAAATGGCTACACATAATCAGGTAACTAAATAAACTAATTATTTTAAACAAACAAAATAAAAAAAGCATTATATAAATTTCTGGACAAAGATAAAAATGATAACCCTGGAATGAATCAAAGTAATGAAACAAATAAACAACAGTTCTTTGACAATCACCATTCAATGCTTCACCTGTTAAAGCATGAAAAAGAAGAATTGGAAAAGGTTCACCATTAAAAGAAATTTGTTGATGGTCCCAATCTGAACCAAAACACTATCATAATAATCCAAAAACACAAATAAAAGCTAGCCAATTATAGTGATGGAAACAAAAACAAGATGCCAATTATACCGGGAAAATACAGTGGTTAACGCTGCAAAATTGCACATTTAAACTCTCAGATTTGTACTGTTCAAATGTCGCAACCACCCATCACTCAAATACTTCTAACTTTCCAATATTCAAATGTGGATACAGTTTACATCTCTGTGACAGTATAAAATGGGGGTGGGGGGGTAGGGGGGTAGGGAGAGAAAGCTCTTAACTACCAGCAACAAAACTGACGTTTACAAAAGAAATCTCCAAACCAGTGAGCACTACAATGATTCTTACAGAAATGTGTAACAGTTACTAAGCCCTTATAATGTAGAGTGTTCTCTGCTGACTTCATTTTTACATATTCCAAAGTAATTACTGATTCCAACAAAAGTGTGCAACAGTTACTACATCCTTATACACGAAGTACAGAGTGTTCATCAGCTACCAGTGTTTGCCTATGTTCTAAAGCAGTTCCACAATAATGAGTACAATTCATGGTGTTTTTGCCATTACATCTATGAACTTGTATTTTCTTTTACACATTATCTAACACTCCCAGATCACTGTTTTAACTCTTTCCATTTGTCAACTTGATTCTTGCTTCAGAAACCCAAATAAGGCTTGCAACACCCTCTTAAAATAATGACAAAAGACTATATCACACATGAAAATACATAGCGGTAACAGTACCAATTTATATCAGCCTTTGTAGGAAATATTTTTCTCCCCAAAATTCTACCATGACCCAATCTGATTCACAAAAAATGTTAGTTTTGGTGCATAATAAGTTATTTATCACTAGCTGCTGTTCCTTCCTAACTTATACCAATGTGTCGACTTAAAACCCAGCAATAAAGACCACGCTAGTATAATTCTGCTTACTTTTTAGCCAGAATTGCATAAAATATCAATAGTTTGTATATTTAATAGTTGCTAATAGTGAAAATAATTTTGTATTTGAATTTTCAGCAACCTGAGACTTTTCAATTAATTAATAAGCTGCCAACAGCTTTCCACATGCTGTTACAGACTGATGGATCACACAGAGTAACAGACGGACACTGCAAGACAACTATAAAAAAAGCATGATATTGATGGAAAGTTTTTAATGTGGAAGAATTCCTCTTTCTTAAAACATTCAGACTCATATTTGTGTTAGGTCACGTTTCTTTAAATATGGACTTTTTAATTGAATAAACACTACCTCTGTAGCACTGATCCCACAGCAAACCATTATACGTACTTCTGGATGAACAATCTTGTGTATCAAAAAAATTATGATAATGACCCCCGCTAACTCAAAAGATCATAACCAAATCTGAAATCCAGAACTGCTTGCCAAAGAAAATGGGAAGAAGATGTTATGGGAAAGTTGTTATCAAAAAGTAAATAAATCAAATGAAGGAAAAAACTACAAAACAAATGAGAATATACCCAATACATAAATAAAAACCAAAGAAAAATAAGATAATGGGCTACATCTCCAAAAGATAAAACATACTTTCATAGAAATCTTTTGGCAAAACACTGCTAAAAGCACCACTTTAACAGTCTGAGATATCAGCAATGCACTTCAAAGACTGCATATTGCACTGGGAAAAAATAACAACTGATTACTGACAGTGACACTGACAGTCATATTAAATATATTGTGACCTTTCACAGCACGCATCGATCCACGGTTCATACACATGCACTTACAGGCATCCCACCTTCACAACTGTCCTCATTGTTTCTAAAAGACATCAGTCCCTACTGGTTAAAATGAAGTTTTAGGATGAATTCAGGAGCCTATTCATTTTAGTGAGTTAGAACTGGTGCAGTTCTGTTCTCTAGTAAGTCTGTAACAGATCAAAGCACAGGCACACACACATACGCACACACATGCACACACATACACACTGTAATCTTTTAGTATACATTCTAGAGACTCACTAGAAACATCTACATTATGTATGTTGGCTATCGCTATAACACGCTATACAGACAATAAAACCATAACTGCCAAATACATAAATACCTTTTAAAATCACAGTATAAAATATTTATCAGTCTGTTTCGACCACCTGCCCCTTATATTACAACAGATAATACTGCATTAGCAAAAAAGAGTGCACTTTCTTGCTAGCAGCTTTCATTCTTATAAGACAAACAGCATAAATGTTTCACAAGGAATTATATCTCACCTGCAATGATACGATGCCATGGCAAAGTGATGTAAGTGAGGTTGGCATGTAGTGCTACACTGGTTGCACGGCGCCGTTCCTTAAAGTTATGCCATGCTTGACTAAACGATCGAGCTGACCACAAGCCATTGTACTGCACATCATCATCTAGCTCTGTAACCATAACAATTAGTCATGTGCCATCAATCACTGCACTGCAAGTTGCCAGCCCTGTCATAAAAACAACTGAAAGGTTTTGCTCACAAACCAGTGCAAGACACATTGCCTATGAGTCTATGAATAGTACAGAATTAATTCCTTGAGAAAATCAAAACCTAGCTTTTGAAATTCCAAGAGCCACAATCAAAAAAAGGCGATTTTTAAGGTGAAATCTGTTTTTTCAATATCGGATTTCATGACTATATGAAGTGTCCTACTACCCATCTCGCACACAGGGACATTACTTCTGCCAGCCTAGCTACTCACTATTCCCGATTATCAGCTCAAGGAGCTCACTGCATGACCATTCTTTGACCAATGCCAAACAAGATTGCAGTGCTGAGGGGGAGGGAGGGAGTTTAGGTCATGGTATCTATTAGGTATCAAAGAAACCATTTTTAACCTTTAAAAAATCTCCTTCTTTCTTCAACTTTTACAAGATACCATGATTATATGGAGAATAAACATCAGCAGAATGGGGCAACCTGTCACTCACTTCGGACACAGCATCGTTTTCCAATAGTAAAATCATTTTCTATAGAGTTTCTTCCCTTAGATCACTAAGTAGACCCCTTTTTCAAATCTGTGTGGCTGGAACCACGCTACCTAGTTAGGTAAATGGCCAGCCGCCATGGTCAACCCCAGCACTTCTCCGCACGACAAGCAGGTGGTTCCCAGAGTTTACTCAGGATTACATCTATTTCTGTGCATGGCTTTCATCCTGGATAAACTCCTGGCATCTATGGATAATTTCCACCAGGGGTTATGGTTTACAAGTGCTGCAAAAAGCTGTAATAGCCGAGTGTTTGGTGTCACAGGAACATTTTCAAGATGTTGTTTACATTCAGCTGGTTACATAAGTCAACACAGTCTTCCACAAAAAATCAACAACAGACGGATCTCAGGTAGGAAAGACAATTTTTTCTTAAATCATTCTTTAAAACTGCATTGGAATTATGTTTCTATCACTAATAGTTTATTTACAATTTTTAAAAAATTGTCCTAAATCGTCAAAAACACTCAGATTCAAACAACTGTCATGCACTGTGGCTCTACGATGTGATTAGGTCAGGAAGAAAAACAGAGAAACTTTAAAAAAAGGTCTTTGAGACAGACAGAGAGTAAAGGCAAGTGTGGACAGAAAGAAATGCCCTGCGTACCATCCTCTAATGTACCTGCCTCCACCTCATCGGTAACACTCTCGCCTGGTGCATCTACTTTGTCTGTGTCTGATCGAGACTTCTTCATGGATGTTGCTCGACGAAAGCCACCAGGAAACCGCAAGCCAGAACTAGAGCTTGGATCGCTCATTCTTCTCTGCGCATACTGATTCTGTTGAAATAAAGATTTCACAAAGCTCAAACCAGCATCCACAAAATTGGTTGTTGTTGTAAGATGCTTTGAAGAAAAAAACTAAGAAGTCTTTTCCAAATTATAGCCTGCTCCAAATACCATAGCACCACTGAATCTCTATCATGACTTACATGAAATTTAATAAACAGTTGACTTCAAAATATATCATAATTGGAACTAAAACAGCATGTCATTCATGCTTTTCCCTCTTTTTTTTGGGGGGGGGGAGGATGGTGTGTAGAAGGAAGATCAAACATCTATTCAGTCACATAATATTTGATTTCTGCAACTCTGGGTTTTTATTCTTATTCACATTGAAATTTTAAAGCTCAGAGCGTAGACAGTTAACCTGCTACTTTTCTACTTTATTTGAAACCAAAAAGACAGCCTTATCAAATCTATATGAAAAATCCTGTTGCTTTACTGCACAGCTTTGACATTTAGGAGAGAAGCAAAATTAAGGCATCAAAATTTTGCAAAGATTTTATATTAATACCCACAAATTAACAAAAGGAAAAAAAACCTTGTTGAACCATGGCCTACCTTCTGTGAAAAACTGATTTAATAAAAAAAATCATCTTGGATGTTTCACTCCGACAAATTCAGGTGCACAATACTAGAAACAGTTGTACTTTTCTTTCAGCTTGTTTTCACCTGGTAGTTTAATGGCAGTTAAGAAATCAGTAGTCTTAGGTGATCATACTCTGCATGCAAAATTATTTTTAAATTGTATGGAGCTGATTTTCAAAGTTTAATGCAAAAGGTGTTTCTGAATGAAATGCAATCAGGGTCCAAACATAAACTCGGCCAAACGAGTACATTCAAATCTTTCTTGGTGCATAACAATCAGCTGTGACAAAGTCTCAAAGGTGGTGCCCTGCACCACTTCCACCTGAAGCACCACTCCCCACATCCCTTGTCGTTCTCTGTCCCAGCAAATCTCCCACATCTTTTATCTTTTGAAATTAAAAGAAACCAACTTTTGTCACTAAAATCCCTGACCTTCCCTAGCATTTCAAGAAATGTTGACACTGGCTGGCTTTTCAAAACCACTGGAAGTTTTTTTCCAATTTCCCTGATATTCCTGTAATTTTCCTCTGACTGATGCAAGCACTCACTTTCTCTCAAGGTAAGTTGACAACAGCAAAGAAAATGTTAAATTTATTTTTTTAAATCAGAAACTACTCTCACCTGTTCATCGTCTTCAAAGTCTGAAATGGGAAAATTTTCCACATTGGGTGTCTCAGGGCCAGAGCCTTTGACTCGACTAATAGCCATTTCTGCATGGCCTTTGCCCATCGGGCCACGCATGCGCATAAACTCAACTCTACGCTTGTCTTTATACCACCCGAAAGACATTCGCTGCATCACCTTGGACGTCATACTGGCCTGAACACACAATATGTTTCTGATTGACATTATGCAGTATCTGAGTACATCATCATACAGAATAAACATCAAGGAACTTGTAAAACAAGGGAACTGTACCAAGCTAGAACAGGACAAAGACGAAGACAATCTACATTTTTCGGGGCACTACTCCTTTATCAAGACACATCGATTTCATCGTTTTTGTGTCGTCCTGATGAAGGGGTAGTGCCCCGAAACATGTAGATTGTCTTCGTCTTTGTCCTTTTCTAGCTTGGTACAGTTCCCTTGTTTTACATTTTATTTGGGCTTATCCTCCAAGTGGCAGTCACTTGTTTTTCTTTTATATCCAGGAACTTCTTAAATGCCTCTACATTCTGTATTCTGGAAGGCAGTGAATCGAATTTTTACAAACAAGAATTTTAAAAAGCGGATATTTAGACAGCAATCTAAATGAAGCATGTGCTCCTGCCCTTTATTTTCCTAATGTGATTTTTTTTTAAAAAAAACGTTTAGATTTTTTCTAGGCAGTCCTGATGAAGGGTAATGCCCAGAAATGTCAACTTTGTCAGTGTTTGTTTGTAATACTTGGTTCAGTGGCTTTGTTTTCACCACGTTTAAATCTTAAACTTCTCTAAAACACTTGCATGTGCACACGTAAATGCACACACACACACAATTTAGCTATGCATACACAGGCTGTGCCACTGTCTCTCAATCCTGGTCAAAGAATTCCTATCCATTGCTCCACATCCCCCCACCCCCAGCCTCCTCAATCACCTTCCCCTCCCATCCCCCTCATTAGCCTTCATTGCTGACTCAATTCTAAATGACCTAAAGAATAATCAACCAATCCCCTTGGTAACTCCAAAACAAACTCCTGTCCTCCTCCCACATACAAACATATATAAATCAACCATTTACACAGACTTCAAAAGCGCTTACCCTGCTCTCGTAAGTGCGTTTAAGAGCTTCATACTTGACAGACCCAAGGAAAAGCACACTTTGAAAGCACCCTGCCTTGTCTGAAGCTATCAGTTCTACAGCCACAAATTCACTGTCTCTGACGATCAGTTCTTCGAAGGCCTGAAATAGTAACAATGGTTCTCAAATACCTGATGGAAGAAGCATGTGGAAAATGACTGATGCTTAGTCTTTCAGCAAAAATGAACGGTTAGTGTTTTTGCTCCTGTTAACTGATTCAGGTCATACCATGACCTTCACTGCAGTGCATGTGCACAGACTGACCATATAAACTAATGGAAAAGATATTAAATTATCATCTCCTTCAGTCTCTCTCTTTTCTCTCTCACTCCTCTCTCTCTCTCTCTCACTTCCTCTTCGTGTGAACAGCACGGGGAAGCTACCAGAAAAATTTTAAAGTTGAAGAAAATTTAGGATGGACAAGGAAAATATTTACGAAATTAATTTCATATTCTGAAGCATGTTCTCCCAATGCACAGATTTAACTGTCCGTTATAGGAATTAAGAAAACTGAAGCAAAACTGATATGTCATTTTATACCTCTTCAAATGCATCAACAGTGAAGAAAATATTTGGATAGGTGATTTTTTCGTGTGTGCCTTTACTGTCCATCTCTCGTTGACTAGGACTAGCATAGACTCGCTGACAGGGAAAAAAGAAAAGCAAATATGAAATATATCCGACCAGTGTCTATTAATCTGAGAATGCCTTCTGTCCCCAAAACACCTTAATAATTTAAGTGACAGTAACCCATTATCTTAACAAAAGCCTTCCTAACCACAGTGCTACATTCATATAGCTATTGTCCTTACATAAGACAACCCCCACCCCATCCAACCCCCAGCCCCCAACTTTTAGGGAACATTATAGGCCTACTGCTTTCTTTCTTCACCCAATGGGCTGTTCTGCTAGCATTCAAGGAGGAAGCTGGACCATAGATGCATTAAAAGCTGAACTTCAAAGACTGAATGGAAAGCTGTCAGGACAAAACGAAGAACTGATAGAGAGGTATGTCAGAGAGGTAGACCCTTGACCCTACTATAAGAACTGATAGAGAGGTATGTCAGAGAGGTAGACCCTTGACCCTACTATAAGAACTGATAGAGAGGTATGTCAGAGAGGTAGATCCTTGACCCTACTATAAGAACTGATAGAGAGGTATGTCAGAGAGGTAGACCCTTGACCCTACTATGCTACTAATACTAATGGTTCACTCAGAATAAAGTTGTAGAACAAAAATACATCAGCATAATATGCAGTGTTATTGGATCATAAATAGTGAGATTACTTATTGCAGTGATTCATGAACACTTCGTGCTGTAATGCCTTTGAGCCCTTTTGCTACTGGGTGGCTGGGTCAAGGAGAATAAATGCACATTTCTTATCTAAATTTGTGTTTCTTTAAACAATACTTACCATGCCCCAAAGTGCTAAAATCTCATTTGGCGACCCCTAACCGCACCTTAAAAACAAAAATAACCCACCAAGGTAACCCTGGTAAGGCCCCTCCGCGCATGCGCACACCCCTTGCCAC
>SMGT01011602.1:170376-222506 GCA_004794575.1 Lanistes nyassanus
AGTATTGTTTAAAGAAACACAAATTTAGATAAGAAATTTGCATTTTCTTGTCACAATACTGTACCATGACCCAAAGTGCTGAGTAGCACAAAAAGGAGGTGGGTGATACCACCATAAAACTTACCAGGGTTGGGAGGACGGAACTGACCGGAGGCGATGGGTGACGAAAGAAGTCGCCACCACAAATGCCATCCTCCTGGCAGCCAAAAAGATCCAGAGGCAAGAAGGATCTTTGGAGCGGCAGTAGGCGACCCGCACAACTTCTAGGAGCCTGGGCACCTAAGAAGCAAATGCTTAGGTCCCTCCTAAGCAGGCAGTAGCCAACGCAGGGAGAGCTCTGACACCCCTTCTTTTGTAGACGGCATGGAGGAAGCAAGCCGCACAAAAGATGAGACACAGTGAGAGAAAAATAGATCGAATCTTTTGCAGTCTGCCTGACTGCCGAAAGGTGTGTCAGAGGCTGTACGCATGCAAGCTCAGTCCGGACTGCTGAAAAGTCTGGAGTGGAAGGAAGCAGGAGCGTGGACCAGGGCAAGAGTGCGACTGTCAGGGACCAGTCACAGGGACTCTGAACATGACCATAACGATGGCCGGAAAAGAGACCAAGAGCCAATACACGCATGGTGGATGCCCGTCTTCCTCCCAGCAGTGTGGGCCGCACAGACGAGACGGCCAAACGCCACTCCTGGTTTTGCAAAAACCACTGCAAGTCAGGGCAGCGAAAGAAGCTGCATGCCAACCTCAAAGGGAGGAGAGACGAAACTTGCGTTCTCTGCCACTAGAGGAACGCTGCCCTCACCGGAAAAACCACCCTGTCAAAGGAGCAAAGCTCATGAGCATGGGATGAACGGAAAGGGTTTGCTGGTGACTCGCACCTGGAAGTTGTGAAACCGGTTACCACACTTCCTGTGTCACAAAGCGGCAGAGGGTGGCGAGGGCTGATACCTGCACACCCACGCAGCTGAGATTGAGAAGAGGACCGTCTGCCAAGACCAATGGATAGTTGGAGAGGTCTACTGTCCCTGTGTGCTGTGGGCAGCACAATGGGGAGAAGGGAACTGTACACAATACCCAAGGGTGAAGGGTAAGTTCACCTCCAAGTCTGACCAAGTGCGAGAAGCGACATGGTACAGAAAACCTGCAGACAGCCAGGCCAGCAGGTCTATGGCTGGAACTGAGGCCGAAGCATGTGGTGTTGAAACCAATGCAGGGCCACTGGATGGGTCGCAGGACTGACAGCAGTCAGTGACACCATCGTTCCCACCAACGACAGCAGTTGCTGTGCAGTGAAGTGGACCACCCGCCAATGGGGTACCAACTAACTGCTGGAGAGGTCGATGCGTCGGAGCGCAAAAGGACCATCAAGACAACTGTGTCGAATGTCATGCTGAGAACAAGAAAAGGACTACAGCATGAAGAGTGACTTGCTGAGATTCAGGGAAATTCAGCAGACACGCCTGCGACATGGACACCTGCATGTGCAAGTGTCACAAGCTAGCTTCTGCTGCGAGAACCACCCAGTCTACATGGTACGCACGAAGTTGGGGGGGGGGGGCAGCGGCTGTTGTCAGCGTGATTCCACACCAGAAGCGCGGGTGTCTTCTGGTGGGTGGCCAGAGGATGCGTCCGCCTGAAAACCGCCAGAGCTGGCAGGAAAACAGGCCAATTCCCGCTTCGCCATGAAACGGGAAAAGACGCGCTCTAGAGCCTCCTCCATCAGCGCTGACAGTCCCTCGAGTGAGTGGCTTACAGCCAAAGCCTCCCCCCCCCTCCCGCTCCGAGAGCAGCGGAAGAGGGATCGACGACTGCAGAAGCACTCGAGCTGCGAGGGACGGTGACGTCTACTGCACGGTTGCAAGGCTAACCGGCCAGTGAAACGTCACTTTGCCGAATGGGGGGGAGCAAGCGCAGGCAAGTCCGACCCCAACGGCGCGAGACCCAATGAACGCCCAGCTGGCTCCAGAGAAACCAGAGGGCGCCCTTCCCCAGCGGGTCCCGCACGAATAGCCACCGCCCTACTCTTCGCACCACCACGGCGGGCGGTTACACCAGTGACCAGCACGAGCACGGAGCACCCGGAAGTTTGTGATGCTGTCGCCAAGATGCTGTTGTCCAGAGGCGGTGACGGCATGGAGACGACAGCGGCGTAAGCCTGGTGCGTGGAGGCGAAGCAGCAACGTCGGCGGGCGAGACCGCGGCAACCAGAAACGGAGACACCTGCCAGAGCAATGCTGGTGGGAGAGATTCCACTAAAGCCGAACACTGTTGTCAGGATGAGAACACAATACCGAGACGACAGCGGCAAAAGGCAAGGTATGCGGTGGCCAAGCAGCAATGGCAGCGGACGGGAACAAGGCAAAGCAACGGAGACGGCTGCCAGACCTATGCTGATGGGAGAGATCCCAGGTAATCCGTCCAAGCCGAAAGCAGGGAGGGATCCACGCTGTGTAGCTAAGTGAAATGGCAAAACACCTAGCATAGAAACAGGGGGAGTGATGAAAACACTAAGTCACGCTCCCGCCAAATAAAAACAAAGCGTGGAAAAGGGAAAAAACCCACAATGCATCACTAGGTGACAACAAAACACTTAGCATAAGAGTGGGGGGGTGACGAAACATTGAGTCACGTACCCGCAACAAGCAAGCATAAAACGTAGGGAATATACGTAAAAGCTGCATGCCTAAGGAATAAGCATGGCTAAGTGAACAAACAAAACACCTAGCATAAACAACGGGGAGTGACAAAAGCACTTTGCGTCACAGGACTGTACAACAAAATGCAAGTGAGTAACGTTAAACATGCTGGGAAAAAACTCTAGCGATGTATAAACCCCCTGTGTAGTTACTGTCAGCCGGCTAAGACGAAACAGACTACGCTAAGTCAACAACTGTCTAACGAAACAGTGTAACGGAAAGACAGAGCAACAAGGAGAGAACACAAAGTCTCACTTTCCTGTATGACGTAGCGTAGAGTAGAAAGGGCGTAGGGACTGCCAGGCACAAGCCACCCGGATGGAAGGTAGGGACGTGGAGACCGACAGATGAAAACACGTTCGACCAGGCCAGCCGCGCAAGAGAAAGTCAGATTGACCTTATCAGTGAGCTGTGCGCATGGGTGGCAAGGGGTGTGCGCATGCACGGAGGCGCCTTACCAGGGTTACCTTAGTGGGTTATTTTTGTTTTTAAGGTACGGTTAGGGGTCGCCAAATGAGATTTTAGCACTTTGGGTCATGGTACAGTATTGTGACAAGAATAATGAAGAAACAGCCCATTAAAAAAAGAAACGACAACACAATCTTACATGGGAACATTTTTTAAGGATCTGGAGATCTTTGGCACTTGTTCTTGTACACACAGCACATGTTATAGTGAAGTCAAACTGAAACAGATTACAGACAAATTTTCCTATTTCTTACATACTGTTACATTTTAGGAAGGATTACTCATTAACACTATTCATCCTGATTTGTTAAAATTGTTTTGTTTGTTTTTTTGTATCTGATGGATACTGAGATAATACCATTGTGAACTGATTATTTAGTGGGCCCAGCATAATACAATTATCACATGCATACACTCTAACAATATCTATCCATTCTATGTTCTGCTCACAAATATTCTTCCACCATTGTTTAATAGTTAAACGAAAAGAGACATTAATATGGTTAACATGACATAATCATAAAATAGCTTTCAAAACACTCAAAAAGTTCTTTGAAACTCATCTTTTCTCTGTCATCCTATCCTGTGCCCACTGGGGAGTGGCTCATGTAACGCTAACACTCGTAACAGTATGTATGTGTGACTCTGTGAGTCTTCCTGTATGCATATTCCATTGTGCATATGTGTGCAGAAAAGCATGTGCCCCTTATTATTGTATGACTTGGCACCTTATAAATATTCTTTAGGAATGCAATGGTGCAATGGCAGCTACACAGAACTTCAACAAGCCCCAATACCTGATGCATGATTATGTTGAGGTAGACAGTTTCCTCCCAGTCGATGGTGGGATCATCTATGTGTGGTAAATGCTTGGAGTCTCTCCTGAACACTTCCATTAATGGCTGTATTACCAATCAAACATTCCACTTAAGGAAAAAATCCACAAAAATAGGCACTGTACCTACTAACTGGTGGTTTGATATGTTTAACAATCGGATGCTAGTATAATAATAGTTGTAAACTTTTCATATTTTTGGAGCAGACACACATGGGTGTGCATGCATGCAAGTGCACATTCACACACATGCAGGTGCATATGTGCATACCCTCACACATACACTTTATCATACATCACTGATCATAAATGTAACAACCATTTATCTTTATCTGAGTGCATAATTGTTGCCTTAAAAGTTATGATGTATGTTTTAGCAAACAGATCTCCCTTCTTCTCAGAATATCATAGGTCCTTGCTACTTCAAGTTTGGGGGGGGGGGGAGTGCACTGTCATACTCTAACTTCTTCAGTCTCTAATTTTAGCAGTTGTTTTGCCTCTTAGTTTTGAAGTAAGATCTTGTGTAGTCCATGCATGATGCTACACATAATTTATAGTACTATTTTTCAATTAGTCACCAAGACTTCAATCAGGATCATAAATGCTGTATTCTGATGCAAAAAGAAAACAATGTTTTTCAGCAGTTTAAATTTAACAGAAACAAAATCCTACCTGTATCATGCCATACTTGTTTTTCACTTCAGGGTTCTTCCTTATGTAGAACAGCATATCATCACGGCTGTCATCGGGTGATGTGCCCCCATTGGCAAAATATCGTATAAACGCATCAGTCCAAAATGAAGCAATATTGGATGGAACGAGCTCAAACCCTGAAATAATTTACATAGATGCATAAAGCTGAAATTTGCGAATATCTCTCACAGTGACAATTTGTTATTTTATAAAATTAAGCATATTATATTGGAAACTTAACTATAGATAACAGCATAGGTAATACCCATACATTAAGGCCACGAAGCACTTCAAACCTCATATTTTAACTTTTAGCTTTTAATTTATCAAAATTAAGGGCCAGTTTACACACTTAAAAGTTGGTACTTTGAAACCCATTGAAATGCTTTTCAAGTCTTCAACCACCTCAGAATCAGTCCTGCTCAAGGATAGCTTTCTATTTTTCAAAACCTTGAAACCCTGTCAGCCACCATCATGAACATCAGGGCAAAAGTCAAAATGATCTCAGTCACAAGGTCAAGGCAAATGTGTCGTGCCTTGTGTATGTTGTCGTCTCCCTGTCTGTAAGGAACATTGGTGTGGCCCTGGATTACACCTTACAATGCACAGTCATGTTATTAACCTCATTCGCATGGTAAACTATAAACTCCAACAAATTGGCTCCATTCGTCATTACATTACAGACAAAGCCACTCAGACTCTCATCTATGCCTTCATCCTTTCTATACTGGACTACTGCAGCGCTCTTCTCTGGAACTGTTCACAGCATCTTCTAAACAAGACTATAAAACCTGCAGAACAACTCTGCTCGACTGATTTTGAAAGTTCGGAAATCTGACCACACTACCTCTCACCCGCAAAAACTCCACTGGCTACCGATTGAAAATCAAATCAAATCAAATACAAGACTGCATGTCTATCCAACAGTGCCCTGACACAAATTCCTTTGGTACTGCCCTTAAAACCATCTCTTTCGTCTTACCCTGTATGTAATGCATATGTGGCTATGAATTATAGATTCCAGTGTGTGTATGTGTGTGTGCTGTAAAGTGCTGTGAGCTCAGTTGGGAGATAGAGTGCTATACAAATATTTTTTACTATTTATTATTAGTAGTAGTACGTTTAGTTTTATTTTACACTATGGTGTTATCAGTTAAAATTTGTAAAAATAAAAATCAGCTCAGTTAAAAGCAGTCACAGGGCGAATTTCAAGCACGTTTACTTTCACGCTACACTAAGTTTAATATTAATAATGCTGAGGATTGTCAAAATCCGCAATGGTATGGTTCTCAAAAGCTTCTCTCTCTCTCTCTGCATTGACCAAGGTCCACAGAGAGCTGTTTATGCTTTTTGAAGATTTTTTTGTCTACCCATCATCTACATGATATCTGAAACGGCTTTATGACTGGGTTTACCTGAATCTGTCGGTCCGGTGAATGTCTTTTTTCTTTCGTCAGAAATGTTCTTTAACATTTGTTGTAGCGCACTGGGAGGCTTGGTAGGCGAGACTGTTCCTTTTTCCGCCATCATCGATCATCAGCATTCCTCATATAGTACAGTGAACAAGTATGAATACCAAAAATCCACTAAAAATCCACTCGTGCACACACATAGTACATAACACTATGGTTTCAACATAAACCTTTCAATCTAACTTCATATTAAAACTGAATATAATAGAATAATTTATATACTTTGTTATTCCAAATATATATAGTTCTCATACGGCCGTAAAAATAAATAAAGGACTGGATTAAGGTATTTTACATGAAGAAGTACTGATCAAAGCAAAAAATCCCCACTTGCGGATAACCATATTAAAGAAATAAAAAATAAACTCACTTTGATGCTTATTGTTTTATTATGTAGAATTTTAATTAAAATTCGCCGAAACTAATCCATCATTTTCCTTGTTATGCTTGCACCCAACATGGCGTCGCTAGTGGCGAAGGGCGCCGTTCTTATCGGGCGTGAGTGTTGCTGTACTTGCATACATATGGTCAAATAATCTACAAAACTATTTCAGTGAAAAAGTAAAATTGTTTTCTAAAATATACTTGCATAAATCATGCAAATATTTGTTACAGTTCGTTCGAAAAACTAGTATCGTCTGCTATACCTGTGACTTTGAAGGGGTAGGGTCAACTCGACCATAGCACGAAGTTGACTCGACTATTGCTGGGGACCAACACGACAAGTGATAACGAGTGGTGAAATTTTCTCGTTTACGAGGATTTCCCTACTTCACGCTGACGTGTGACGAGCATAGTTAAGACAGTGAGCAGTAGCTGTTTACCTGACCTGTAGTGCAGAACCCCCAACCGTAGACCCCTTCCCTCCCTTCTTTTTGTCCCCCCTTTCTCCTGTAGATCCACTCTCACATTGACATTCCATTCCAAAACAACAATAACTGAGCTGTAGCAACCACTGTAGCAAAACTGTGGAACGCACGCCAAACATCTCTTTCTTACTCATTGATATGTATGATGGTTGAGTTGAATCCGTGCTGTGATCGAGTCAACGCCATGCTGTGGTTGAGTTAGCTTCGTGCTGTGGTCGAATTGACCATAGACCTTTGAGAGCAGTAGTCTCTTAGTTTTACTCTTCAGTTTTTTGGGGGAGTTTCTGTGAGGACTCTTAGCTGTGTAATGCTCTGCATAATCTATTTGCTTGCTTTTACTCCTCCAGGGCAAACGAACGAGCAGCTCCCACGGATCTTGGGAGCTGTGTACATCAGTAAAAGAAATGTGACCACTGATCTTGCAGCAATGAAGAGGGGCACTGGCGGCCGTTCTTCATTCAGTGGAATAGTTGCAACAGTTTTTGGTGCTTCAGGCTTTGTCGGGCGATATGTCTGCAATAAGCTTGGTTAGTTGGTTATACTTGGTTAGTTGGTTATACTTGGTTAGTTGGTTATACTTGGTTAGTTGGTTATACTTGGTTAGTTGGTTATACTTGGTTAGTTGGTTATACTTGGTTAGTTGGTTATTCAATGTTTCTTGGAAAACAATATATCAGGGAAAAGGTGAAATGAGAGCCAAATATGAAAGTCACTGGGTTCGCCCAATTTTAACTTGTCCAGGTTGACTCGTTGACTTGTCGGTTGCCCATCACACTGAGCAAATTCATCAACTAGGAGTAAAAGTTATTGCAGTCGAATTTAACTTTGTCTTCTCCATATCTCAGGAACAAGTTCAAAAGTTGATCTTGACTGGGTAATCTTTTCAGGACAAACATAGAACCCATTTGCTCTTCGTTTTAAACATGTGCTCATGAAAGGCATTAGCATTTTAATCATTTTGATGCAAACACCATTGTGATTTTGAGGAACATAACTTAGCAGTGACAGTTAATATGCACTTCAATGTTCACTCGGTATCAAAAGTACCTCACTAAAAATGGTCAAACATGCTTGTGGCTGTGAATAGTTCAGCTTTCAGCTTCTCTCTCTGTTCATGTGTCTGTGGGTTGTGTGCCAGTAGGCATGTGTGTGTGTGTGTGCACACGCATCCATATGTCTATGTTGTGTGTGTGTGTGTGTGTGTGTATGTATCACACTACCCATTATTGCTGCAGCGCTGCAATCATGCCTTTGGAAATGCCTTTATAAATGTTCACTTTCTTACTGCTTTATGCATTCAAATATCTCAAATTAGTCAATTTTTTGGTTTTGGAAATATTATGGACAACTCGGTATGAACAGTCCTGCAATAGATTCGTCCTTTCTTTTACATCCAATGCTGGTTGGCAGAGTCAGTGCTGTGGTGCAATGGAAAAGTCATCTCAGCGCAGGGGACAAGTTAACTTGATTACTGTAGTATGAATGGATAAGTCGAATCAGTCTGGTGAACATCTCAACTAGCTAGGGGGGAGTTGAAAATTGGCTGTCAACCAATGACCATCAATCAGAGTGTAGTGTACTAGTTCCCCCAAAAAAAGCATTCTTGACACGTGGAAGAACTTTGTTCCCAAAAAGGATAAAAAAATAATAAACCACTTGAGTAATTCTTTTTTTAAGATTTTTGTCTTCTTTTTGCATACAATCTGTTCTTTTCCCCCAGTACATTTGAAGCTGTGAGTGTGAGTGTAATTCTCCTTTGCTTTCTGCTAAAGCTGGGCAAAAATTTCTGGAGAAGAATTTACTGTAAATATTAAAAAGTGAATTACTGAGCTATTTTTATTACTGGATAAGAGAAAAACATTTTGCTCTCTTTGCTTCTTCTGCCCTGTTTCTTTCATATCTCTCTCTTTCTCTCTCATACATTTTTATCCTCTCCCTCACTTTGTGTCTCTCTTGGCCCCTCCCCCACCCACCATCTTTTGTATTTGCACACATGTACCTGTGTGTGATGTCAGATGTGTATGCTGTGTCTGTCTCCTGCTTTATAGCTGATGTGGCATATCACAATTATTTCTTCTGCTGAAACTTAATGAAAGTCTCTGAAGCGTTTTTTCATCTTAAAAAAAGGTTTTATCCTTGTTTTGCTGTTACATCTTTTAGAACCAACAATCTTTGTTATCTTCCATTTTAAGTTCAAGTTGTAGTATTACTGACTGAGCATGACCCAATTTGTAAACAGGCAAAATTGGATCTCAGGTCATTGTTCCATACAGAGGAGATCCATATGAGGTTGAAAGGCTGAGACTTGTGGGAGACCTGGGGCAGGTTCTTTTCTTTGTAAGTAAACATATTTTAGATTACAACCCAGAATTCTTACAGGACAAAATTATGGGTAAAATTGGTGGCATTGTCTTCTTCCTATCATTCCTAGAGATATGCAAAAACTTTGTCTATCATTCACCCTTTTTCCTGCAGCATTTGGTGTCTGCACTGGCAAGCATGACCATGATGATGATCCCCTTTTTTTCAGCCATTTTTGCTGAAAGATGAGCAATCCATTGCCACAGCTATGAAATACTCAAATGTGGTCATCAACCTCATTGGACGAGAATGGGAAACCAAGTAAGGACACATTTGGTGAACATGTTTCAAATAGTTTGACAGGTCACCTACAAAATTAAGCAAAGTTTGTTTTTTGAGTGGATTTTCAAAGTTGATTTGTTTGCATACATTTAGACACAAAATGGCCGTATAAATATGTTCTTATAGGCATTTAACATAACATGGCTTATTTTTGAATATTTTGTCTGTTCATGTGCTACTTTTACATTCTTTGTGCTATTGCCTGCATTGATAGCTTACTTGTTGAAGAAACACAACACACACTGATGAAAGAGGTGGTAAAAATGCATGTTTTTGTGTCTCAGGAACTTTAACTTCACTGATGTGCATGTACATGGAGCTAGGCGGATTGCTCGGATAGCACGAGAAACAGGAGTAGAGAAGCTTATTCACTTTTCCTCGCTCAATGCCAGTCCAAAGCCACAGGCCTTCTACAGCTTGACTGGATCAAAATTCCTCATCTCTAAGGTAAATGGCAGTGTCATAGTAAATTCAAGCTATCAACTGTCATTTTTTACACATTTCAGAAGCTTTTATTCACCCACCCCTCCCCAGTTTTGCAGAAGACATTGTTTCCTTATTTTAAGAACCAATTTTAGGAGGACTAGAAATGTAATTATTTGAGTAGGTGCATGGGCTCTTTTATTTTCTTTCCTGCCAGGTGAGGGGGCAGGGTGCTAAGAACTGTATCTGGCTGTAAAATTTGAAACTGTTGAGGATTTTTTAATGCATAGAGAAGTGTAAATAGAGTTACTTGTCTTTTCATATGAGTGCTGTTGCCATAAACTCACTGACATAAGTGTTAATCTAATTATCTAAGCATGGGACACATTTGGATCATTTGACCGAACTAGACTTATGACCAGGGTTACTCATACACTTGTGGTGTTAAATACATCTGATTTTAAACTTACATTTCTCAGTATCAAAGTGAATTGGCTGTGCGGGAAGAATTTCCAGAGGCCATTATCTTCCGACCAGCAGACATTTATGGCAGTGAAGATAAATTTCTGCGCTACTATGCCAACTTCTGTAAGCATATATTCCAAAATCAAATGGTGAAAACCACTTTTCTGGTTTTAAAGTGAGGGAATCAAGAGGACAGGGTCATGTATGTTACATTTAGACACTTGCCTTTCAAAATGGTAAGTACAGATCATATGAGTGGGGATGTTCATTAGTGTGGAAGAGAGTGGGCAGATCACACATGAGAAAAATTGGTGTGTTAGAGAAGAAATAGTGTGATAAGTCGAGTGGAAAAATGGCTCAGGAGAACAGAAGTGATTGGATAAATAGTCGTCTTGAGAAGAACTGAGGTGATAAATAGCGTTTCTTGGAAAGATCACTTTCCTTGCAACAGTCTCTTAGGTGTCTTAAATAGTAGCTGTGTTCACAATTGCAGCATGTGTGTATAAAGTATAATGCATTTACAGTGGTGCTGATTTTTGACAAAATGAAGGAGATGTCTGTTGTGCTCTGTTGTTTTCATTTAAGGCTGCTTTCACTCAGCAACAAGTTTGACTCGAGCTGCAGCAGCAGTAGTTTCATGGGGCAGTTTGATCACAGGATTTTTTTTTGGGGGGGTGGGTGGGTGGGTACTCATTGCATCTTTGAATTATTTTCTTATGTTCACTTAATGTTCGGCTTGTTCATAGGGAGGCGAGCTCATGGCAGTATCCCTCTGTGGAAGAAAGGTGAAGCCACCATCAAGCAACCAGTCTATGTGAGTTGCATTCAGCCTTTGTCTTTTGAACTGACTCCTTACTTTGTCTGGTATGAAAGACTTGATACTACATGCTGTCTATGCAAAAAAACATAGTCTCCATTGTGACATCAGTCCCCCTGATGTTCGTATGTTTATGCAGGTAGGAGATGTGGCAGAAGGTGTCATTCAGGCAATCAAGAACCCAGATGCAATTGGGAAGACCTTTGACATTGCTGGGTAAGCAGAGCTAACTCTTCCAACTGCTCTTTGAAAATTGGGCTTTTCTGTGTAAACAGTAGGCTTTCCTGTATTTTCAAATTTATATGGGGGATGCTAAACACTTGATTTGGGGCTATGATGGAGTAAGAGTTAAATTTTTGTACATTAGTCCCTCGTCTATCCATCGCACTCCTACCTGACCACCTCACACACCTGACCAAAGTTTGGACAGCAAAATGGTTTTACTATCAAACAAACCTCTGCTAACCAACTTCCCTGATTTCCCAACTTGTGACTGACATTTAAGCCTCATATATGACTTTTTCCATATCTGTTATCAGAAAAACCATAATTCAAGAATAATTTAAAGTTAAATTAAAAGTGCATCATGCTTATTACCTAAATAATGCAACACGAAGCAAGTTTTTGTGAGGACTCTAGTTCAACAATATTTCCAAAAAATAGGCGTTGTTGGGGCCTAGAGAGGGGAACTTCAATCGGGATTATATTTATGGCATGAGTGCAGTAATGATTTTCCTCTTGAGGTCCCTGCCATTGTTAACTGTGTTTTAACTTACCCATCAGAAGGTTAGGCTGCCTTTCTTGCCTACCCATAAGTTGTTTTCCTTGAGCACACATTCATTCCACATGACAGAGATTTGAAACCACAGAGTTCTGTGTTTGAACCTTGGATACTAATAAGACAGCAACCATGAAGAGTCCATCAAGAAAAAGGAAAATTTTAAAGTTGGAAAAGATAGCGACTGTTACAAAGCAGAGAGAAAGGGTGAAAAGGCCATTGCAATTGGCAAAGATCTTGGTGTACACAAGATGCAGATACAAAATATATCTTTAGACAAGAAGAACATTCTCACCAGATGGGAAAGTGGCAGAAATGCAAAAAGAAAAACAGAGAAGAGATGCTAAACTACATTTGACGAGTTAAAACGGAAAATGTGGATCTGGTTTTGTGAGATGAGAAGCAGAAACATTCAGTTGACCAGAAAAGTAAGGCATGTATAAGAGAAGGGAATCATGATGTTAATCTACCTGATTTCATGGGATTAATTGGGTAACTCCAAAAGTGACTCGGACAGCACAAATACGACATAAAGAGATTAACCCTCTGTGGAGAAAGAGATGAAGTAGATCTTGACACAGTGAATTACTGGATAAAGAGAATACCGTCTTTGTGTGAAGGGTACAGTCTGTTAAACATTCTTCAATCCTAACAAAACTGTCTTTTATTACAGAGCGCTGCCCAACAAATAATTTTTTCTCGCATGATTCTGAGAGCTCTGGTTCTGACTGTTTTACATTGATTTATCACCCTCAGTAATAAAGAATCTAGCAATCTAGAGAACTGACCCGTTTGCAGTTATAACTTTTGTTGCCTTACGTTTACGTGTAGGCCTGAGCGATACTTCCTCTGTGACTTGCTGGACTACTTCTACAAGGTTATGCGCTTTCAAAACATGAAGAGGATTCGCATTACCCCTGCCTTCCTGTAAGTACACGGAGGGTTGATTGTGTTCACGTCAAACTAAAAGAAATGTTTTAAATGTTTGCATTCATTTTTAAAGTTCAAAGCAACATGCGCACCCACACATGCACACAGCACCCTTGCCCATGCTGCAGGTGCACACATACTCGCACCCACCCACCCCCACCCCACACACTGATTCCTTGAGTTTTGCCGTGTTGAGGGCAACTGACTACACAGGAGGGCTAGAGGGATAGCTAGGCTAGACAGGTTAGTTGTTAACCAATAGAGAGCACCTGTGGAAAGGAGTTGCGAAAGAGAGCTGTTCTAGTTTTAAGTGCTCAAAAAACTCTGCCTGATGGAAGGAGTTCAAACAGCTGGTTGGCTGGATGGGTCACATCAGCAGTGATGTTCCTGGATCTGCAAGTGAGACGTGAGGAGTACAGTACACATTCTCATCCGCATTAGAAATAAGTCCTTCGAAGTAGTGTCATCAGAGAATTTTATCATGATTACAGATGGTTCAGAGGAAACGCAGTTGTTAGTGAACAGTGAAGAGTAAAGGTGACAGAACATAACCCTGGGGAGCGCCAGTATTCAGCGTAGCTGGGTAAGAGACTAGGTTCCTAACCTTGACGACTTGCGGTCTGTCGAGTAGAAAGTCCAGTATCCAGTGACAGATGTAAGGATCAACAGACATCGCAGAGAGCTTGCCGAAAAGTTTGTGAGGGATTAGGGTATTAAAGGCAAACAGAACTCTAGCCTACATGCGTGCCTTCTGAAGATGGTGCAGAATGAAATAAAGGCCCAGGGCCACAGATCTGTTCGCCTGATATGCAAACTGAAGGGGGTCACGTGACTGATTAGTGCATGCTGACAGGTAACAGAACAAAACATTCGAAAACCTTCATCATAACAGAAGTAAGTGCTATAGGTCGAAAGTCTTTAAGCTGAGCGACATTTGACTTCTTAGGTACATGTACAATTATTGAGGATTTGAAATGGTAAGGAACTACTTGCAACTGTAGAGAGGTGTTAAATATATCAGTAAAAACTGGGGCTAGTTGGCTGGCACATGATCTGAGTGTGGCAGTGGACACATTGTCCGGACCCGATGCTTTCCTAGGGTTCTGTATCTTGAACAGCCAACACACATCTAATAATAATAATAATAAATGTAGATTTTTAACGCGCGAGAACACATTTCATGCGCACTTCGCGCGGACGAGGCACACAGACACTAGTGAAAACAACGAACACACACACACACACGTAGGGAGAGATGAACGCAACACTGACCAACAGGTTAGGATACAGATTGTCCATCATTCACAGATGGGTGGAAAAGTATCATAAGAGAGGATGAACAGAGAAAGTTGTAAGTTAATGCAGACAGGCAGTCGCGACGTCAGTCAAGGTACTTGCGGAAAAGATCTGCTGCCTGGATAACAAAAGGTGGAACCAGAAGTGATGGGTCGTCCGGCGACGATAGAAGTCGTTTAACTTATCAGGAAGGCTTGGGTCAGCAGCATGAATTGTATGTATAAACCAGTGACTGCATTGCAAATATTCCACGATAAAGTTCTGAAGAAAAATCACAATAAACTGAAAACTGAGATACCTAAAGGTTGGGATTATTTAGACTATTTATATAGCCTTTACAAGTTTAAATCCTGTCCAAAGCTGTTACACCTCTGTTCAATGTACCGCTATCAAAATTAATGTGATATTTCATTATTTGCATATGAGGGAGATGTGTATGCAGTATATTTTCTCTGTATGTGGTTTATGTATGCATGCACACGCCCACATGTCGCTGTGCCTTCATGCAAATAGTTTGTTCTCACACATGAATGATCAAACAGGGCAAAGGCCTATCTAATGGGCCTGGCACCTGCAACACCTATCTACTCGCTGCATAAACTCGAGAAGGTTGGTTCTTTTTGTTTTTCCTGCTGCCTGAACAGAAAATGTGAATTATTAATAACATAGAATTGGAAAAGTAGCAGCTGCTTGGCATGTGAACTTGTGATTTTTCCTTGTTTGTAATTTTTTTGTTTTTTGTCATCCTGATGAAGAGGTAATGTCCAGAAATATTGACTGCATCTGCATTTGTCTATGAATACCTGGTTCATTTACTTTGTTTTACATGGGGAAGAAAACTTAATTGTCTGTCAGGTATAGTTGTACTGTTTACATAAACAGTCTTGTAAAAGATCTTGCGGAATTGTTTAGTTAAGATTTTTTGTTCTGCAGGAGTTTGTTTCTGACATTCTCACTGGTTGCCCCACTCTGGAAGACCTTGGTGTCAAACTGACACGGATTGAAGATCGTGCTCGCTGGGAGCTGAAACCTTACCGCCAGGCAGCTTACTATGAAGAGTACCTCGGGGAGTTCGCAGACCCTGCTCCCCCACCAACTGCTGCTTCCTTATTGTAAATGATCCTTTATAAGACAGTGGTATTCCTAGCTTTGTTAGATAGGCAAGGACACTCACAGTTCTACAAGTGCCGAAGCAAAAAGTGAGACATCAGACTCTGACAAGTACTGGAACTAGCTGTTTAGCAAACATTTCGTCTTGTGAAAGTTGGAAAAATATATATTGATTATAGACCAAGATGATGAAGTTCCAAATGTCTAGATTTAACAAGAGTTACATAGACAAAACCATTTTAAAACCGAGTTAACACAACTGCATTGACCCCTATGATTTTTTCCCTACTGTGCTTGCAGTTAAAAAAATAAAAGTTGTAAATAAATGTCCAGTGTGTTTGCTGTGAGCTTTGATTCACTCCAACACATTTTGTGTGTGAGTGAGCACATAAATTAGTATGTGGATGTGCTGAGGTGTTCATGCATAATGTGAGATACTCTGGACCGCCAAGGGAGATAATACCATGGGTTGAGTTAACCCAATCCCTATGGCAATAAAATACAGTTTCCATAGTGCAGTAATGCACACTACACACAGACTTAAAGCAAGGTTATAAAATAGTTGGAAAGCAATATTTAAATGCATAGCTTTGTATGGAAATCAAAGTGCATGAAAACAGAAGTCTAACATTTCAATTATCAGACAATTGCATTTGTCAGGTATATTTCTAAAGTGTAAGATTTCAATTGTCAAGATTACATAACCTAAATTACCTGATTTCAGGGGGATTCTTCTCTCCCCTCCATCTCTTTAAAAATCGTGGACCTTATTCAAATGCACTCTTGAAAAGCTGAGAGATGATTTTCAGAGTACTTCTTTAATCCAAACAGTGCTGGATATAATGAAATACCCATACAGAAATAACGCTTAAAATTGAAGGATGCACAGCTGCCATTAGCTGTACTGCACTTGGCAGGGTTAAAAGTATCAAGCAGGCTTCAACCACAAAATACTCATTAATACATGTATTATACGTCTGAACACCTCATATATATGTATGCACACACAAAATAAAAATGATTAAATTTTATTTTTAAAATATCATACATGATATACTATTTCCCAGCATTGTACCAAAAAAAGGCATTTGACAAAAGCAGGAATTGTGCATGTGTGTGTGTATTTTCAAAATGGAAGCCAATGTATGATGGGTCTGCACAACTCTCTAATGACCTGAATAAACAGTGGCAGGGAAAGCCCACTGTAGAACCTTATATGGCCACAGCCTATGGATATGGTATTTACACTAATTACATGACAATGACTCACAAAGGTCTATCATACATAATTCATGTGTCCAGCACTCATATTCCATAAGACCCCTATAGCGCATTAAGCTCTGCTGAAAACAAGTGATTATATCATAAAGCAATCTTCAAATTATCACAGAAACTTATAACTTCTCACATTCTTGACAACTGAACTATTGTGAAAGTAAAAGGAAATACCAAGATCTTTAATTTCATTCCTTTTAGAAAAATGGAAGTGCAGTGCACGTGTAATGGTTAAGTGTAGCATAACACACAGAAGCAACAAGATGGTATCTAATTATGAGAATTTTTCATAGGAAAAAAAATGAGTTAAAATTCATGAAACAGCACATACCAATGCATATTTCGGCGTACCTGTTACCAATTTTGGGTGACATCAACCACAGGATTTGTAATCAAATGCCAAGTTTAAAAGTCATCAGATATTGAAAATGGACTGATGCAAATGAAGTGCAAGGCATGTTTTCCACGAGTTTCTACTGGTTTAACTAAGGTAGAATTTCTATGAGAATGTTAGAACCTGGGTGGCCTTCAGTAGTTGTTGGACACAGTCAGTGAATTCCAGAGATGTGTTCTCCACCCGCTCCAAAGCTTTGGGAGATGCATTTGCTTGTACAAAGTGGTACAGGTTGGATTTAAACTGAAAGGTCAAATGACAATCCAAATGAACTTTCAACAAAATTTCCAATTGGCAACCAAAACTGTTTTTACATACTTCTGGTATTCATAAGCTATCAAATAGGCAGGCTTACTAGCTCTTAAAAGCCCTCACTTGTGCAGATCATAACATTACAGGCTGAAAAGCTGAACTAAAAACAAAAATGAAAGACGATGCACTCAAACCAATAAAACATCACTGGGACACTTTCAAATTTTGATCTCTAGATGACTGGACCCTCTGCGATGAAAATGGCTTGGGAGCTTTGACAACTTAACTGAATTCTTTTATGCTGAGCAAATACTGGTAATTTGTAAGGGAAGGGCTCATGACTAGATTTTTTTTAAGGTCTCTTTTTTTCAGTAAGTGCAGAAAGGTTCACATGCTTACATACCACACATCTATCAAAGGTGGCAAAGCTCAAAAGTTTCATGGGGTCAGATGGTAAAGTACAAATCGGAAGCTGACAGAAACTAATACAAAAAATTAATTTCGAAAAGTCATGCAATATTGAACCCAAAATGTCAGTTGATTCAATCAAATTGTAAGAAAAGGTCAAAAACTTGATTTGCCATGCTTCTTCAAGGTTTGAATTGAATTAGAACTTGATGCTGAATAGTTCACTGCAAGGCCTTTCTGAACCAAACCTATTCGAGGCCCAGTTTGCTGAAGTATGCCACGCAGAGGCAGAAAGGGTTTTAAACCTAAATCCCTAGTTGCAGGATAGTCACATTAACATGAGTCTTGATCATGAGGGGGAGGGGGGTGTTGTAGATGGGTGCAAGTGTGGAGTTAAACCCATGAGCTTGAAGTTTACATTTTTTCCCTTAATCTTCTCATCAGAATAATGCCCAAATGGCAAGAAGAACACATGCAGACATGCAGGTCATCTCTGTTCTGTATGTTATGATATTATGAATAATATAACAACAGTATGAAGTAAGGTTGGGTGGAAACTTCATATCACAAATCATTTCAGTGGCAAAAAAAAACCCAGCATGCAGCCCACCGAAAGCCGACTTAGGCGGGTTGATATGTCGCCTTGATAATTGAAAGCAGTGTTCATTTCGTAAGGCTGGAGGGAAATCAGATCATCTGGCAGCTACATAATCAGAAAGTAAAATTCCACAAAATCTAGTGAACTGAAAACACTTGACAGCTTTTAATTACAATCAATGTAATTCTAAAATGTGTTGAACATGATAGTCTTTTGACTTCCTAAATTAGTAACAGCATCGAGCTTAATAAGCATTTCTAACAAAAAACATTTTTTTAATAATTTTAAAAGCACCATAGTATGTGGACGAAGATGTTAACTGAACATTTCTGTACGTACCGTAATATCTTCTGCCAAATCTGGACTGAATTCTTCATCAAATTCATTCATTTTGAGTTCTGTGAAGCGACGTTTGTCTGCCATACACACACTCCAGTCCTCCTGCAAATGAAATCAGTAGTAATTCAGACCATATAATACAATACAAAAATAAAAAAGAAACTGTTTCATTCAAATTTCGAATTTGTAATAAGAACTGACCACAATGGAACACCCAACTGTATTTAAGAAATATCATAAGACTCTCGTTCAGTTCTTGTTTCGCTCTACCTGTAAAAAAAAAAATAACAAAAACAGAATAAATGTATTATGTCTTGAGGCCTGTCTCTCCTATAACATTAGTCTTCTTACCTCCAAAAGTGATTCATCGCGGAGAGCTTCAGACATCAACAACACAACGGTTGACGCTTCAACTTCACTGTTCCACTTTGACCAAGAAAAGGCCATGCTAGAGGCCACTAGTCCCATCTGATCGTACAGTCGCTCCACCACCAGAGGATGCTGTAACAGCAGCCAAGGATAAACACGGAATGTTAGCTTTTAGGAAGCATTTGTCTTTAAAATTTGAACCTGCTAAGGGAAAAGGAATTTTGTTTTATTGTGACATGTCTGTTTCCTTTCTACAGGGGTGTTGGCTCTTGGTTAAAGACATGGTACACAGTCATCACGAATGTCTCAACTGTCACTATAAATGCAATGTCACTCAACAGCAAATCACTCAGTGGTGTATACAACACTGCTCAAGAAAATACTGGTGCAAAAGTATGCTTTAATCCATAGTATGTTATATGGGGTAACTGGGTTGATTTCCAGCTGCTTTGTCAGTACCTGAGGTGAATCAGGATGTACAAAGATGCTGTACAGTGACCAATGGCCTTTTCATTATGCTTGAGCAACGTTCTACCAAGTGGTGGAAAACTAGAAGCAGCCAGAAAGGGGTCACTGCTGGGCACTCCAGGCACTGACAAAGCTTCGTGATTTTTGACAATCAGTTTATGCTTATCTTGATGGCTGCTTTGTTGCCATGTGACACTGGCTCATGAAAGCATGTAAAAACATTTCACCGTAATTTTAAGAACAAATGCTTTCTCTAATTTCACACTTTGGTCAGGGGAAGAGGAGAAAAGAGGGGCTGGACAGTGGTCAGAGCACTGGATTTGTGTCTCAAAGGTTCTAGGTTCAAGTCCAGCGGTGGCCAAAGACTATGTCCTGGAGTCATTGCGCAGACTCCATGGTCATCTGGGCATTAAAATGCCTCTCCACACTGGGCATCTTGCAGCAGCTTGTACCATTATGGCGAACCACGGCGCCAGAAATGTACCATTATGACGAGGTACGGCACCAGAAATGTACCATTATGACGAACCACGGCGCCAGAAATGTACCATTATGACGAGGTACGGCACCAGAAATGTACCATTATGGCGAGGTACGGCACCCGAAATGTGACATTATGACGAATCACGGCGCCAGAGATGTAGCATTGTCCGTCTTAATCCCACAACACCCCACCGAGACATGCACCACACTCCACGGACTCATGTCCTTTGGTCCATCAAAGTTTTATTTATCGTCGAATGTGAATCAGCGTGGCGGGCCGGCTTACAAACTCACTAGGTCATCTCCAGGCTATCTCCGGTCTAAGCATTCAGAATCGGAATCAGAATCAGACTCAGAAATCAGAACAAACCCCAACTACCTACTACCTACTCCCTAGCACGCATATTGTTACAAGCTATCAGTCTGCTGGCTGCTTCAGTGCATAGTTGAGTAACAGGTGCAATGGAGTAAAAAGGAAAAGGATAAACCAACTGTTTCAACATCTTAAAGAACTTCCATGAAGAAAAGAACTTCCATGAAGAAAAGAACTTCCATGAAGAAAAGAACTTCTATGAAGAAAAGAACTTCCAAATAATTCAGCAAATCATATATGAAAATCTTAAGCACAAAATAAGATAGGTTTTAACATTGGTGTCTTCTATCTGCATTTGTTCATGTTTGCTACCAGGATTTAATAATTTTATGGGGAAAGTGTATTCATAAATATGCCGGCTTGTGTTTATGTATGGCCACACAAAAGCAGGTGTACTCCTCAGCACAGATGTATTTAGGAAAAAGGTGTGTCTGTGTCTGGTGACTGAAAACACACAAAGGGCATGGGTAGAGTATTGGGTGTGTAGGATATGTGTGCATAATCATCACTAAAGCACAGAAGAACATAAAGTTTATTTTCCACAAGAATTTCAATTAAACAAAAAACCCAAACCAAAATCAAGTTTCTACCACAAACCTTATGTGGCATCTGAAACAAAAGTGCAAACATCTCAAATATGTCTGAACTTTCTGTTAATACATGTACAATACTCTGTATCTGACATATGGTACCAGGCACCAACAGAAAATCCATGGAAGGTTGTAAAAGCATATCCAAGTCAACATATTTACAATGTTATTTACATCAGCTTCATTTGTACACTGAAGATAACTCCCAAACCAGTGTTTCACTCATCACAAGTAGAGGGTATTTCTCCAAGTTAACAGAGCAACTGAGCCAAGCTACAAACAACAGCCTGATATCTACCTGCAACTTCACTCAGCTAAGTGCCTGGGGTTTTTTTTTTTTTTTTTTTTTGCTTGTTTGTTTTTGTTTGTTGTCTTTTTTTTTTTTAATCTGTTGGTGTTGTCCTGATGAAGGGTTAATGCTCTGAAACATCAACTCTGTCGTGTCAGTGTTATTTGTAGCTTGGCTCAATTCCACTGTTGTTAACTTAAGTTTTATCTCCAAGCAGCAGTCACATGTTTCCCTTTATTTTTGCTATTTCTCTTTCTAGAAGTTTCTCTTTTTCAGATAGAGCTGAACTCCTATCAGTAGGAACTTATTTCAAAGCAAAAGGTTGATCCAGGGTATCAAAGTACTAGACTGATAACCAGATTTACCTTATTCTGAACAGTGACATACTTTGTTGAATCTTCAGCAGGGAACACATTGAGACCAGCATGACGCATGTTCTGGGGACAGAAAAAACTAAGGACTTACAATGCTTCCTGAAACAGTGTTTTGAAATAAATGTTTTTAAAGTGTTTTTACAGTGTGTGGTCCCGTCATGAAGATACATACACGTGGGTTCACTCATATATATATATATATGGGTGGGCTGGTGTTCAGTTTCTTGCATGCACATGCAAATATACCATCAGCCCAAATATAGAGTTCACATCATCTTACCCCTCCCTCTCTCTCTCTCTCTCTCTCGCTCTCGCTCTCTGTCTCTCTTTCTGTCTCTGTCTCAAACAAACCATTTAGGTGCAACATTCACAAAAGTAATTTCAGACCTCAATAAGCTCTCTAGGTATAACCCACTGGTTCAGAAGATGAGCCAGTTCTGGCTTGTTGGATGGCTGACTCAAACAGCATAACCCATCCTAAATTGAGGGAGGAAAAATATGTCCTTTACAATCGACAAAAGCATGTGCATTCATGCATGTTTGTATGTACCCATGCAAGCCTGAGCTCTTTCAAAAGTCTTCTTTTGCGTGCTTAAAGGTGCCCATAATACCCATTCACACATTTACAAGCACTTGAATATATAAAACAAAACCTGAAAGATCTTGTAATTAAACAAAATGGAAATACTCTCCTTTCTTCTTCTTTAACAGTTCCTTGGTGAAATTTTATATAATTTTCAATGTTTACTTTAATTTACAAGAATGCAAAGAATAAGTGGCGGCTGAGGGGTCAAGGTGTTGATCAACAACCACTACCTTGATCTCAATTTCCAGTTCTGTAATGGCTGCAATTATGGTAAGAACTGCAGCATTCACCCCATGAGGACGTAGCTCCCAGGACTGAAATGGCATGTTGATATGGGAATCCTGCAGAAGGCACAGTGTTCCAAACTGGCTAGTGGAGAATTTCAAGATTCGTTTTTCTGAAAGGGAAATTCATTTATGCAGCATCCATGCATTCTTAGATATGATTTCCAGTCACAACACAGCCACGCTGTTATTTGAACCTATTTTTAACAATGCGTTTCACTTTATCATCATCCAGTTTACAGATATTGTCAGCCATCCTTCCCCTCAATGTAATATGTAAGTTGTATTAAAGGTGTTTACCATAAACATTTTTTAATGAATTGTGAAATACTACATTTACATGAACCATTATGATTTACCATGCAAGGGAGATCACAGCTCCAAAAACATCTTTCTCTAGGCCCCATATGCAAGAAAGCTGAAAAGCTTATTTCTGTCATGGTGGACATTCTACACTAAGCTCCTTGAATTTCTCATGCATGAAAACCAAACAGCTTATTTTTCCTTGTTATTCAGCAGCAAAGTATTCAATTGTCTCAGGAGCAAACAGTGTAACAGTATATTCCAAGTTAGCCCAAACTGTTTTCAGAGACAAAAAAATATCTGTTGAATATGTTCAACCTATCTGATACATCTTGAAGAACCAATATGTGGGGCATTGCAGATAAAGTTAATCCTGGAACAGAAGTTGTGAATCAGCATGGAGCTTAACACTACTGCTAAAGGGCAAGGTCATGCTGACTGCTGACATGCAGTTGCTTATTTGCTCAAAGCAAAGGTTTTTGCTTTAAAAATAATTTTCAGGGTGACTGCAGAAAGCAATGCATGTCCCTCGACTGCCAGTTGTTCAAGCAGAATTTCAACCTCACTGCTGGACCAGTTTGGTTTGTGGATTATTTTCTGCCAGCACAGTAATTACAGAAAAGAAGTGAAATGCTGACCATAATGCATGCGCACTCAAGGAGAATTCCCGCCATCTTAAAA
Source organism: Lanistes nyassanus (assembly GCA_004794575.1). NCBI lineage: Eukaryota > Metazoa > Mollusca > Gastropoda > Architaenioglossa > Ampullariidae > Lanistes > Lanistes nyassanus. Next base: position 193,935 of record SMGT01011602.1, read on the forward strand.
TAACTCGTTGAACAGTTATTCTTTAACTATGCTTGTCTTGCATATACTAAATTTTATCCTGGTATAAGAAAGGAATAGCTGTTCCCAAATAGTGGCTATTTAAGTATAAATTTAGTACAATTTGCATGCATAAAGGGCCTGAACAATACAAGGGAAATTATAAATTCTTGTTCACTGCAAAATATTGACAATGTTCATGATAGAAGCATAAAGCAAAATTAATTTTTAATAGAATTTTCCAGGGTGTTGTATATTGTACACAGTCAAATGAGTAAAACAGGCACCTTATGGTGTATAACAGAGCAGCAATAAACAAGTGGTCACACCTCCCCTTCACCCATGTCTTAACCTAGCTGAGTTGTCTCCCTTATGATCTTAGAATAGGGTTATTCCCACCTTCATCATATGACAACACTGCGAGACCATCAGTCCGCCAGTACTGTTTCTCCATATCCCACCACCCTATCTGGGGCTCTTCCAAGAAGATCACCTTCTTTGGCAAACTGCACATGGAAGTAACACAACACTATGTAACTGCCAGTAGGACAATTGTTATTTACTATTTAATTACCCAAAAAATTATAAGGATTATCCTAATAGTCTGGATGCTGCACAACCATCACACTGTATGATGCTGACTGCACAGCACTGAATTCTTACCTAAGGGTAATAATGATCGGAGGCTTTTCATCTCGACGGTCTTCTTTATCCTTGCCTGTCTTTTCCTGGGTGGAGGCCACAGGGGCATCAACAACATACTCCAAGAACTGCAGCTTTGGTGGTGCAACTACTGCAACAGAAGAATCATAGACAGTGTAACCTAGGTACTAGTTCCTAGGTACTAGTCAGTAGCAAGCAGGGAATGGGGAGAACGGGGTGGGGTGGGGAAGACAGAGACAGGGCGCTAGACAGTGGGCAGCGGAAATAGGGGAAGGCAGCTGACACCCCCTGTATATTATGAGGGAAGTGGTCAGTCAGCAGGCAGCTGGGAGGTCACCTGCAGAGCAGTTAGCGATAAGGGGTAGAAGAATCTGGGAGGTAGTGTAATGCTCAGAGTAGTTAGGGATAAGGGGTAGAAGGGTCTGGAAGGTGAGTGTAATGGTCAGAGTAGTTAGCAATAAGGGGTAGATTAAAGTTCCTTATTGCTATGTCGATTTTTAATTAAGATGAGCCACATTAGACTTGCATTATAGAGACATTCACCTGGCATGCATTCTCCCACTGAAATTTTAAATCATGATAGGGAAATTCAAATTTGCAAGTACATGGCAGGCTATAATTAACAGATATAATTCTAGTCACCTGGGACACAAAAGCATGTTCATCTCATGTGAGATCTTGTATTTAAAGTCTTACATTAACTGCTAATTTATGATAAGAGTACAGAAGCATATAGTTCCATGTTAACTGATTTCTCAAGCAGTCTTGACTATTGCCCATACTGCGCATGTGCAGACATGCATGCATTAAAGCACACATGCACATATACACATGCTCTCTCTCTCTCTCTCTCTGCCTCCCCATCCCCCTCTCTCTCTCTCTTCTCTCTCTGTTTACAATCATCCACATGCAAGCTTAAAGCTCACCAAATATCAAATGTGTCATGTGAAAAATCTGAGGAAAGAAATACTAACATCGTGTAATTGTCCAGTTCTTGCACACTTTGGGCTGAGGAGGCAGGCAAAGAAGGTCAAAGTTGAAAACGCCCCCTACAGCCTGGTATGCTCTCAGGTCCACTACATTGTCTGCTTCATCAAAGTCTTCCCATTCTTGTGGCTCTGTAGCCATAGAAACCACACAGTACAATATTTCACTGTAATAATTACAAATCTTCAGTTCCTTTTTTCTCTTTTCTAGAAAAGGGGAATAAATGAGATCGTTGTACAATTTATTTGCCTCACCATGTGAGATTATCACATTTCTTTCAAGCAGTTTTTTTTTTAAAGAGAAATGTAAATATTTTGATTATAAATCAAACCCATAGATAGTTACAGCTCTTTCAGAGCACCTCTTTGTAACACAGCATTAATTATTCAAGAAGGTAAAGAAAGAGTCAGGTACCAGGTGTGGGAGGGTCAGCATAGTCCTCCTCCTCTATAGCCACTTCCTCCTCTACTGCCACTTCCTCATTTTCCTCCAACGCTCCCATTAGTTCTGCCATCAATTCCTGCCAGAGGACATGTGCTAGTACAATACTGGTTGATTTTCCTACTACACTAGTGACACAGAAAACTGATACTTCCTGGTTCTAAGGTACCAAAAGTGTCCTTCCTTCATATAAATAACATCTTTCAACACACTAACACCAGTCTTCCTCGACATAACAGAAGACTGAGCTTTCTTAAAATCAAGTCTATGGTACTATGGTACCAGCTGGAGACAGCAGTTATTTTCTTGTTAATGTAGCCTATAGCTACACAGCAGAGGTGATGGAGAACTGTCAAAAATGTTGGTTCAAACAACAGCTACTTCATGTGGATTACTAAAATAAAATCTAATTAGAATGAACCAATTCAGAAGGAAAATACTTCACCTGAATACACAACAAACAAGAAACATATAATTAGCAGAAATTCTACAACAAACAAAAATTACATAATAAATAAGAATCACATAACAACAGCCAAATAATAAACAGGAATAATTTAATAATTGCTAATCAGAGGATATATAGCAATCATGTACGCATCATTTAGTCCTAATATGATTTCACAAGGATCATTTTTGCTTTTAAAAAAATTAGCTAAGTTCTATTTTTGCCATTTTTCATACACATGCATGAAGAGCAGCATCGTTGTTTGCAGCCAGAAAGGAGAGGTGAGAGGAAGAACAGTTATGTGTGACTGCCCTATGTTAAGTGCAGAACTAAAACTGACCAGTGTACAGTTTGGAGCTATCTTTAAAAAAAAATGTAAGTCCTATAGTTATTACCAAAACCCTCATGGCCTATAAAAGAATCTTCATATAATTCCAGCCTTTGGTTATGAGGTAACCAACAAACCATGTTGACAACACAGAAAAGGTGCGTGTGTGTGTGTGTGGAGGGGGGGGGGGCGTAGGTAAGCTTTAGAGATGACCACCCCAACTGTCCCCTCCCTTATTTTCTGAATCCACCGCTGATGCAAGGTGCCTGGTCTGAACAAGTCAACTAAAATGACCTCTTGGGCCTAGTTTTTAATTAGTACAAACATTTTAGAACATATATTTTATGTTACTTTCATGGTTGTTACTTTATCCTTAGAAACACAAGTACAGAATGAAACAATGACCAAGGCTTTCCTAGTCTCTATGAGCTGGATCAAAACGCAGGTCTTGTAAAAACACATTATAAAAAATTCAATATGAGTTAGACTCAACAGAACCAGAGAACACAACAAAAAGTTTTTTGCATGCTTAGAACATTAAATCTTTTCAAACAAACGATGCTACCACAGGCTTTAAAACTTCTGATTTTTTTGCTGAAACATTTTTCTTCCGTTTACGTCCCTGGAAAAAATGTACAAAACCCTGTCACAAATGAGTCTTCTTCCCAATTCGCTACACTCTTTTGGCAATACTCATGACAGTGCTACAATACCAGGTTTTCTGTTAAAAACTTGGTCGGTGGGCAGTCAAATGTGTGGCAAGGCCAAAGCTTATGATTACTTTCTTGTAAACCTGATTTGCAGGAAACTTCAAAATTGGGTTTGTCCTGTGTAGAATTTCTTGCAACTCTCAGCTGCTCATCTAAGAGCTTTAAAAACCTCCATCAAAATCAGGAATTTTTCTTTTGTATTTGACTTACTTCTTGAAAACCCACTTTGCAAAACACAATATTTTATGCTTTTCTGCCTGATGTCATCTGCCAATCTCCACCCCAGTCCCCAGTCCCCAGTCCTCACCCCAGTCCCCAGTCCTCACCCCTGTCCCCAGTCCCCAGTCCTCACCCCAGTCCCCAGTCCTCACCCCTGTCCCCAGACCCAAGTCCTCACCCCAGTCCCCAGTCCTCGCCAGCATCATCTGCTAGTCCTCACCCTGCTACACTCCCAGCAGCAGCCTTTGCCAGTCCAAAACACACCCTGCTCCACTCCCAAAAGTATTGTCTGTCAGTCCACAACACACCCTGCTCCACTCCCCAGTAATATATTCTGCCAGTCCACAACACACCCTGCTCTACTCCCCAGTAATATATTCTGTCAGTCCACAACACACCCTGCTCTACTCCCCAGTAATATATTCTGCCAGTCCACAACACACCCTGCTCCACTCCCCAGTAATATATTCTGCCAGTCCACAACACACCCTGCTACACTCCCCAGTAATATATTCTGCCAGTCCACAACACACCCTGCTCCACTCCCCAGTAATATATTCTGCCAGTCCAAAACACACCCTGCTCCACTCCCCAGTAATATATTCTGCCAGTCCAAAACACACCCTGCTCCACTCCCCAGCAGCGTCACTGCTCACAAAAACGCCAGCATTGCTAAATGATCCTTTACCTCTTTTGCCCGTTCCAGCTCTGGCTCAGGTTCTGGAACTACCAGTACTTCCATTGGACTCTCTGGAGTGACATTCTCTTTAATTTCAACCTCTTCTACCACCGGTGTCTCCTCTACCACTGAAAAATAAATGGCTATGTCAAGTATGTGATAGCAGCAGCAGTTCTGTCCATGTGCACATGGCAATACAAACTCTTTTTTTCAGCAGTCTAAAGCCTTCCATTAAAACATGTATCATGTGACCAGTGCTTATTTCATGACTTTGAATTTGAATATTTTAGCCAGGGTTGGGTTTATTTTTTCATATCTGCCCTTCAATCATAACAATGGTTGTCAAGCCTGTTTGCCCTGTGTACATAGTTTACGTGCACCTTTACATATGAATGCAAGACACAGATGCAACCTGAACCAGCTGACCATGCAACCTGAACCAGTTTTGAAAGCACCCCAAGGCATGCAAATAACTTTCCTGTGGAGCTGTAGACTTACATTGGTACATCATTCAAAGCCACACTCATTCACACAGTATCTCCCTGATCACCCAGCACCACAGCACACTTAAATTAACTTAAAAGGAATTCCATGTGTGTCTGATTTTATTGTCCCTAGTTCACTGACATCCTCTTTTAGCTACTTATGTGTAACTTTTATAATCAAATATAAACCATAAAAATATATCACACAATTCAAGAGGTGTTTACAGCATTTATGTCAACTATTGGTTTAAGGTAGCATTACAGTACAATTTATGACTCATGGTAAACTCATGATGCCAGGTGGCAAATGACATCAATTTAAGCTGGTTACCTTTCTCTTTTATTTTACATCTGGGATAGAAGGCTTTACTGTAAGCAGAGAAGTGGTCAAATATTGTGTGCATGTAGCGAACTGCACAATCTGCCAATGTCAGTGGACGAGGAATGTCAAACGAGCACCCAGCTTCTGCGAAGTCAAAGGACTTAATTCTGCCAAGGAAGAACAATACCACACACTCTTTTGTTTAAAAAACTCCTCCCCAACAAGAAGAAACAATTATATAATAAAGGGGGTTTTAAATTATTTTTCTTTAAATTTGTACACCAATTGGAACTTCTCATAAATGCAGATTATATGTCTTAGGCATCTAAAACCCCCAAATTAAAAAAAATAATTAAGCCCTGCATTTCTAAAATGCCCTTATCCATTTCACTTTTCAACAGGTATGTGCACATATCTCATCAAAATCTATAAGCTATAGGTCTTGAACATGATGTCACTCTGCAAAATGACAGTTTTGACTCTCTCCACCACTTCATAGCTTCTGAATCTCCAGTGGAAGCAACAACTATTTAACCTTCACTCTAATTACCACTTTGGCTGCCACAAAGTCCCTAAAACAGTTTTATAAATTGTGCCATCCTCATCACAGCGGCTGCACATTTTTCTAACCCAAGCACAATCATTTGCACCTTGGGTTCTTGCTCAGGTTGCCCCAGAGGCAAAGAGTAATGTCTTCATTCCTGATCATGTATTCCAGGTTGTTGGTTTCTGGATCCTGCAGTTTAGATGCATCACAAAGAACTTGCAGAGTGGCTGCATCTAGCTTCAGCTGTATCATATGCTGTATTTCTCCAATTGTCTGGAATTACAATATGTCTTTCAGGATGTGTGGCACTTCTTGAAAAAAGCTGTGCCTACTGCCTCCACAAAAGCATACGAATAAACCATCTTTGTCATTTGCTCTTTCCCACCCCCCTCTCTCTCTCTCTCTCACACACACACAAGCATACGAATAAACCATCTTTGTCCTTTGCTTTCTCTCTTTCTCTCTCACACACACAAGCATACAAATAAACCATCTTTGTCCTTTGCCCCTTCCCTCCCCCCCCCTCTCTCTCTCACACACACACACATACAAGCATACAAATAAACCATCTTTGTCCTTTGCTCCTTCCCTCCCTCTCTCTCACACACACACAAACAAGCATACAAATAAACCATCTTTGTCCTTTGCTCCTTCCCTCCCTCTCTCTCACACACACACACACAAGCAGGCAAATAAGCATTTCAAAATATGTTTGGGGTCACAGGAAGGAAAGACTAAAAAAAAGACCCCCCTCCCAAATAAAATCAACAAAGAATCAAAAGTATTTGGAGGCAGACAGAGAACAGAAATCGACAACATTGACTCACCTCGCGGTAACGGTCACGTTCTGTCTGTGGAAGATCTTCCAGAGGAGTTTCAGACAAAAGGAAGTTAAGCTCTGCAATCAGCTGCAAATTTCAAAAAGATCTTTATTTCTAAGTCTTAAATTTGCCAGATCTAAAAAATCACGGTTGACACCACAAATTTTAAAAAAGGTTGAAACATTTCACTGTTACCAATCCTTAGCAAAACCACCAAAATCTAAAATGGTTTTATCACTAGTGTGACAAAAACATACCTGAGGATGGGGGTATGAAAAAAAGAATATTTTCACACACACAAAGAACGCTGCTGAATAAACAAGTGCTTCCTGTAGTAAAATCCCATCAAAATATTTAAGGTGTTCATTAATATTATAAATATATGGCTCTAGTGCTTTGGCATGAACAAACGTACAGCAAGATCAAGTTCACTGTCTTTCAGAACGCTTGCAGCATCGTTCCGATTCTTCTCCTCCAGCTTCAGGTTAATGTATGTATTTATCTCCCCCTGAATGGAAGGATCAGGAGATCCATCGCAACGCATGTAGCGTGCCCACTGCATAGAAGTGACATAAATCCATTTGAAAGGGTAATATCTTTTCTCCAAAACAACTGTGCTTACAACATCCTGACTGATTCAATATTGAAGAATATTATAACCCTTCACTTTAATCTAAAGAGTAAGGCTTATCAACAGTAAAGATCATGTTATTGACAAAATAAATATCAGTAGTTTTATATACTTATCTGATGACATATATTTCATAAGATAAATATTAATGATTACAGATTTTCAATACTGTATCCTAATAAATAAATTCCGAGAGAAAACCTCTTGCTAAGGAAAAAAATACAAAACCTAAGCACAAGCAACCTTTGCTTCTTTCCGTCTAGCGTCACCGGCCGCTTGCAGAAATGTTCTGTTTGAAGTGATCATCTCCATCAGTTCAGTCATGTCCAGCCGTCGACGCTTCCTTTCCTGCAATGATCCAGGTATTTACACTGTACATTCTCATAATGCTGAACTTAAAATCCCGCCAAAACAAATGTCTTCAATTATCAACAGTATCACTTTCAGCTTTATATGTAAGTGCTTCCAGAAACCATTTAAAATAAGAAAACATGATATGGTGGCAGTACTCAAAGAAGTAAATTCTGAAGAAAGCAAAGCTTGGCTGTCCATTATACATGCAGACGTCAAGAAGTTGACAGGCCAAGTCTAGCAGAGTAATGCTGCAGACTACCTCATTCTGAAGCTTCTGTCTCTCAACTTGCAATAGCTTCTCTTCTGTCTCTTTCCTTTTTTCTTCTTCAATAGCTCTTAAACGTTCTTCCTCTGAAAAAGAAGTGACTAAGTAGTCTTAAAATTTGTAGAAGTTAATAATGTTTTTAAAATGGGGAAAATGTGGGAGAACTAAGAATATTATGCATTTTTCGAGTTCTTTAGTGTCTCTATTTTTAATACACGCAAACTGTTAGGTTTGCAAAGACCTTTATTGTAAAACTTCAGTACTTCAGTACCACGACACTAATGCTATTTCCTGACTGTGAATTCTGTCATGCTTTTTTAATACATGTAAATACTGAGCAATATATGTACTTGTTCATTTAAACAAGAGAAAAAAATGAAGATGTTCTAGACAGATACTTATTCAATATTTTAATTAGCCAATTTAGTGACATGAACATTTTAACTTTACTGGTTATAAACTTATGTAACATTTATGTGATCTTGCATTGTAAAACACAAAGTATTTTCAAACATAACAAAATCTTTTTTGTGAAAAATAATGAAATAGGAAAGAAATGAAAATAAAACAAATAAAAACACTGGCAATGAAACTGTGAAATACTGTCCATCCTTTGGCAGGCAAAATGAAATTCTGTTGATCAAATGTTTACATATCATAAACTTCAAGAAGTAACCACAAATATTGCAAAGCTAAATAGTTCATTGCCCCAACACTACAGCCAAATGGATGTCATCCCCAAAATTCACAGGACCACTGTTTCAGCACTGATAGCCAGCATGCTGATGAATGAACAGATTTTTCTGGATCCATATGTTGTCTTGGTTTGCACATGTATGTGGCTGTCAGGAGCCATATCTATTTCTCTATATACCAACATACAGCTGTATGTAATTAAATGCTTGAAAACTCAGATGAAATGCACAACAAGCTGTAGAATCCTAATTTTCTTCTACATCCAGCTACTGTAAGAGGGAAGAGAACTCTGTTCCCTGATCCAGCATTTGCCTGAACACAGCAGGATGACCACTGTGGGGAGAAAGGGCATGCTTGATATCACAGACCTATGGTTCAAGGCTTCCAGAAAGCTACTGAATATCTGCATGTACATAAAAACATTATACATAGAAATGCATACGCTGTACAATTCCACAAGCAGATTCCTTGGAGCAGCCTACAGAAAAGCAGATTTGTCACCATGTCAGAGATTCTCTTTGGGTGCTCCAAGTTCCTGCTTCCTTTTTACTCAAAAACACTTTGACCCACCTACCCCCCCCCCACCCCCCCACTTTGCACCAATGCTGTGAAATCACCAGGTGGTGAGCACTCTCCTTCCAAATCAATGTGCCAGATAAGGACATCCCTTGTGCCACATTAAAAAACAAATCCTCTTCACACTGATTTAAGTGTCTAGCTGCACAGCTAGTACTGCCACCCTTAAACAGTACACTCCTAGCCTTCTCCAAGTTTTTCACCTGGGGATTGGGCCCCAACAATTAAATCTGTAGCACTCATATGTAAACAATCCCTGTAGCACCCATGATGTAAACAATCCCTGTAACACCCATATGTAAACAATCCTGTAGCACCCACATGTAAAACAATCCCTGTAGCACCCATACGTAAACAATCCCTGTAGCATCCATATGTAAACAATCCCCGTAGCACCCACATGTAAACAATCCTGTAGCACCTTTATGTAAACAATCCTGTAGCACCTTTATGTAAACAATCCTGTAGCACCCATATGTAAACAATCCTGTAGCACCCATATGTAAACAATCCTGTAGCACCCATATGTAAACAATCCTGTAGCACCCATATGTAAACAATCCTGTAGCACCCACATGTAAACAATCCTGTAGCACCTTTATGTAAACAATCCTGTAGCACCCATATGTAAACAATCCTGTAGCACCCATATGTAAACAATCCTGTAGCACCCATATGTAAACAATCCTGTAGCACCCATATGTAGGCAGGAAAGGATGACTAGGGAGACACTAAGCTGAGAAAACCATGGAACTCGGCAATAACAGCACTGGGCACTTTAGTTTTATTGGAGGTATCTGGATCTCATTGTTTGTGACGATTCTAGTTCACGGTACAGTATCATCTGTCCATCCATTGCCAGCGTGTAACTTCACGCGATCGGATTCTTCGCAGGATGTCAAATTATAGTGTCACATTTTTATTTATTTGACGAAAATCCACGCGTGACGACAACGCGTCTGTTCGCTAGTTAACGGCCAGTACGGGCATCAGATCACTGCAGTTTTCAGCTGGCCGGGCCGCATCTCTGTACGCTGCGCTGTTAACCGTCACAACCGACGTCCGACAGTAGCTAACCGCTGGAAGCTGCCCAAGGTCTACATCACCGTGCGGCGAAACTAGTCGTCTGGTAACTCAACCACTGTAGTTGCAACGTGTATGAATGGAATTGTGCTTAAGAATTTGCTTTCTACCGAGCGAATGCTTGTCAGTTGGTTGTGTCATCTGTTAACGCCTACCTCAAATCACTAGTGGCTTTGCAATTGTATATGTTACGTGTTGCAAAATTTTATTAGAAAAAAAGTTAGACCATTTAAGTTGTGAAAGTGTTGCGCAGTCCACTTTTTGTCCGGGTCACAGCGTTAACCGTCGCACGAGCCGACAAAAGCTCCCGCGCTGATGTGCACAGTTCTGCTGTGTTTCAGGAGGACTGTTTCGCCATTTCACCGTTTCGCCACTTCTCTGTTTCGCTTCTTCTGTTCGCTAAATTCCTGCTTTGCTGTTCCACGTTCGCCGGTTCTTTGTTCTTCGTTTCCTTCTTCGTCGAGTTCAACGCTTCATCCTTCGTCCGCCGTCACCTTCATCAGCATCTCCAACACTGCACAGCCGTCAACGCCTCATCTGTCATATCGCATCAGGAACATCGACCATTGTCACCTGCCCGAGCACGCACGTGGACTGTGCCATCATTCACATTAACATTTTCGTTGCCACTCACATCAACTACACAGCACCCATTTTTGTGAGTTAATTAAATGTGGGTTTTCTACACACGGTCGAGTTATTTGTTGAAAAAAGAATGTGTGCATCTGGTGTGTGACAGTCGCTTTTGCAGGCTTCTACCTGTTCCACTGTACTTCCGCTGTAAGTGCACAGGTGCACATCCAGGTGCAAAACACGACACGTAAAACGTTACATTGTTTAAATCAGTGTTTGTAGCAAGAATAAAAACTGGTAGAAGCTTTTTATGTCTTTCCTGAGTCATGTAACCTTTCCAATGATTTATATTTGCTTTGTACTACAATGTGCATAACCTGTGTGATACAAATAAAATGTGAACAACAAAATAAAGTTATACAAGATCATGTGAACTCCTATGTGGAATAGTAACAGAAACATGCATACAACCTTTTTATGAAGACTGAAATCAGTTGGTGATTGAAAAAAAAGTCAACACAACGCAATGCATCTAACACTAACACACCACTAGTAACTATGGAGCCTTCATGATTCTCCTCGGCAACCTTTGTCTCCTCACTTCCTATGAACCAAACAGTGAAATGAACCTGAAGTCTGGGTACAGCTTTGGAGGTGTATGCTCAAATGTGTGTAAGAAGAAACAGCATTCATAAGCAGTAAATAATGTCTTTTCGTCAACCAAATTCAGTCATCTGCAAAATCAGCTCTTGTACTTGAATATACTGTATTTCAGTAGTTCTCCTCATAAAAATGGCAAAGAGGAGATGTAATATTATGCTGATGGCTTTTAGACAGACAACAATGTGAAAAAAAAAGGTGAACATGGATGACAAGGTGATTATTATGCTATAATAAGCCATATAAGGTATAAGCCAAAATACAAAAGCCCCATGTATAAAATATCCATGCATTTTTAAATCTGAATGGTTATTCTTCTATCATGTACAGGATTATTCTTCCATGATTTAAATGTTTTTTTTTAAAATTATTCAGTTATTCTTTTAAATATCAGTACTTCTCAAGAACCATCCAAAACCAAACGTCTCTTTTCCTACCTTCTTCTTCTGCTTTTTTCTCCTCCTCTTCTTTCTTCAGCTTATCCTTCTCAGCTTTTGTGAGTTTCTTTTTCTGCATAGACACATGCGTAAGTAACATTAACATTAATGTAGAAAGTAGTTGTAAGCGAATTCTTCCCAGTTATTGCTGCTTTATGTCCGTGTGCATGTGTGATTGCTGATTGCTACACAAAATTTTACGTATGCATACTCAGGCACATGATACTGGAGGCAATGTGTTACTTTGAAAACATAACCCTCTCTCTATTGAAGTGTAAGCAGAAATATTCACCAGGGTACTCTCAGTGCTTAGATTTGGCTTGCTTTATAAATTAGCCTTTTTAACTTAATTCAAAGCATCTGTCAATCTCACGTTTCAAGTCTAGTTAAGCATTTAAGTCTTGTTTTGTGATTCTTCCCTCCCCCCCCTCCATTCTCCCCCACCTCTCTATCTCTCTTTCTCATGCACACACACCCCTCTTACACACACACACACACACACCTTTTATATATATATATACACACACACCCTCCTCTCTCTCATAAATACATCATCCACCTAGCTGACACATTCAACTTCATCCCCACTGTCAGCCCCAGCCACTCACAAATAAAGCACATACCATAAACAACCAACATAATGACACAAACACTAGCACAATAACCAGAATAATGACCACAAGTTTATATCATGCTCTTTACACAAAAACAGTTAGAAAACCTCTGCCAGTCAATGCAAGAGGACAGACATGGGAAGAAACCCAACAAATTAAAAAATAATTTGTAAATAAAGAAACAAACTTTTCAAACTCTGAAAAATAACTTGACTGCTCTCTAAAATTGATTAATCAGTTTCTAAAAATAAACTATCTCTGAGTAACTACATATTAACCAGAAAAACAATTTTAAAAAAACAACCTGCTGTCACTATGATCTAAGAAAAATAACAGACTAATTTCCTGTTGTGAAATCTATTAAATGAAGTGCTACACATTTAACAAAGGTTGGGTATAAAAATAGCTCAGACATGAATGTTTACAAGTGTTTTATCATGACTTTTACAAAGAAATACAAGGAACAGAAGTTTCACAACTTTTTTTTTTACCTCAAAATTTTGGATACACCTGATTATCCCAATTATGTCTGTGATCCCCAGCCTATTCCTGCCTCTAGCAAAACTTGATTTGCCTCATTCACATTTGTTGCACCCATTACTCACATGGTGATATGAACCCACAGCAAAGAATTGTCTTAGTGAGAAGACACAGATTTTGGTGGCAAGCACTCTGATTCCGACCCTGTACTGTTTATTGTGATGCTAATTGTGTCCAGGTGCAGTGGTCTGAACTCTGCAATGGGAATGGTCTCCCAGAAAAACTTCACAATCATGTACCATATACATCAACCCAACACTCCCAATACAAGGTGAGGCCAAGCAAGTGTCATTTTTCCCCTACACCACCCTTCTCCCTTTGCAAATGGATTTTCTAACTCAACTTCAGGAAAAGATTATAAACATTTCAATTTGAAATCAATGTTATTATCTTTCTAGTCATTTACCTTTAAATTCATTAACAAAGCAAGAGCACCTATTACAAAACAAATGCAGATGCCTATCTATGAATGTAACAGAGACGATGATGTTCAGCTCTCCTCTCTCATCATCATGTGCACAACACGAAACCAGTTTGTGGGTCGAGATTCTCTTTTATTTAAAGCTGTGGCAGTTGATGGTGCCAGCCAGGCAAAGACTGCTACACAGCAATAAACAACAGCTTTCTATCTCCCTAACTGTGATTCACGAGCAGTCGAGTTGCTTCACTTTTTCTCTCTCCTACTTGCCTAATGTTCTCCAACTCCTAGCCTCTTGAACTCTCTATCCCTATGGTTGGTTGGTTATTTAGAGTGACAGAGCTTCCACCTCACAGTGATTTCACACTATGGGGGGATGGGGTCCTATTACTAAGCTGTGCACTGAAAAAACCACCGGGCTGATGGCTGCAATAAGATGGACAGTGCGGACAGACAGTTTAATGTGCGGGTAGATGGAGTTTGCAAAACCCTTGGCCACACCAGGATTCAAAGCAGCAACCTTCCACCTACTAGTCTGCGGCTCTACCAGCTGAGCTATCCAGGCCCCTTACTCCCTATCATCCTGTCCCTTGCATCACTCTCTAAACTCCTGACCCTACCACCCTCCATCCCCGACTTCCCGCTCTGGGAAACCCACTGACCATCCCTCTATCGCCTTGACCTATTTACCATGGAAAGTCCCCCCAGCTGAACAAAGGCCCTGTGTGCTGCGCCTATGAGAGTGTGCATGTGTGTGCCTGCATGTTTGTACTGCTTCTGTGTGTTCGGGTCTGTATGTCTGCGTGTCTGTGTGTGTGTGGCGCTCTACCATTACCTACCATACAAACATGAGAATACTAGTTCTATTTTTACCTACCATACAAAGATGAGAATACTAGTTCTATTGTGAACAAAAATATTAAAGCAAACGGCGCCCACCATGAAACATCAACCGACAGCTATAAACAAATATGTTTTTGTTGCCCAACAAAAGTTTTAACTGTAAGCTTATAAAATGATAGCTCCTGCTAAAATTACTTTTTCTTGATCACTGAGGACATCTGCATGGCATGTAAATAAATCCTTCTGTTCACACTGACTCTTCTTGAGTTGAGGGCTGCCATTTGTTGTGCTGACCACCCACTTTATGGGGGGGGGGGGAAAGTAAAGGGCAGGGCAAGTGAAAGTGTAAGAGATGCATTTATAAGACAAATCTTAAAACTGATGTTCTGAATCACTTCCATACAAAATGTTTGATCACAAATGCCTATAGTTTAATTATAAGCAATGTTAAGTAACTGCATGGAGAAGCCACCATGTTTCAGTGTCAGTTGATGTCAGAAAAACTGTAAGGTGATAGAACTCAGTAGGACTACTGGTTAGCAGACTGTGTATGGAACTGCTTCATAGTGATGCACTGAGTGGTGCAGAGGTGAGGTGCAAGTAACCCGGCCCAAACCGGTGACAATCTATGTTAGGATCCAGTTTCCACCACACCTATTTCACTCCGGAAATACAACTTGTTTACAAGGCTGGCTATTCAGGGTCCACTCCTGCTACTCCATCCATTCCTTGTCTTGTCGTTCCCTCCACCCATTTATTCCCATTTCTCTATCACAGTGTGAAGTCAACACTGGGTAGAAAAACTCTGCCTTCAAATAAATCATCTAAACACCAACCTACTGCTATTCAGAAGATATAAGGGGATAAGAACAGAAAGAAAGAAAAGAATTGCATCATATAATTGAGGCTGTCATAATATTTTGAATCTGAATATACCAATGATGAACTATAAATATATCTATTGCAGGAAAGACATGATGGGGAGACAGATCGAGTTGACTGGTTGGTTATTTTTGACGGGCAGTGCTTCTACACCTCATGGTGATGTCACACCATAGGGAGTTGGGGTCCTATTACTAAGCTATGCACTGAAACAACCACCGGATGGATAGCTGCAGTAACATGGCCATGCAGTGTGGACAAGCAGTTTAATGTTCTGGGAGAGACAGAATGGAGTCTGCACAATGTATATCTCTAGGAAATAATCCCTAGCCACATCTGGATTTGAAGCAACAATTGCCATTCACATACTAGTCTGCAGCTCTACTGACTAAGCTATCCAGGCCCCAGGCAAAGTTTCTGTGGCAGGAGCATTTATATCTCTCACCAAGCCTAATGCTTTCAAATTTTGGCAACACTTGTGTGTTTCCAAGCTAATGCCAGCCCTAGACCTCTAGATACAACTGGGATTTTCTTTTGCCTTGCTCTTACCTTTATTACTGATCTTGCTTATTATAATTTTGATTTACATGCATCATTTGCTAGCCAAAAGCAATCATTGTACATGCTACTGAACTGCCAACAAACTGCTGATCAAACTTTAACCACTTTTCCATCCTCAAATTAAATAAAAGGACTTGACACAACCAATGCACACCAAAAAGAGCAAATGTTTTAAAAAGCACACTCAAAGCGAAACTGATCATAAGGTAAAGTTACTTACACCAGAAAACTTCTCATGAGCATCGTTTTCATAAAAAAAAGGACATGTGCTAAGAACATTGCCTTAAATAATTGAAATTATTTGATTTTGGCAATTTACTAGTTGAATGAAAATGTGTCTATTACCTACTGGAACAGAATTAATAATTAAGTGTAAACATCCGTAAACAGCTTGTCGTAAGGTACTTTTTGGAAAGGTTTCCTAGCTTGTGGATGGTAGCATGTAAGAGAACAACATTTTAACCAAGAGTTTAGAATGGTTCCTCCTACAGGCAAGGTCCAAAGTATCGTGTTAACACAAGCCATATCAAACAACAATATCATGTAGTCTCAGTCTTACTTACTGTCACACAGACTCAAGGATTAATTTATTAATAT
The DNA here is from genome assembly GCA_004794575.1 of Lanistes nyassanus. Lineage (NCBI taxonomy): Eukaryota > Metazoa > Mollusca > Gastropoda > Architaenioglossa > Ampullariidae > Lanistes > Lanistes nyassanus. The sequence continues at coordinate 210,312 of SMGT01011602.1, forward strand.
CAAGCACTATGAAAACCACACACTATTTAATGGTAATGGAGTAGAACTGTTATCAGATATTAGTTATCTATGTAAAACTGTACTACAGAAAATCTTTGCTGTCATGTCAGCCCATTAAATATTTGCATCACTTCATGTTATTACAGTTTGCTACAATTAGTTATAAGCACATGCCACACTATGCCAGACATCTGCTTCACTCATAAATTATACATGTATCAAAGGCATTCTTTAAAATAATTAAGGCAGCTGGTCAAAGAAGATAGCTTAGTCCTAAAAACTGATCGAGTAACACTGGTTATTTTTCGGATGCAGACTCCCAGACAATAAAAAAAATATGATTTGAAAACAACGGCCCAAAACTGTAGGCTCACCTTCTAGAGAAACCTACACAGACTGAACTAGAAATATCTGAAAGACCTGTAGTGGCCATAAATTGATTTGTGTAAAAAGACCCACAGAGTCAAGTATGAGTGGGTGTTTGTTGTTTAACATCCCACCACAAATAAGGTGCATATGAGGATGGTGTAAGTTAGTGCTGCTTAGACAAGTTTGCTGTCACAACACACCAGGCTTCAGTCCCACCCAGTCACACTATACTGACACCGGGCCAACCAGGCAGCTACTAGATTGCCAATTTTTAAGTCTTAGGTATGAGTCAGATGGGATGACCTGGCTTGGCTTAACCACTAGACCTCCGAGCCAGTCCCCACGGAGTCCAGAATTCTCGTAAGTTCAGTAGTCTTTCCAGTCTAGAAAACCCGAATTTCCTTATTTTCATCTATAAAAGTGCATCGGCATCAATCTGCTTTAATCTCCCATCAGTATGTGTGCAGAAAACCTTGGGCTCAGATGCCATGTGTGCCATCCTGTAGCTCACTAAAATTTTTAAATGATCCTTGACATTGAATGGTGTGCACAGAATATTTCTCTCATTCTCCTTCTGTGGGCTATACAAATAAATAAGAATAGATTGAAATATGTTTTTATGTTCTTCATGATACCCCATGTATGCAAAACCATGAAAACACGAGGAATGGGGATGGGCAGACATTATGGGCCAACAACATATAGGTTGAGATCAATGGAAGCCTGCCAAAATAGTGCTCAGTGATTTAACTGAAAGTTTACTAATTATAATCAGTATAGCTCAGACAACTGAAGCCTGTCAACCTAACAGGCCATTGCAGAATAATTTCACTTTTGACATACACATTAACGTTTCCAACATAAAATTTGTCACATTTCTCTAAAACTTTAAAAGGAATAAAGGATGACAACAATAAAGATTTGCATCAAACTTTGGGTCACATATAAACCTTATATTATATAGTAATGAATATATCAGTCAAGATTTCAAACGCATTTAAGTACCACTAATATGCCTACAAGACCTATCTGCAGACAACACAAGTCAAAAGGTCTTATAAGACTATTAAGCAAATATGTGCCCATAACAGATAAAATAATAGCCTTGCAGCAATGACAAAAAGCTTGAGGAGAAGAATCCAGAATGATTTTTAAACAGTGGCTGACATGTCAGCTTTACCTTATTGAAGTTACTATAAGCCTTGTATCTTTTCATAGCAATGCAGGAAACAATGTGAAGTTGTGGTTACAGTCTGCCTTTCAAGTTTTGTAATTATAGGTCTGTGTGTACCTTGGTTTAGTCCACTGACTACAGTTAAAGGGGCTTTCAACCAAACAGAAATCGAATGTTTACCTGTGTATTGTGTCATTTATAGGTACATGTACGAATTGAGCCAGCCACCTTTATAACTAATGGGCTCTGTACTTGTTAAGCTGAGTGACCGAAGCAGATATCTGGCACTTTCCATTCTTCTTTTAACATGATGCACACACATACAACACAATGCCATTGAACCCACCGCATCTGCCATGACCACTGGTTTTTCTTACTCAGATTTTCACCTCCCTTTGTAATTCAAGTCAGAATCCAGCCAAATGATACTGATTATGTCAAACAAAAAACAATACATGAGCTTCCGCATGTTACAATAAAGAAATTCCTTCTTTTAAAACTTAATAAATAGTAAAATACGGCTTCTTTAATTGCTTTTCCCTCCCCTTCCTCCTCCTCGATCATTATAATCATCATTATCAAGTCCCCAGTTTTATTGCATAGATCACTACTGCTGCTAAAGCAATTCGTAAAAGCACACGATTTACGATGTATTAATAAAATATAAGATCAGTCATGGCTGGGATGAATGAGGCAATTAAAAGCTGTATTTCGAAATGCTGTAGTAAGTGAAAGATAATCCAACAGTATTTTACACATATCGTTGTTCATACATCTATCTTATCTCCTTTTAAACTAGGGTTGTTTTTTTTTCTTAGGGAATTCTCACATTTATAATTTTTATATCTTCGATTATCGTTATCGACATGTCATGTATATTGACAGTTTACATATCCAAATAAAAGTGTGCACTTCAAGTTACATTCATGTGTTCTTATCTGCTTAAATATTGTGCAGTCCTTCCCTTTTACTCTGTGGCACATGAATTCTGCAAACTGAACGAAATAAAGATTGAAATTGTTGCTTACCCCCATACTCTTTAGTTTTTGATCGACTACCAAGACTTGCGGTCTCCCTTTGTTGTTGGATAGCAACCAACCGTTGTACGTTCCATTGTCGCAATAGGATTACAAGAAAATGTATTTAAATTTTTAGAATTTATTAAAATCAATGTTCATTAATGGCATATATGCAACAACAAGTCGACAAAAATAGATAAATATATTGTCGTTGCATACATTTTACTTAGGTCGACACACGGCAGTAGCGATCAGTAGCTGTGTGGTGACAATCACGACAATGACATCGACGAAGCCTCCGTTATTGATAAGTCAGTGCCGTTCAAAGCAAGAACAATCTTCAGCAAAAAGTTGGCTAAGCCTAAAATAATAAATCGGTGAGGTTGAAAACAGTTTGTTGACATTTACCCACACGTTTGACCTGGATGTGGTATGATTCACATATCTACAGAGCATCAACTATCAAGTGACGTTACCGGCTACGCATCACTACATTTGTCTGGGCTCCAGTGAACGTGCCAGCAAGCACGTCTTCGGCCTACCCTCTACTTTTTGCAACGGTTTCGATTCGTCGATTATAATTTTAAAGACTTACCATTACTGCCATTAAACGACATGAGAGATAAATGACTACATTTATAGCACGCTACTCAGTTAACATACCCTTACGTGATTAAAATTAAATGCCAACAGTGAAAACATAAACGGAACTTTTATCATCATAAATGATAAAGATGAAGTCAGCACTCGGAAAACGCAAGGACAAACCGTCGCCTACCGCATAGCTATACGACAAAAAGGTACGCTGGAAAATTCTTCGTTTCATGGTTAAAATAAGCAAGTGCTTTTAGTTATTCCTACATGTGTATCATCATGTATGTCAAGCTTGAGATATCATTAAGAAAGGATTTAGGAAGTCCTTCTCATCTCAGTGGCACTTCACTTGTAATTGCATGCCTTCACCATAGTTTTACCAAGCAGTATGGTTTTCCAACCGGTTACCAACATGTTTTATTAGACTCATACCATTATGTGTTCTGTATCTAGTAATCTAAATGTTCTCTGTATTCTTGTTTTCTTTTGAAATTTATGAAATGGTTTTCATGATTGTAGACGTGCAAATGATGGAAGCCAAATATGTTTGCAGCCCACGCTTTCAAAAAAGAGAAGGAGTCTAACTTCTCAGCATATCGTCAAATGTTTGAAAACCTCAAGCATTCATTATGTCATCTCAGAATCTTCGTCCAAAGGTCATAGCACTGTATAAAACAGTGAGTTACCACTAACATGATTCTTTGTGTATAATGTTTTAAGTTCAAGAAGGTGGCTTTGCAAACTTTAAAAGAGTTGTTGTAGTTTGCATTCCTTAACTGCTGTTCACTACATCCAGGCAGGTGAATGGCTAGGCTTACAGAAGAAAGACACATAGTCCACCAAAATGTATTGAGTTCGCAAATCATAATTCATCATTGGGCACCTTTGACCCATAGCTCCAAGATCAGCAGGTTGGTTTTCAAAGAAATAGATCCTGCAGAGACCAGATTGCTACACTGTTTATTATCCTGGAGCAGTTACGGGAGTGAAACTCTTCATGCCATCAACATTAATTTTGTTGACTATAAGAAGACATTTGACAGCTTGGACAGTAACTCACTCTGGAAACTGCTGAGACACTACAGAGTGCTGAAGAAGATGAGCAGCATCACCCGGAAGTCTTGTAAGGTAATGACATGCAGGATTGTCCATGGGCATCGGCTTATTGTCACCTTTGAAGTACAGACTGGAGTGAGGCAGGCCTTCTTGTTCCTTCTGGCCACAGGTTGGATCACAAGGACATCTACAGTACAGAAGTGGAACAGCATTAACTGGTCATTTGGACACAGCTAGATGACCTCAACTTTGCTGATGACCTGCCTCTCCTCTCCCACACCCATCAACAGATGCAGGAAAAGACCAACAGCCAACACTGCTCACCTGGGCCACAAAATCCACAGAGGGAAAACCAAGATCCTCATGAACAACAAAACTAACCCAGCCCCCATGCTGGAAAGCAGTGCACTAGAAAAGGTGGAAAGCTTCAGCTCATTGGCAGCTTCCTTGACAGAAAGGGTAGGACAGATGCCGATGTTAAAATTAGAATTGGCAAGTCAAGGGTAGCTTTTCTGCAGCTGAAAAACATCCAGGCAACCAGAGTCTTCTCCATCAACTTCTTATTTAACACCAAGGTAAAATCATTCCTGTTCTGTGGAGCTGCAACATGGGCTACAGTCAGCACTACGAACAAGATACTGAGAAAGATCCTGCAGTTCCACTACCCTGATACTATCAGCAGTCAAGAACTGTTGCTGTGAACAAGACAGCATCCTACAAGAAATCAGATCTTTCAAAGACACTGGAGATGGATCAGTCACATCCCCATGAATCAGTTTCCAGCAGCACAAGACATGGAACCCCAAGAGGAAAGGGAAAACAGGTCGGCCAAGAAATACCTAGTGTCATGACCTTGAGGCACATATCAAGATGGGATGCAGCTGATAAAAGCTAGAGAAACTAGCTCAGGATCAAGATGCCTGGAGGACTGTCATGGGCATCCTATGAGCCAGGAGGAATACAAGGCAATGATGATTAGTTCATAATCAGTTTGATAAGGTCATTTTCACTGCCTGAAGTATCTGTAGTAATATTTAAAATTTATCTGTAGTAATATTTAAAATTTATCTGTAGTAATATTTAAAATTATTGATCTCCTTTTGCACAAGCTTATTTGGCCTTACGGTGTTTAGAAAAGAACTGAGTGTTTATTTCAGATTATCAGAGTAAATCTCTTTAGAATGTGGAGATTCTATGTGATGTTACATTGACTTTCATTTGCAGCTTCTACATCTGGGGAAGGACTACCCGAAAGGTTCTGATTACTTCCGCACCAAGTTGAAGAGTGCATTCATGAAGAACAAGGATGTGAAAAACCCCAGAGACATTGAAATGCTGATAGCCAAGGGAGAGTATGTGGTAAAAGAACTAGAAGCACTTTATATGCTTCGCAAATACAGGACTCTGAAACAGAGATACTATACAAATGATAAGTAAGTGCAACAACAACAGTCACTGGATCAGTAGATGTGTGTGCTTGGAAACTTTAAAAAGAAGTTAAATAATATGTACTTTATTTTCAGACACCTATTTCAGAGTGTCTGACAGAATTTGGGAGGAAGACTGCATATTAGTGATGTGTTAGCAATCTGATTTGCTTTATCTTAGTCTTCTCAGACCCCAGCCACACACCGACAGTCATATGCTCCTTTCACTCATTGCTCCACATTATCCTCATTGCTGCATTCCAAATCTAATGGAGAAATATAACTAGAATCTGATTTTTAATGAGATTTTGAATGTGAATAATAGTTTGATATGTGTTCAAGCATTTCTTTTATTTAGATGGCATCCAATCAGACACAGTTTTCATTTATGTCCCAATGGAGACTTATCTAACTATAGATGGTTAAAAAAGAAATGCTTGTAATAGATGTATCTTTTGATTTCTGTTTCTACTACTGTGCACAAGATATTTTAAAGATGGATGGGGGTTTTTTCTGGTTCAGCAATTGCATGCAGTAATCAGTGAGCAAAACTTGATACTGGAAAAAAATTTTTTATAATGATAAATTATCTTATAGATGCACACCAGATTTTTATCTCCTTGTCACACAAAAGCTGGATGTAAAACACACCGACATCCTAAGATGGCTTTTATGACAGAATAGATGCCAATGGAACCCAACCCACATGCAGTTGTGCAGCAACACAACAGAAGCATGAAACTTGTGTGCGGAAATTTATGATGTTCATGTTTTTTTTGGGGGGGGGGGGGGGTTTCCCCATGAAAACATTAGGTGACAGCAAAGATTGGATATATCCTCCTGCACTTTCCATGTGCTGTCCTTGTCTTTTCAGTTAAATATCTAATTTTAGTTTTTATCTAATTTTTGTCTTGATGAAGGGGCAATGCCCCGAAACAACTCTGTTTAGCTTGCTTTTGTTTCGTTGTTTTCACTGTAAGTTTTATTCAAATCGGCAGTCACGTTTCTTTTTGCAGAATCAGGAGGTTGTGTTGGTAGAAAAGAGGGCACTACTAGCATTATGTGATTTCGATAAGTTGACATACTTCACAGATTTCATTGGGGAGGGGGAAGGGTAGTGGTAAAAGCTGTGATAGGGGTCTCTTTTGGGCATGGAAAGTGTCATGTAAATGCCAAGAAAATTTATATCCAAGCTGACTTAGAAAATGTGAAATAAACATTTTTGCTATCGAGTAGTGTTTGGTTTCACTGTATTTTGTACCGTCAGAGGAATAAATGACTGTCTCTGCATGCCTTTCTACTCTCTGGGATCAACAACTGGTAAGCCAGACGATCAACACTGGATCTTGAAGGTCTCGCTGATCCTGCTCCACATAACACAAGACTGCCATAGTTCAAAGAAGGTACATGTATTTACTCTGGAACAAATACTCTTGCCAAACGTAGGCAGTACAAAAAAGGAAGCTTCTGTCCATCTAACAAATGTCTTGAATCCAAAAGGGTTTCTCCAGAATATATTTTTCAATATTTACAGATAAAACACCTATCAGATTGGTGTATCGCCAGTATTTCATGTTTGGCACTACAAAAACTACCACATACTGCAGGTTATCCTGCTAACAACAGAAATGTTTAGCTGTGCCTGTGAATGCTTAGTGCCATATGACCACAACACCTCAACTTCCTGCAAGCCGCTTAGCTTTAGTGGTGTAACAGTACACATGGTTGCTTTTACATTTAACTGGCTTGTGAAAATAACATAACCCACACTTAAAATCCAAGAAATTCAACTGAAAACCAGTTTGGAGCTCAGAACCAATGACTGTGATTAGGCTGCCCTTTTCCTAAACAGGTAGATGGGAAAAAAACATTTCTGTCCTCTTCACAAGGAGTCAGCACTTCTTTGTGATGCAAGAACAATGTACACATGCAACACCAAATAAATTCTAGCATGAGTGTACTGGATTTACAATACATTCAACATTTTTAGACAAGAAAAATTTTGTGTAGTCTACAGTTAACTCTAGTTGTCATTCTCACGAGTTCGAATGTTCCTTTTGATGCCTCTGCGATTCCTGAATGCTGAGGATGGCTGGGATCTACTCTCAGAAGCTCCTTTATCTTCTTGCTCTTTTGGCCTCTCCTCCTCAATGGCCCCTTCCTCACTAAAGTCACCAGCATCCTTCTCATCTCCAGCAATGGGCACCTTTTTTGTGTCTGCAATTTTTCCTTTTGGAGATAATTTTGAATCTGATTCCACTCCCTGCTTGCTGCGTTTTGAAAATGATATGACACCTTTTGAACAAGCTGCTGTGCTTGTATTAAAATTTTCTTCTTCATCAACAGGCATCTCCGTCTCCTCTTCCTTTTCTCTCTGTTTACGCCTCTCTTCCAAAAATGCAAAAGCTGCCCGAGTATTGGAAGCCTCTGACATGTCATTGGCGTCTACATTTTCCAAGGAATAGTGAGTCCATTTTTCAGGGTTCTTCCGAAAGTCTGGTGTCTTGTCACTTTTTGGGGCTCTTCCATGTGGTGCTTGAAACTGAAATGAGCCAACTGAAGCCCTTGGTCCCTCTTGTTTATTGCTTGATCTGTGCTGTCTGCTATCGCAATCCTCAAGTGGGTTTCTATCGCCAGCTAGCGCACTTCTGTCTCTAGTTAGAAGGTCCCCACTTTTCCTTTCTGTTTGCCTTCTTCCTCTCCTGGCCTCCTCCCTATTCACCTTCGTTTCCTCGTCTGGGTCAAGTTTCAGTAGAAAATGTTCGTCTTTTTCTAACTCTCCAGACTCCTTCCTTTTCTTCTCAAATGCCTCATGCTTTTGTTCCAGAGCATCTAGACCAGCAAAAATATCATTCTTTTTTCCAATAAATGTTTGACTTGTGTTCTGAAGAGAAAAAGACGTTGAACATTCATCTGCTTCTTTTCCATCTGGTGTTGTCATTCTTCAATAATCTGCACAGTTTGCAGAGACATATAATCAGTAATCATCCATACTTCTTTATGTGGTGATGGGGAAGGTGGGGGTGGGGAATCATTCAGCTTCACAAAATCCTGAAGCCCACAATTAAGCAAAAGTTTTAGTTACAATCAGCTATTAGCCCATCCACCCTCACATAAATATTGGTTAAGTACAGTTGTTAAGTAAAATATTTGGTTTCAAGCATTCTGCTTTTTGGCGTTATATGTTCCTCAAGCTAGTGAGCAGCAATCCTATAAAAAACAATACAAGAGTGGGACACTGAAAAGCCTCGGTTTACTTGTCCTGCAACTATACTGCAGTCGGCAAAGGACAGTAATATGAAGAACACAGGTTCTTTCCACCCTGACAATGTGAAGCACATGCCGAAGACATAAAAGCATGCCTTGGCACAGTCACGTTACCCTTCGGCATCTTTGACGATCATCCACCTACTCAATCCCAAGCTGAGAATTTTCTCTTACCAATGTTCTATTCTTCCTATACTGCTGGTAATGTTGCCATTATTATCCAGCAAAGACATCAGCAGATTCTCAAGATATCATAAAACCTGTATGAGAAGACATGAAAATCCACTGACCATATGATATCGTCAAAATGGAAAACGTTGACACGATACCGAAGAAAAGGCAGTAGAGATGGCTAGAGCGTGCACAGAATCCCCACTGAACACCCAGAAAAAAAATAGCATTAACATGAGCTCCTGAAGGAAAAATTGAAGCGATGAAGACCAAGAACGAAAAGCAATGAAGACCAAGAACAACATGTAGATGCACCATTGATAGGAAGAGATAAAGACCCCGGGTCTAAAATGGGGACGTGCACGGGAAAAAGCTCAGAACATAGAATTACGAAGTCTTGTAGTTGTACAAGTCTTATTCGCCACACAAGAGGACGTGTCCTTTCAGCCCTTCTGGTAACAAACTCTAAGCCCTAACTGGAATACTACTTTGAAAACCACGTAACACATTTCTTTAAGCCTTCACTATTAGAACTTCACTTTTTATTTCTTTCTGCGTTGTGTCAATGTGTTATTTTATACTATTAGATCCATCCCACCTAGTACTTACTACTTAGTAGTAGTAATCGTATCACTCATACAACAATCATATTCATACTGATAAATTCGAAATTTGCTCTTTTGCAACGTCTCAAGGTGCTGAGAATCTCAAATCAGTCTTATTTTCGGTTTCAAATGTAAGACAGTCAGAAAATCCAATCGAATCTGTCCAACGATCGCTGATAAATTAATAATTACTAACATGTTTAAAATCGCAGTACTCCAAAGCAATGTCTGCTCACCAAGGGACATAACGCTCACTGAAAAGGGAGTAGCTATTGGTGCTGAATACTATAGCTAGTTTTTGTTGTTATTAGGTATCTCCCAATTTATACTATAGAATGATATACTCCTTTCGATAGATTAACACTAAATGCCTACTCTGTTATACATAGCGTCTTAAATACAATAATATTACGTCCTTAGTAAAGTTTGTTTTGAGAGCAAGGTGGAATAACTCATGCAGCTTCCGGTTAGAGGGACCTTCTTTTGTCTACATTTGAAATAGCTTAACAAAATTGTCAGAATGAGTGGAGGAGTGTACGGGGGAGGTGAGTAATTTATATCACCTTGAAATCGTCTTTATTGTGTTAATTTATTTTACAAGTTAATATTTTGTTCGGTAAAGTAGACTGCATCATTCGAAACGTTTGGAAACTAACATAAACCCAATGCCGAATGAGGCAGTAAGAGTAAGTTTAACTAGTACTACTACTAGTGAGTAGTGTATACAGTACACTCCTGTCGAGTAACGACAAACACAAAGTGCTTTACTACTACTAACCTACTTACTTACTATCTGTGTGTGTATGTGTGTGTGAAATTATTTGTCTCTGTTAGTACGCTAGTAACTTAGTAAGAAAACGGTGGCCGTGGGGGTAGACTAAACTAAAACTTAAAACTAGTTATTACACACCACGTCAAGCAGTGCATTTAACGATTGACACATACACCATACAGTACCTGTCTTTCGAGAGTGCAGAAAATACCCACACAGAGTCTAGTAGTACTAGTACAAATATATTTGCAGTTGTTTCCAATTCTCGTAATGTCTGCAGATGAAGTGGGAGCCTTGGTGTTTGATATTGGATCATACTCATTTCGAGCAGGCTATGCTGGAGAGGATACCCCAAAGGTTAAACTAAAATCATTACGTTTTATGCAGTTTAGTTATTGGGAGTTTATTTAGCCAATCCACCATAATCTCTTATTGTATTGTATAAGGTTGTTGTGCGGTAGATTTGGATCTTAAATTTGTACATACATATGATATACATGTAATACAGGTGTTACATAACTTAGTTACAATGTAGAAGAACGACTTTTTAAATGTGTTATAGTTTCAGCATTTTTTCACATTAGGTATTAATGTGTACCAAAATAGTACATCTCTGTTGGTAAAGAACTGCTTGATGCTTATAGTTTTACAGTTATGCAAATAAAATTTAATTAGCAGACCTTTTAGTCTTACCATAGTGCAGTAAAAAATACTTTTCAAATATCCATATTTTATATTTTATCCATGTTTTATATTTTATTATTATACAAGTTTGCATACTTTGCATAATCGTCAAAGGTACAGGGAGGGTTGGCGTAAAACTTTAAACCTATCTTTATAATTTAACCCTTTAATCTATTAGCTCTGTTTTTCAGAAGCTTTTTCGAGAAAATAGAGTGTCTTTTTTGAGAAAATAGAGTGTCTTTTTCAGTTATTTGCAGCATCTATTATTGTCATATTTGATTATATTTGGGCTGTGGGGAGGGGCTGTTGAGGGGCTGATCTATGGGACATTTGTCACAGTGGTGAATGTAGGCATATGGAACTAGAAGGATATGCATTCTATATTCCCATAAAATTTGCAGCAACAGTGAAACAGCAGCATTTTGTCTTAGGCTGAGATCCCCACAAATGTTGGAGTGGTTGAAGAAATTGAGGCAGCCATGGAGGATGGGAGTGAACAGCCAGCACAGCCAGAGAAGAAGTATTACATTGACACTGTCTACATGAAGCATCCTCGCAAGGGCATGGAGCTCTGCAGCTTTCTGAAAGATGGCATGAGTAAGTGGGAAATGACATGGGTAGACAGATTATCTCTTATGCCGTTTTTAGACTTAATATGGTTAAGCTTTATCCCCCTCCGGCCCTTCACCAGCCGTTACCAAACACTCCTTGACTGCGACCGCTTTTTCCGCACCCTACGGTGGATGGCTGCACTTCAATCAGTGCCGAAGCCTCCCCCTTCGACGACAGACGATATCTTTCTCCGACTGTTCGCACCTCGCAGGCCACGGGAACCACCACACGACATCTCCACACATGTGGAACATTACATCAACAAGTGCCGCATTGAAATATCCCACCTACGCCCTAAGCCCGTCCGTCACAGCAACCTGTCAATACACGAGTTTCAAGCCATTGATTCCCTCCGGCATCGCACTGACATCGTCATCAAACCAGCCAACAAAGGCGGTGCGATCGTCGTCTGGGACCGCAATTTCTACATAGCCGAGGCACACCG
>SMGT01011603.1:1052-11856 GCA_004794575.1 Lanistes nyassanus
GGGTTGCGCTTAACAAAGTGGGCTGCAAATCACTGGCAGATTCACAGGAACAAACATACATACCCTTATATACCCTCTTATCAGAACTGTTTACGAAACACGAGGAAAAGGTGGTAATCTTTCACAAAGTGCTTCTGGCATTACTTTTCAGGAAAATGTACCCTATCTAAAATTAATCTATTTCTGTAGCTCCAACTACTTTAGATTGGTAAAATTGACCATGCATACTGTATCACAACATTCATTGCACTGAACTAATTATATATATTACCCTTTAAAACGCTTAAACTATCAGGAGTTTTGTGACAGAACAACTTTTGTGCAATTATGTCAGAATTATCATGTTTCATTTCTCCTGTTTATCAGAAGTACACTGTCTGATATTATGACCTCTACACACGATATTTGGATATACCTCACGAAAAATGCACATGCTAACTACAATCAAACAATTTCAGAGAACCCATTGGTCTCACTCAAGAGTAATACATTAAAGGAACTAAAAGTATTCGTGGTTCTGCAACTGATGGGTTTCCACAAACTTCAAAATCATAATTCATAACTAGTGGTGCAAGCTTCTGGAAACCAAAAGTTACTCCTTTGATATCAATATGTCTGCATCCTTCATGTTCCATTTAATGGGTCCAGTGATTAAAATATGCCATCAATGAGATTATTTAGTATATTCTCCATAAGAAACAAAAGTATTGAGCTGATCAAAGACTAATGAGACTATTAAGTACAGTATGTTTGTGACAAGAAGCAAAAGTACTGAACCAGTGAACGCCACAAAGACTTACTTTTGATGTTTCTTTCCAAGTCCGAACCAAAGAGAGCAAGATTCGAGTCTTTCCAGTCGTACTTCTTTGCCTTGATGAGCCCTGAACAGAACCACCAAAGTAAAGACAACCAAACCAACATAATTAAATGGCAAGAAAAATACAGTACCTGTTCTTTGGCAACCAATTTCTTCAGCAAGATTATAAGCACCACTATGCAAACCAAAAGCCTAAATTAATGGCTAAGACTTAAGTTTCCTTCGTCATTATCATTGAGAATAATATTCATAAATTATAAAAATGCTTTCCATCAAAAGTATTAATAAATTTTCAAAATTCAATCAATAAATCCTATCAGTTAGAAATATTCATACATAAACACATACCTGCCATTTTAAAGTGAAATCACTAAGTTACAGTGACTAAGCCAAATGTTTACAGCTTGCTGCTGCAGTCAACCTGGGGAAAAAGTCAAGAAATACAGGCATATTTTCATTATGGCACACAGGGACAAGAAAATGATTGGGACGGTTACCAAGATAATACATGTACTGCTTTTATTGTCTGATAGTAATAAACAGTATATCCAAGCTAGAAACAAAATTAAAAATTAAGATCATGAACATTACCCCTGTACCCATGATATGATGTCCAAATATAATAAACAAAACCTTCATTGACAGAAATGAGTATTTGTGCACATCAATATGTGCCAATACACATCAATATGTGTCAACACTTTTTTCCTTTTGTAAACTGCAATGCTAACATTCACATCACATTTATTTATCACAGACAGATACAAACCACATATGCACAGCATGCAAGTACGTGCCTGCACACACTTAGATTAGCAGAGTGCCTATGCAGTATGGTGAGAATCATATCCAGTTACAGGTAGGCACACTTAAACATAAGGACAGACAATAAGACCTGCATATACAATGAACATGAACAGAACTGCACTTGGGTAGAAGCATGCACATCTTATGTCTCTGCACACCGGACAATGTAAGCATTGCACATTGTACTTCACTCAGCCACTTAAGCTTATCCACCACCCCNNCCCCCCCCCACACACACACACTATCACTGTTTGCACATATACATAATTTCATATGATTGCATACATATACATGTGCAGTACTAGTAGTCATAGCCTTTTGCTTTAAAACACTTGATCTCCAATAATTATAAATTTATACTATGGCCTGTAGTAATAAACACAAAACATGACTGCCTCAACTCAGCTATTTTGTATTACAGACCATTAGCACTAAGTAACGCACACCACATATGAAAAACTTTGCTGCACTACTTAAATTGAGCTCATGACATGGCATATTTTATGCATACACCACCATCGCACAGCACAAATATAAAGCACATCCAGACAGTTCGCCAGACCTTCAAGTTCTGTGAAAAATAAGGTCTAGCTCTGAGTGCAGATAACAAACGTGATTCAACTTGGAAAGATCACAAGCAATTGTAAGGTCAGTAGTTCTGATATGTGATCAGTAAATTAGCAACACACTTTATGTAATCTCTCATTAGTCTTGCTGAGTATGACATTCTTCTCTTTTCCCCTTTTTCTTCATTTGTAACCAGCCCAAACCCCACTCCCACACACCATCCCTTCAGCTGTTCTCTCTGTCTCTCTCTGTCTCTCATCTGTGGTATGTGCCTCCATTATATTTTCTTACAAATAAATTGAAATATGTTAGCTCCTACTGCATAATCAAATATTTTAAAACAAATTCAGAAGTCAGTGGAAGTGATAAGTGTATAGTCATTCTCAGCTTTTCACTTGCCAGAAAGTCTGGCAGATAATTTCTGATTTGACATTCCTGCTGACTCTCTATGCATCTAGATAAGTATAACTTTCTACTGTTTTATCTGTATTTAAATGTGTCCGGGTGAAGAGGTCATGCCCCAAAACATGTGTCTGCATCTCTTTTAGCTTGACCTAGTTTCCTTTATTCAAAGTTAGTATCTACATTTTTTTTTCACTCCAAGCTGCAGTTACTCTTTTTTATTTCAATAAACCAACCACAGACTTAAAGATGACTATGCATCATACCTGTCAGCCTAAGGTTATCCCCATAGTTTATATAACAGAAAAATCTCATTTCTGAGCTTACATGCCCCCACTGCAAGAATTATAACAATAGAAACGTTTGTCAGGCTAACACATTTTTTTCTTTTAAAGTCTAATGCAAGGTGGTTACCCCCACCACCACCCAAAAAAATCTACAAAAATCAACACAAGTAACTTTGATGTATTGTGCAACATGTGTTACAGCCAGGCCTGTATTAATACACAGCCATGTACACACATTAAGATAGTATACCCCACTGATATCCAGTATCCTTACATTTACAAACACTGCCAAAACATTTGAGAAAGGAGTGAGGAGAAGAAAGATGAGAGAGAACAGGAGAGAAAAGAAAGCACGTTTGGTCTCAGACCTCTCCACTTACATGTATATATATATAAAATACTTTGTACATACAATAGGTCTAGCACATCATTAGTTTAAGAGAGTAGGGGTAAACTCTCAACAACAACAAAAAGGCACAGGTAAGCTATTGTTACACAAAAAGAAGTGAAGTGTTTGGATGCTATCTTGTATGAAAGCTTTCCACTTTATCTGTAGACACACTGTGGTATCTCTCTACCTCATATCCAAACCTAAGGAGTGTACGAAAATAAAGCACATTTGGTCTCGAGTTTCTCCATTTAGATGTGTATAATACTCTGCACATGAGTTTATTAAGTCTTGTACATCAGTGTAATTGTTCTCTTGTAAACAAAATAAAATTTAAGTTCTTCAGAGAAATTCATTATATTCTGGCCTTTGCAGAATTCTTTGCAAGTCCTGCCAGAGTGTATTTACAATATGCATTGGCACATTAAATAATTGTTTCCTCTTCTCCCTGGCACAGACTACATACTGCAGAGGTGGCTAATTTTCTCATATACAAAAATTGTTTGTTGGGAGAGTTCAATACAATAGCTTTAGTTCAAATTTCAACTGACAGTCTAAAGTAGTTGCATGACATTTCTGAAAATGTTTCTTCCATTTCAGATTCCGAAACTGCCTATTCCATTTATTAATGCCTTCAGGCATAAACTTCCGAGTTGCTTTTTCACTGATTTATTTCCTGTCTCAATTATTTTCCACACTAACAGTTTTTTGTTCTCCTTGCTTCCAAACTGTTAAAGTGAATTTGACTAAACGGGCATTTTGAGCATGTTCCCTTGTTAATTTGTCTGAATAACACTTTTATTAAATTCAATTTGAATGATGGACACTTGTATAATCAGATATTTTTCTAGTTTTCTGGCCCTGGTGATCAAAGAGGGAGGGAAAATACTGCCAGGAATAAATTATGGGAAGTCTTCAGCCATAGGGGTTGGCAGGTATGAAAAATGATAAATGCTGCTAAATGCTAATTTTTTTAAACAAGCCTCATGCATGAAAATCTGTGGATCAACAGTCACCAACTTATACGCTATGGTGTACATTTCAAGAACTGATGCAGTATATTCATAAATTCAAACCAAATCACCTCCAAAATTATTTTAGGATTTTGTTCAATTTGGCAGGTTAATTAGTGGTTCGGAATGTGTTTTGTTGGATGACTTTCCAAACAATTTATGAGAGCATAATCAAAAAAATTAAACTGATCAATTCGTACCCGATATGTCAAGATATGCCATGTCTAACACTAGTCTGACTAGAGCACAAAAGCAGTTTCGCAGTACTTCTATTTCAGTAGACTGTGAATCATCACCCGATCCCAATTCTACGTATATAATTCATGCACTGCTCCAAGCAACCCATCGATCTGCCATCGCTTGCTCGCTTCCTGTCACACTGCATGCACACTAACTACATTACCGACTGGACTTCGACCAGCGCCAGCAGGAACAACGTTCGTTCACTGAGTCATAAGTTGAAGTTGAAGTTGATACTTCCTGTTTACCTGCAGTACTAATCCTACTAGAGCAACCCTCGGTCGATCGTCTGGTCTGTAAAAACACGTTCACTAAAACTACAATTTCAGTCTGGTCGATAATCGCCCCTTAACTCTTGTCCCTAGATCTATATGTTTCAGACAATACTCCTGAAAAAGTTGCGTTATTATTTGATATATACTCACGCCGTCACTATCACAGTCTTTGATTCAAAGGGGCGTCTGTCGCGCAGTAATGATCTTAAGTTCCCTTCGGCAGTTTGGTGGTTGAAGCGGGATGTGAAATCACGTGACGTTTAGTTTCACTTGTGTTCGCTGTCGTTGCGAAATCCTTTGTCGAACACGAAACCATGGACCCATGCACCCTATAACTGCCCCTTTTATGATAGTGGTTCGGAGGGGCACAGCTGCTCCCTACCCGCGGCATTAAGTTGCAGATACCGCGAATACGTACAGACACATAGGACTACATATTTCCAGGAGTTTAATAAAATAACGTTGTACAGACTCCATTCGGCCATCCCCCAAAACATTAAACTGTCTCTCGATCCTACTGACCATAATTCTGTCAGTGCATCTTAGTACGTATTATTACCCCATCGGCCCCCGGCCCCCGGCCCCAGCCTCCTCCGCCCATAGTGCGAAATCAGATGGAAGCACTATTCGTCTAAAGTATACTGCACATGGTGGTTCTTTCAGTGCATATAGATTGACTCTTGTACGACTTGTAGGCCTATAGTGAGTCATGCACTGACCTCAAACTTCACTTTTCCGCCTATAAAGGTCTACTCTCTGACCATAATATCGACTTTGCGGAGCCTGCGTGCGGTAGAGATGATGTCCTTCGTGTCAGTTTGAGGACATATCTACGGCATCTAGTACTGCATTGGGGGACCCCCCCCCCCCATGTGATTTTTTTAATCCTGCATCCCTGGTTGTCTGGCACATCTTGTTTATTGCACCCGTATTAGCGCATCCCGCGTTCCATCTGCGTCATTTTTATGCTTCTTAATTCCTTTAAAGATAGAGCTTTTCGTTTCGTCCTCGTCCCCCGGCTCTTGCTGCTTTAAAAAATATATATAAATATATATAAGCTGTTCATCTTTATATGCATATTTAAACGGTTGTGATTTTCGCTTTACTCTGTCGCCCTTTTTACGTCCTGTCTTCACCCCAATTACCTATTCTGCCCCCTTTTACTGCTGTGATTTAATTAACCACTTTTCCCGCCGTGATATAGCCCCAGCCGTTGACACGGCGTAGGCCTACATAATCCCCTCCAAAACCAGACCAGTGGATAGGCCTTTACGCCCCCCACCTCCCATATTCGAAATCACTTCTAGGAGAAAGCACTTTTAAAAAAATGGTGTGTGCACTTGCTCGCTATAGAAATACCAGTCGAAATATGCACGATGTTTCAAATAAAGGGAATTGTAGGGGTTTGCTAACCGTGGACACACTGTGAAACATTGCCGAAATGTTATGAGACAGGGTTCACGGGGAAACAAAATCTGTATATATTGTGTGAATCATTTTACATTGTGTGAATCATTGAAGTTGGTGAGATATCGAGAAATCTTTTTCATTTTTTCCGTTTTCTCCGAGGCGTTTAATGTATTTTCGTCAAGAAGTTTCTATTGAAAATGACATTTCAGTTTTGGTCAGGATTTTTTGTTGTTTTTTGTGACATGTACTTATGTACGATATCGAGTCGCATTTTTAAAAAAATGTACGTGGGTGTGCATGTGTGTGCGCGCGCATGTGTGTGTACGTAAGAGAGAGAGAGGGGGGTGGGACTATATAAAGAACTTATACTATCAAAATAGATCAGCTACAGCAGATCCTTCCTCGAGCTGCTGCTTAGCCCGCCTATAAAAAAAAGAGTGCATGGTGGACATGCCCATCCCACCATAGTAAATTTGATCATAATCGACATGCACGCACAGACAAGTCTATGGATCATGTTAACTATACACAATAGATTAAGCCTGATAATTATCTGATAATCAACAAACATAGCAAGTCTGATACTGTACATGCTTAAGTGTAATCATGTATACCGGGCGCCCATGCGAGCACGACCGTTGTTCATTTCGTACGTTAACCACGGGGCCCCTTCCAAGTTCCCCCCACCCCACCCCCAAAAGTGTCAGTATAGACAAAAAATTAGATATAGTATACTGAACCCGATATTCTTCAAATGCCACGTGTTTTATTCGATCTACCTCGGCAATATGGACAAAGGGCTTAATTAGCACGCACCGTAGTCATGCAGCTATAACGTTGAAGGCGCAGCTTCATACAGCACGTGCATCAATATGTAACGCGATTAGTCGACCAGGGCTGGTTTTACGGGCATTCGTTTTCTCCTTTCCAGATAACTGCCCGAAAATGTCCGTTAATTTAATTCCCCTGTACGCAAACGCAAGTTTTTGTGCAGTGAAAGGTAAGACTAAAATATACAGGACAGTCGAACAGGCGGTGCTCGATCTAAAGATAATCTATCCTCCAACGACGCAGAGGCGTGATGCAGTCAGTCATATACAGGAAGGCGCTTAACATTGTGCAGCCACGGCTGAAGGTCGAGATGATTGATCGATTGGTCTGTGTAATGGCTATGCAGGTCGATCATTTCAATGACTACATATGACTGCGCATGCATATTGCTTTTTTTTTTTTTTTGATCTTGTCTCGCGTACAAGCGTTAACTAACATAACGACTAGAGAAATGCAGGTATCTTGACTATCTTCACAAATCTACGTTCAATTTGCATTATGCTGTAGCCCCATATCTACTCTCTCTCTCTCTCTCTCTCTCTCTCTCTCTCTCTCGGGATTGGGACTATATGTTAACAGGTTATACAGGTATCCATGAGTTCAAAAAAAAACATAGAGGGTAGCGAAAGATTAGATGCGGATCATATAAAAAACAAAAAGAGTTAAATATGCAAATCACGGCGATCACTGTTAGATACTTTAAAACAATACTTATACCGAAGATGTTCCACTACATACTACATTAGATTTGGGATTTCAGACATAATTTTAAATAACAGCTATAGCATATAACTAAAGGACGTTGCTAACTTGCTACTGGAAGTATAAGTATAATAAGACGTACATCTCTCTCTCTCTTCGGCCTATTCAGACAAAGCGCAACTGTAAAGCATGATGTAAGCACTAACTTTTTCACCTATTGTGGCGCCCGTGATGAGACTATAGGCCGTTTTCTGTACCAATTATAAGCCTTCACACTACAAAACATATATAAAGTGAAATGACGCGAACAGTTATAAGTTTTTAGCATTTACAGTGTATACCAGTCGTGAGTTCTTATACAGGTAAATGTACATTATTGTTAGTCGTGCACGTGATGTATCTCCATGCCTCCATGTTGGAGCGTACGCGTTTAACTGACGCTTCATTTAGGCTAATTCTTTCCAGGGTTTAATACGCGATCGTACACGCTGACACCAAACTGTCAATGTGCATGGCCTCAAATTGTGTAGCTGATGCTTCCGCCTTGATGTAAACTTAACGGTTAAAGCAATTAAACCCCTCGAGGTTACCAGATTTATTCCCCTTGCGGTCTTTCTAGCTTGGGGAGATACCAGTTTAGCAGGAAAAATGTAGTCCCTCAGACAAATAAACCTTTGGGGACAAGCCTTTTTGTGCATTAACCCCCCCCCTTTAGTTGTAGGTGAGACAGCGCAGGTTTTGAAAGATGCACCTACCAGTATAGCCCCCATAGGCGTGGCCAAGCAATTACCCCCCTCAGACACGCTTTTCCAGTGTGAGCAGCAGGTTTCCTTCGGGTCTCAGAATCACCATGCAAGTGTCTGAGCATGCCCTCCCTTCCAGTGCTCTTATGTCACAACGGACCAGGGCCCTCAGAGATCAAGGAGGTGATAGTGTTACCCAAGTCCACAGTGAGTTCAGAGCAGAAAATGTAGACCCCAACGTTGCACCTGTGAATGCTCAGATAGGTTTTCGGGACTCCTCACCCAGCAACATAGAACATAAGGACATTAGGGACAGCACACGCAGGGGCAGCTATTCTGCAAGTGATGGGGGCATACGCGCGTCAGGGCGCCACCCCCCACGCAATTAGAAAACTGAGCCAGAGGAGATGTCACACCTCTTGTACGAGAGTGCTGTTGAAGCTTCAGAACTGACCATGAGCCCAAAGATCCCAGCCACAGAAATATCACCGCCACCCATACTCCCACCTCTGTCATGTTCAGGGGGGAAAACTACCCAAACTGTCAGTCATGGAAGTGTGTCCAGAATGGGTCAGGTCTTGTGCTTCCACATATTCGTTGGTATAATGGCAGGAATTATGGCACCGGACCCTCGTCATAGGAGGGCTGTTTGGGGATGTGGGGAAACTGAACCTCTGGGTGACACCCCTCCATTTCCCCCGAGAGCTGAGCCCCAAGACAAAACAGTTTTTCAGACATTCACAGTGGACGGCTTGCTTGCTCCTGTCACAGCAGAGGAACTCAAACTATCAGTTAAGGAACAGGAGCTAAGTAGCAACCCCACTGGTGTAGGGGGGATGACACGACTGACGACGACGTGCCTGACGAGACACCCCCTGTACCAGCCCTAAGACGGTCTGCGAGGCAAAGAAAGCCCGTAAACAAGTTAAATGTAGCACACATGGCTTCCAAACCTGCTCCCAGGTTATCATTAGGGAAGGCTAGGTGGGAGATTCGCGATAGAGCACCCCCGTTTGAATCAGAGTTTTTCAGGACGGCCAAAAGAATGTAATGGCTGTGTTTGTGGTGAGGATTTGTAGTCATGTTACACTAACAGGAAGAGCGAAGCGCACTCTATTCATCACATATTTTCATGTTCTTGTATATATATTCTTTGCTTTTTTTATCCATACTTTTGTGCGCGTAACAAACACAAAATGTGCTACGCGCGACACTTTCACCCGCTAGCTCGGGCTGTTGCTGGCAATGGTTTCGTTGTGGCTCGCCCCCCGCCGATAAAAGGGGGGGGGGGAATCGAACCGGACAACAGGGGCCTGGTTAGCTCAGTTGGGAGAGTTGTGGACTAGCAGATGGAGGTTGCTGGTTCGAATCCTGGTATGGCCAAGGATTATTTCCTGGAGTTAAACATTGTGCAAACTCCATTCGGCCATTTCCACGCACATTAAACTGCCTGTCCGCACTGGCCATCTTACTGCAGCCATCAGTCTGGTGGTTCTTTCAGTGCTTAGATTAGTAATAGGACCCCATCCCCCCATACTGCGAAATCACCGCAAGGTGGAAGCACTGTCCCTCTAAATAACCACCACCACCGGACAAAGTGAGCCGTGGGCCGACGGACAGTGTTGGGCAGCAACAGCGGCGGCACTCAATAAAGTATGTAGCGCGAGCTTCCACAACAGGCCTGAGAGAGAGAGAGGGGGGGGGGAAGTTTGCGGAGGTGACTCGCTCCATCACACTCTGTTGGATTTCTGTTTGCTTGTACCGTGCACGTGTTGCGGCGCTAGATCGCCGCCATCTTGGCACCACATGGTCGCTATATGGGCTCTGTTCCCCATTATGGTGTTTGAGTTTTCTGTGGGGCATTTAGCTGTAAAAACCTGCCTCATTGATGTTGAAGTTGTATTAGTTGTATGTATTGCTGACGTTATGGCCTGAGGTTAATTGTTACGTCGATCTCTGTTTCAGGCCACCTTTTTCGTCTTACTTTAATTATCACTACTCCCTATTTTCTATTCGATTCTATTCTTTTCTACTCGATATTTTATTTCTATTCTATTGTATTTTCCCCTTTTTCCTTTCTTTTTTTCTTCCATAGTTACCGGTTGATGTTTCTACCTTCAGTTCAGGATTTAGATAGAAGAATAAAAGTGATTGAGTCTGTTTCTCTGCTTATGTATTGTTTAGTCAGTGAGGAGAGAATCGGTGTGCGTGTAGCGCTAACCTCTAGCCCGAACCAAAATTACTTTTGTAAAACGACGAACACATTAGCTTGCTAATTTTCCGCTGGTGTGTACCGATTACACAATAAACAGGTTTAGGCTA
>SMGT01011603.1:12511-44160 GCA_004794575.1 Lanistes nyassanus
AACAGGGGCCTGGTTAGCTCAGTTGGTAGAGTTGTGGACTAGCAGATGGAGGTTGCTGGTTCGAATCCTGGTATGGCCAAGGATTATTTCCTGGAGTTAAACATTGTGCAAGCTCCATTCGGCCATTTCCCCGCACATTAAACTGCCTGTCCGCACTGGCCATCTTACAGCAGCCATCAGTCTGGTGGTTCTTTCAGTGCTTAGATTAGTAATAGGACCCCATCCCCCCATAGTGCGAAATCACCGCGAGGTGGAAGCACTGTCTCTCTAAATAACCACCACCACCACCGGACAAAGGGCAGTGAGCCGTGGGCCGACGGACAGTGTTGGGCAGCAACAGCGGCGGCACTCAATAAAGTATGTAGCGCGAGCTTCCACAACAGGCCTGGAGAGAGAGAGAGAGGGGGGTAAGTTTGCGGAGGTGACTCGCTCCATCACACTCTGTTGGATTTCTGTTTGCTTGTACCGTGCACGTGTTGCACATCTTGGCCACCACATGGTCGCTATATGGGCTCTGTTCCCCATTATGGTGTTTGAGTTTTCTGTGGGGCATTTAGCTGTAAAAACCTGCCTCATTGATGCTGAAGTTGGATTAGTTGTATGTATTGCTGACGTTATGGCCTGAGGTTAATTGTTACGTCGATCTCTGTTTCAGGCCACCTTTTTCGTCTTACTTTTCACTACTCCCTATTTTCTATTCGATTCTATTCTTTTCTAGTCGATATTTTATTTCTATTCTATCGTATTTTTCCCTTTTTCCTTTCCTTTTTTCTTCCATAGTTACCGGTTGATGTTTCTACCTGATCAGGATTTAGATAGAAGAATACAAGTGATTGAGTCTGTTTATCTGCTTATGTATTGTTTAGTCAGTGAGGAGAGAATCGGTGTGCGTGTAGCGCTAACCTCTAGCCCGAACCAAAATTACTTTTGTAAAACGACGTACACATTAGCTTGCTAATTTTCCGCTGGTGTGTACCGATTACACAATAAACAGGTTTAGGCTATTATAGATATATTAATTATATCTCTTCATCTCATCTCTCACTCTGATCCCTCGACCCTCTCTCTCCTCTCTCGATCCCTCCCCCCTCCACTCTCTCTCTCTCGTATTCGATCTTTATAGCGAATGCCCTCCTCTGATCGCGTATATAAGTATATGTATAACCCGTAACTCTGCTCAGTTCCTGTAAGTCGATTTGCAAGTACAAAATTCAGCCATTCAAGTCTATATCGAGGGAACCTTCGTACGATAGTATATATGCAATGTCCTCACGTAGCTGGGATTTCACCTATGGATACTGGGGATTTCTGAACCGGACAAATGTGTCTCCTTGTTCAGGCTCGTACCGCTCACTTAGAAAATGTAAACCCCATACCACAGATAGTCGATCCATGTAACTGCAGTGGTGCCATGCTTGGGACAGGGTGGGAGAAGAGATCATTGCATGTCTGCTTACAAATTGACGATGTACTCCCTGGTGTAGAAGAAATAGCTGCAGTACCACTGTTACATTTATATATTTTAAAGTCGCGCAGAAGCCGTAGTAAGCCTACTGTATCTACTTATAACCTAAACCAGTAGTAAAGCGTAGACTCAGACTGCAGAAGCACCTTGAATGATATAGACGTTGCTGCAGAATCTTTTGTGCTGCGCACATTGACTCAATCAAGATAACAGAATGCATATTTAGATTTAAGAATTAGTGACTTTAATCTTTTTTTTTAAATACTTCAACATTCATGATAATTAGAGAACTAGTTGATCGTGCGTGTGAAGGAGTAAAAGGGAGGTAACTGTCACGTGCACTTCGAAGTGCTGTGTGGTTTTCAAAGCCCAAGACATTGATCACGATTTTGACTCAGAATTCGGGAGATTTGACGCACAGTCTTACGCATCGGTAAATCCCGCTTAATCTCACGTTATTTTGTATGTTGCTACGTCATTTCGTTGTGATGGAATTAATAAATTTATGTCGATTAGGAGTACGAGAAGGGGACAGCAAACCGAAACTCTGCAGTACTGCTGTAGAATCTATGTACTATATATTAAATTTAAGTATAATAGGCGCTGTTAACATTGTAATTTGTACATGTACACCCGCACAATGCGATGTTCATAGCGACAAAGATTTGCTTTTTATTTGAGAGATTTTAACGGAAAATACCCAGAATATTTTGGTCGTGGAAACATTAGAAATTAAGCATGCCTCAGACAAGAAGCAGGAGTAAAAACATCGACAAGATGACACTTGATGATGTAGACCCAAATTCAGTCATGCTTAGAATACATCGCAGAAGCTCTAGAACACGGAGAGTAAGTAATGTGATGTAGAAATTAGGTCTTCACTTTTTTTTGGTGCTGTTCTATAGATATGGTATAAAACAGTTAAGTAGGTCTACTTATAAACATTCACAGCTGTGTTTTGTTATGTAGAAGATGCATTGAAAGTAAATAGCAGAAAATGAGTCATGTTTAAAAATCAATTGGAAAATATGTTGCCATGATTACATGATCCAACAAAAATATTACCCAATACAGGATCATAAGTAATATTGGTGTAGAAAGAAAATTTTAATTTACTTGAACTACACAAGAAGATGAATGCAGCTTGTGGAATGTCTGTAGTTGTTGCCAAAGGGTTGAGTGACTTGATTCTTATTTGGTGTGTACATAATGACATATGCTTGCATATTTTTTAATGAAACTGCATTGCAGGCCATGGCATCTGCACAAGAGGGTCAAGGAGAGAAGGATCTAGAGATCCAGAATGGTGACCAGCAGAGAGACAGTGCTACCAGTGATGTAGAAGCAGAGCTCCTCAGACAGATGGCCAGCCTGGTATTGTTGCCTATACAGTTTGCTAGCACTGCTAAATGTGGTTGTAGACATTGCTAGCAGTGAAAGAAATTACTATTACCAGCCTTGGGATAAGTTAGTAATCTAAATGTTTCTAAAAACCTACCTTTACAGAGTTTTCTCAGCTTAAATGGATTCGGCGAAAAAACCTCTCAGTAGCCTACACAACAAACTGCATCAAAGTTTGTCTTATATTACTTATATTCTGCTCACCCCTGAGTCTCATTTCCCCATTCTCAGAGCCTTTTCTAATGTTATCAATCACTGTCCAAAATGAATGGCACATATGATACTCTACCTGCAACCACCCCACTTTCTAACCCCCTTCCTTCCGCTTCTGTCTAACACTGGTTAAGCTAAAATAAATGCAGGAAGTTCATTGTACATTTGTCCCCCTTGTTATGAAGTCTATTGTGTACTACTCTTGTGTGACGGCTGCATGGGATATGCTTTAGATTTTATGTGGTGACCACCTCATAGACTTTTAGCTTTTATGGCACCCGATATTTGTACAAATGTAGTCAAAATGTGAAATTAAAAAAAAAGCTAGTAATCATGTCAAATGCAAAATGCCACAGTATTAGACGACCCTGTACCTCCACATTGCACACATTATAAAGTATTTGCATATTAAATTTCAGTGGTAATTTAAACCACTCGTAATACATTTGTAAACTTACACATTTTCAGATTTTTCATTTTCAGGTTTTTCTGTGGATTTTGTCGTCAACAACTTGCTTCTTATTAGAAGTTGCTAATGGTGCAGTATCATAAAAAAACTCTTATCATATGGTCAACAATTGTAGATTGGGTGGGCAGATTCATATTGCTGTGAGAACAAAATGTAATCATTTTTTTCCAGATCGTGTCTGATAAGGGACCAGTCAAGTTTCTTGGGTGAGTACCATGCTATGCTAATGCAAATGTGAATGCCCCACTCACAGACAACCCTAAGATAAGAAATGGAAATTAAATAAACATAGTAATAAGCATTTGGACTGTTTGTGGTATGCAGAGCTTGGTGGGGGAGAGGGAGTGGTCCTCAGGAAAATCAGATGTTTCAGGAATTTAACATTTACAGTAAAACCTCTATGATCTGTGGTTTGGTTAACCGTGAATTCAATTAATTGTGCCTCTTTAAAAAAATCAGACTTTTTTAAAAAGAAAAGTCAGTGAGGGCATCTGGAAAAGGTATAATATATATATATATATATATTGCTTTACAAGTACATGTACATGCACAGTACATGTAGTGCTCTTCCCGATTTAAACAAACATCACTAATTATGCATCAGATCATTGCAGAATAAAATAGCTACAATTTTTGTCGTTGGATTATCCATGATTTTTGATTACCCGGAAGAAGGCACCCAGTAATTAGCCCGGATAATGGAGGTTCCACTGTGCTGTTGAGTTGGACATCATCTGTCATTGATGGTGTGAGTGTTATGCCAAGTGAAAGGTTCTTCTTTGGTGTTGGAGAGGGAGGGAGCATTGCCAAGCTGTTTTTCTTATTTCCATTTTTGTTTAGTGTTGAAGAATTCATTGCTTATAATACACCAGGAAGCAACTGCAGTAATATGCACAATTCCTATGTTCCTTCAGGCACATACCACATATCTGGTAATATTCTGTCACACAGGCTGTATTCATATGTGTACTCATGTTTCTTTGGCATTAGGGGTCATTTGTACTAAAAAAAAAAAAGGCGGGGGTTTTAAACCGCAGACTTTTTTTTGGTGGCAATAGAACTGGCTTTATCTATGATGAACTGATGACCAAACACAAATGCGAGTTTGATGAGCAATACCAGGAGTGTCCAGAGCGAATTCGTCGTTCATTTTCACGCTGCCAAGAACTTGGGCTGGTGGAACGTTGTGTCAGGATTCCGGTAAGATTTGCAGCTTTTATTTGTGGATGGCATTGTACACTTTTTGAGTCATCGAGTCAAAAGCGGAATAGTTAGGGGTGGGGTAGGGGGAGGGTAGGAATTCAGGCAAGAAGAATACGCAAGGTTATCCTGTAGAGAGATTAATGAGTGTTGTCTAGTTTGGTCACATGGAAGCTGTACTAAAATTATGTCAGACTGTGGATGTAGAAAGACTATGTCAAATATAGCTACCTTCATTGTGACTAAAACAGCACAAACTAAAACCTACCAAAAATATTAACTAGCAGCAGAATTTTATGATGTTTGTATTCTGCAGCATATCCAAGACTTTGTTAATCATCAAAGACAACTGAAGAAATTTCATTAAAATACAAGTCTAGCAATTGTAATCATGTTTGTTAACACTGTTTTTAGATTTCCTATGCCACAGAGGACCAGATTCTGTGGAAACACTCCAGCAATTCCTTGGAGCTTATGAAAACTACAGTCACAATGACACCAGAGCAGAGGGCAGACCTGGCCAAGAACTATGATGCGTGGTTTTGTAGCAGTGTAAGTGTTCACAACAAAACATAACACAACACAGTGTTGTGGATGCTGTGACTTTTATGAACCTCATATGTGAGCTGTAATCTGAGCTATTATTTACCATGATGAAGAGAGGATTTTTTGTGGAATTGTCTTACAAGAATATGCATAAGAAGGGAAGATTCTATATCACATGGGGCATTAAAATGTTGAACCCCATGCACTTTAGAATGATGCAGTGGGACTGGGGGTGGAGGTGGTGGTAAAGAGTCTAGAATGCAGACATGTCAGCAAAGATCCTGTAATAAAATTCTGCTTCAACAAGTTTGGTTGAATTGGTCAGTTACAGCATACCACCTCATTAATCTCAGTTTAGATCTTTCTCAATGTATGTGTGGTGGGGTGGGGGGTGGGGAGGTAAAGGTGAGGGTTTAAAATGTTTCAGAAAAGTGACAGTGCAGTAGGAAACTTTGATATAATCTGCATTTTGGGATGTTAACATTTTACATGTTTCCTCAGTGGAGGAAATGTGTACATATGAACTGTATGTTGTCAGTGTTACATGGAAGTCTAACCACTTTGGTGATTAAGGACCTCCTGAATGTTGATTCATTGTGACTGCTAATTACTCTTATATGTGTAGGACAGTTCCCAATAGCCTAGAAACATATAAACATTTTTGTTATGTAAAAATTTCTTTGCAGGCAACATTTGAATGCAGCATGGTAGCTGCAGGAAGCACCATAGACCTTCTAGATCACATTCTAAGGAAGAAGGTATAAAGCTTTTTCAATTCTACTCACTACTTTAAGCCTCTTACCTAGCAGGGCCTATGGGGGCAGGGACAGGGGGTCCGGAGTGGCTGGATGAGTTGGGAGGTGAGACAGACAGAGATGAGACAATAATCTGCTTGACTGCAGTCATTGTTTTTTATTTGTGTCATTGCTACCACCACCTCCACCATCACCACCACAATCGTTCCCACCACCATCACCATCAGTATCACATCACCATTGCAACTTGTCACCAACAGCCAGTACAGTTATGAAAGTTTTTCTGCAAATCTGGTTTACTTTCAGATAACAAATGGATTTGCAATGGTCAGGTAAGGATGTACCCTTAAAAAAACAAAACAACCCCATAAGTTTGATTTAAATTGAAAATCTAAGTTGTAAATATAAACTGAAACTGCAAAGTCGAGTAGAGTTTTTGTGATCAGCGTGTGTGGAATCACAAGTGAATTATTGAATTATTCCTTGCATCAGAAGATGCGTTGGCCTGTCATTTTTTAAAAAATTCTAATTTCCATGAACAGCCATTTCTTGTCATAATATATTGTAATTGGAAACTTGCCTGTTTAGATTGTACACCTTCATATTTTTCACAGAAATGTTCTTTCTTTTCATAATGCCTAGGCCTCCAGGTCATCATGCAATGTACAATGAATACTGTGGTTACTGCACATTCAACAATGTGGCTATTGCAGCGACCCATGCCCTCAATGCTGGGATTGAAAGGTATAATAAATGCATTTATTTGTTAAGCAGATGCAGCACTGGGTTGTCTTTGGTAGAAGGACATTTGAAATATTGTGTGGACTTGACTGGCTGAAAACACTGGTGTAAAGTGGAAGCACTGGGATTTCATGAATGTGCTTTTGTTTCAATATTCATTTTCTTCCATAAAGATTGATTTTTGGTCGGTGTTAATGCGTAGAATATTTAATGATTAAGAGAACAGCAGGTGGAAGTATGGTGAGGTGCTGTCCTGTACCTCTCATTGTCTGGCCTTGCACATCCCTACTATAGATCCATACTATATATCCTTAATTCTGCTCCTCTCTGGTTGTGTCTCTCTTATTCTTCAGTTTTGTTTTAAAACTTCTTAACCCCACCCCTTCCTCTTCGCTCACAATATTTCCCTACCTCTTCCTAAGTCTTTCTAATTCGTAGAGTGCAATTATTGTTAGTGGGTTTTTTTTAAGTATCAACTGTCGTGTCATGTACATGTCTTTTCAATAACCTTGAACCATGACCTTTTTTCCCCTAGCAATTTTGCGATCAAGTTAGACCATTCTGTTTCTAGATTAGTTGTTGAAAAGGTGCTTATTTTCAGAATCCTGATTGTTGACTGGGATGTGCATCATGGCCAAGCTACACAGTATATGTTTTATGATGATCCAAGGTTAGTTTTATACTGTGATAAGTAAGGCTAATCCATTGGTAAGAATAAATAACAAAATACTACTGTTACCATTTCACACATAATAATTTTGATTAAACTACAGAATAAAAGTGGTTAATGTATTTAATTTATAATTATAGTTATTTAATTTATATTTATTTTATTTAGGTACATGTCCTTGCATCTATACCTTCACTGTCACTGAATGTCTGAATAGTATCTGTGTGCGTTTGAATAAAATGTGTGTTTGAATATCTTTGTGTGTATATGCATGTGTGTATGTGCGTTTGTCTACAGCTGCATATGTGTGCATAGTTGCATGTTAGGATGGTGTGGTGTGGTGTGGTGTGATGTTTTAATGATTTCTGATATGTATGATGCACTGTCTATAATACATTAACTCTTTGCACTCATACGACATAGATCTGTCGACATCGATGTCACACAGATATTGGCATGTTAAAAAAAAAATGCTAATAAACCAAGACACTTGCAATATACTTTATTTATTTGGAAAGATCACAAAATAGGTGGGTTTTCAGAGTTCTGTGCAATTGAAGGTGCTACCTTGTTAGTGGGTAATTTGATCAGCCGCCATGTTCGAATGTCTGCTCACAAATGTTCAAAAATTTATCATTAGAAGACAAAAATGATGTCCTCACTAACCTTAGTGAGGAGGGGGGGGGGGGAAAGAGGAATTCGTATGTTTTTATTCGTATGGATTACAAGTGCTGCAGATGGCTGTAATGTGCTATCGAGTGTTTGTTGTCAATAAACACAATCACTTTCGTTGCGTGATTCAACACGGTCTTCCACACAGCATCAGCAACAGACGGATTTCAGGTAGAAACATGCTTTTTCCACTTCAAGTTATCTTTCCAACAACGTTCAAAATATGTTTCTAACTTTCATAGTTTTTTTCTTCTTTTTTTTTACAATTTTTTGAAAATCGGTAAAATTGGCCCAAATCATCCCAGAAGCAGAAATTTCAGTGACGTCACGCACTGTAGGATGGTCGATGTGAGTGAGTTTATATATTACTATCACTTTCTGACCTTGAATGTAAACCAAGATTTAGTACATTCTTTGAACTATCGGCCTAAATTATATTTAAAATATTTTTTTTCCAAACTTGATTTAATTTGAAATTTTCTCTTCCATCTGGCAGACCTTTCTTTTGAGTTATTTAACTGTTCTGGTAAGCAGGTACTCGGAAAAAAACTGTTGGCATTCTGAATCTAAATTGTAAAAACAGCTCAGGGGATACAACCAATGGTAGAGCTTTCTGATGATACCAAGATGAGTTCCCTTTCACTGTTAAGTGCATCTGCAGGATTTTTTAAAAACTGTTGAAGCATACGTTTTGATGCGATGTGAAGGGTAATTGTGACAGTCAAAATTGACATGAGTGCAGAGAGTTAATAGTCTAAATCCTGTACTATATCTATACATCACCAAAATCACCCATGTGATGTAGTAGGGAATTTTCTTATACAAATAATACCTTACGAAAAACAGGAAGTATAGGTAGAAATCATTGCTTGTGACTACTGGTTGACTGGTAAAAAGTGGTTGGGTGCAATCTTTGCAGTTAAGTAAACTAAGTAGTTTTCTGTCTGTTCATCTATGTAATGAAAGTTCACTCACCCATGTCGGAGCTTGGCACATGTTTTGGGCAGTATAAGTGCATATGACGAAAGACTGCATTGTAATCACATTTACATGAACTTTATAATGAGCTAAGCATCCATCCTGGAAACTGGCATTTTTTAAAAACTTTCCCAGAGTTATCTACTTTTCCATCCATCGCTATGAGTATGGAACCTTTTGGCCATACCTGAGGGAATGCGACTATGATTTCATTGGCGAAGGCCCTGGGAAGGGATACAACATTAACATTCCACTGAATAAGGTATAGTACGATTTGTTAGGATAGGGCTATCCATGAATCATATCAGTGACACACTTGGAGAAGTAGATTCAAAAACTGATTTTTAAATCATATTCTTCCACTTCAATATCCCAATTTCTTGTCACAATACTGTGCCATGACCTAGAGTTCTAAATTCTCAAGGTACCAATCCCTAACTGCACCTTCCAAACAAAATATTTGACAACATAAGCCTGGTAAGGCCCCTCCACACACGAGCATGTAAGCCATCTGACTGTGGGTAACATTCCTAACAGAGACCTCTGTTACGCGGACAATTGCCGGATGTGATGGAACTGTTACAGCTGATGCGCCGTTTTGTCATGAAAACCGAATAGAGCGTGACCACTTTTGCTAGCTTGGGCAGGAGAGTTCCGGTTCCTGCTGCTTCCCATGACCAACCACCAGAAGCACACGTGCTCTCCCTGTTTGGGTCACACTAGCAGCCCCCATCCAGTACTTCTCGGGTTGAGGTGCTTCACACTTCTGGCCTGTGAAGTTGCATTCAGGACAACGATCACCCTCCTGTGTTATCGCCAGTTACTTCTGCCAAGATGCACACTTCCAGTGGTGGGGGTATTGCTCCTTCCTCTCCCTACTACTCTGCAGAGGATGCAGGGGAAGTGGATGAGGTTGGGTATGGCTTGGACTCCTAGGAGCCCAAGTTGGTTCACACCCCTAGCCTGGATTTTACTGCTGTCTATTCATGGTTACCAAAGCATCAAGTGGGCTTCAGCCAGTCCTCGACTTGTTCCCCCTCAACCGCTTCTTGCAGAAGGTGCATTTTGACATGGAAACTCCAGTCTTGTTCCATTAGTCTCTCTGCCCGGGTGATTACTTCATGCCTCTGACCCTGAAAGATGGTACTTGTAGTTGTACTCATTTTCCCCTCACACCGGAAGTGGCTGCACTTGCTGTGGTGGACAACAGTCTGCTAGTTTTCAGAACTGTCCTTTGGCCTCGTGCTGGCTCCATGGGTGTTACCATGGTTGCACGAGCAGGGGTATGCCTCTGGGCTTACTTAGAGGATTGGCTGATCCTCGCAGAGGATGGTGCCCTGTGTGATTCGCACACACAGATGGCCCTATCTCAGGCCCACCAGCTGGGGTTTTCCGTCAACCTCAGCAAGTCGGCTTTGGGGCTGTTCGACACGTCTGTGTTTCTCGGCATGCATTTTGACATGGTAGCCTGGACAGTGTGTCCTGTGCTTCGCCGCACCAACCAGCTTCAGAGCCTGATCCCCTGCCTGTCAGACGGCCCATTCGGTGCTCGTCAGCTTTTGTCTCTAGTGGGAATTCTGGTGTTGATGGTGTCGCTGGTTTCCCCTCTGTCAGTCATCTATGGCAGACTTGACTTTGAAAACTGTTTTCTTGGTCATGCTGGTGTCTTGATAGGGATCATTTGTGTCCGATTTTCTAAGAACCAAAGCACTGGTGACCCTTTGTCAGGAGGATGGTTGTTGGCTTTGGTGTTGCTGCTGCTGTAGTTGCGCAACAGCTCTGGCAGATTCCTGCTCCTAACCCTAGTGAGTTTTTTCTTTTGCTTCACCTGCCTCTTTTTTGTGGTAATCAGCACTCTGGGTCATGGTACAGTATTGTGACAAGAAAATACAAATTTTTTGTTCTTAACAATACTTACCATGACCCATCTTAGGCCTACCCTCCTCCCCGCTGGTCTTTGGTTTATTCAGGCCTTCGAAAGTCAGCTTGAATTGGCCAGTGAGTATTGTGCATGGGTGGTGCATCGGGCATGTGCATGTGCAGAGAGGCCTTGACAGGGTTATGTTGTCAAACTTTTTGTTTGGAAAGTGTGGTGAGGGATTGCTAACTTGAGAATTTAGCTCTCTGTGTCATGGTAAGTATTGAGAAAAGAAACAAGTGATTGTGGCTTGGGGTAATAAAGGTACAGCAAAGAAAACTTGGCCATGCGAGACATGGCCAAGTTCTCTTTGTTGTACGATGGTAAGTATTGCTAAAGAAAAACAATTTTAGAGCAAAAAATGTGTGTTTTTCTTCCAAATATTTTTGTGTATTTCTTTCTTGGTGCCATTTTTATTAATTTATTTTTTTGAAGAGTTAAATGGTTTTTCTCAAGTATTAGGCTTGTGTCAGTTGTACTTTATCAGTAATTATTAAGGGGGTAAGGGGAACTGAAACTTACATATATAATGCACCAGACAGGGCCAGGAATGACAGATTTCTTTTGTTCATTGTTGTGACAATAATAATAATAACTTTTTATTAATCTCAATACTACATAAGAAATTTTGTCCACGTGGCTCGGGTGGGATTCAAGCTCGGGCCTTCTGGGACTGAGCCAAATGCTGAACCAACTGATCCCACCCACCATTGCTGACATTTTCAAGCATTGCTGTTGAGGAATACGAGATTTTTTTTAAAGGTATGCCTCATAAAAGACTTTGAATGGGTAAACAGTTACATGTATTGTATTTTCGAAGAGTTATTACACTTTAGTAATGCTGAATTTTGCAGAGTGGAATGGGAGATGCTGACTATGTTGCCATTTTCCAGCGCTTGCTCTTGCCTGTTGCCTATGAGGTGGGTCAGAGTACAGTACATGGTTTCAGGATTCAACACAACTGATTTATGTGATGTTTTTCTTACATGCTTCTCACCTTTCTATCTGTTTCTCACTTTCTTTATCTGTTTTTTTGTCTGTGTGCAATTACATTTTGCTCATAGACTGCACTCGAAAATCCAGGAAGTATGTTGACAGGTGCAAATACGAACGTAATGAAACATGTTAAACTTGATACAGAATGCCTGAGTACTATTTATATGTCGGCATTTGAATTTGCCAGAAGAGTTTTATCAAATGAAATATTCTTGGTACAAAACAGTATCATTATGACTTCATCTGTTGTTTGGATTCTAAAATTTGTTGCATCTTGTCAATATCTGAGTGTTTTATATTCTTCAGTTTTCGCCACAAATTATAATTGTTTCCTCTGGATATGATGCAGCCATTGGATGTCCAGAGGTAATTAGAAATGTTTCTCTTAGTTATGCTATTTGCGCTAGCAAGCAAGAACACATATCTGCTTGCAATCATGCTTATACTGTCTCTCTCTCTCATATATGTATTCTATGTTATGTCCACTCTCACACACACAAGCAGATGTACATGTATGGGAAATGCCCATTGTTGTTATGTGCTTGTGGCTAAACACATTATAAACAAAATCAGTCTCAAAATTTTATGATTATAAAATGGTTTTAAAGAGGATTTACTGTTAGCTTTTTATTTCCTTAGTTCCAATATTTTAAACTAAACGGTGACAGTGATATGTGGCTTACCTAGTGTGTGTTCGACTGTAGGTACTAACTACGAAAGTAAGCCTGTTCTCATGACTGCCAAGTGACATGACAGCAATGACTGTAGGTAACCTAGTACCCGTGGCTGCAAATAAGTGCACAGCTTGGCGCTGCAAAGAAATTTAGAGCTTGTGTCATATTTGCAGGGTGAAATGTTGGTGTCACCAGCAACTTATGCTCACTTTATCCACATGTTGTCTGGTGTGTGTGAGGGTCGCCTCTGCACTGTTCTGGAGGTAAGCAGTGCTTGTGTATAAGTATAACAAGATGACAAGGATACAGCTCAACACTTTGTGTGTTTACTTATAAAGTTAGAAAAGGATGCGTGGGCAAGGGTGTCAGGATATTACTAAGGGTGATGTGGTGTAGGGGTCAGTATGTCACAATTATTTCACTCACTATATAATCTTGGGTCTCCTTTTGGAAGTTTTTCTTTCTGAGCTTATTTTATTTATTGATCTCAGTAAAATTTGCTTGTTCTTTATAAAGCTAGCTACTCTGTGCATGTATGTGTGTGTATGTTACGAATGTGTGCATGCGTGTGTGCATGTGTGTGCAACAGTGTTCTGTGGAGAACCAAGAGAGAATGCTGCTTCTTTAGGCCTGTATCTGCTGCCTTGCTTGTTACTGTAAAATCTGTTGTTTAGTTTTGTAAGCAAGGCATTATCAGGGAACTGGAAACTGAGTGGTATTCCATTTAATCCAGTTCTGATGACCTTGAAACTGATGAGTTGTAATTTTCAATCATTCCCCCACCACCCACTCTTAAAAAAAGTAGTTCCTTGTATTGTTCTATTGCTTCCTAGAGCTGAGTGAATGAATTGTCTCATTTATTTATTTTTAGGGTGGATATTGCATTCAGTCACTTGCTGAGGGTTGCGCCTTAACAGTTCGGAGTCTTCTAGGGGATCCATGTCCTTTGTTACCTCCCTTAGGAGAACCCAGTGACAGGTGATTGCTTCAACCTAATCCAAGTCAGCCTTTAGTAAGAGATGTTAATATAAGCAATACAGATGATGAGAAATCTAAAAAATCTGATTAGCACTGCACAAAATGCATAAGATTGAGAAAGCAAGATAGTGATAAAAATCCATACACTTCACTTTATGCTCATGCTTAGACATATGGTAGTCTGCGTTTTGTGTTCCCCAAATAATCTAAATTTCTGATCACCGTGCAGCAACACTTGTTCTCCTACTTTTGTTTTCTTTTTATCTCTATGGGCTTATTTTGTGCCACGACTTACTAAATTTTGGAATGTGTACCAGATATTTTAGACACAGGTTATGACTAGATAATGTGACGATGGGGCCTTTAAAAAATGGTTTCCAGATTACATTGGCCAGTAAGAAGGCACTGTTTCAAGGAATACAATGCCTTTCTGAAAAAGGTGAAAAAAACCCACCTTAACTACAACAAATTGTTGCAGACATTATTCAGAAGATTGCGATTGATCATATTCCTTGCTAAGATTAATTGTTAAATTAAATGTTAAGTCAGTTCTAAGAGTCCTTACAAGGATCATCCACACACTGTACAATATACTTATTGAGCAAAGTTGTGTCCTCCAGTGTTGTGACCTCCATCCTCAATGCCATCAAAGTGTTGAGGCCGTACTGGAAATGCTTTGGAGCATTTCAGGTGCTTGAAGCAGGAGAGTTGTGTCCCTTTGAAGATGTGAATTCCCAGCCTCCAAAGTAGGTGGATCTTGATGATGAGTGAGAAGCAAATTTATAGCAGCCTATAAGTGAAATAGTACCTTTTCGTTTATAGGGGCATAGATCAGCATATAGCTGAAGCAGTTTTCTCTTTTTAAAGTTACAGTAGAACCTCTGTTTTACGACCTTGGAAAAACTTAAAAAATAAGGACTTGAACGAGAGGTGTCTTAAAAGGGAGGAGTACAAAAGACAAAAGGAGAACTCCCACTCAGTTTAAAGTTTTAATAAATAGATTTAAAATAAGTTCATTAAAAACAAATGTCACAATGGTAGTTTCATGCAATGCACATATTTACTTTGGCTTCAGGAAATCCATGATGGTCCACTGTTTCTTCATTTTTAGTCTCAGACACTCATTCTGTCCTCAAAGGATAGTGGCTTTCATGTTTTAAAAATAGAATTTGCATGTGGCATGATTATGAAGTCTGACTACTATCTTGGGCAGATGGAAATTATGAAAATGGTGGCAAAATCCCTGTAGGCACAGTTGATTTGAATTAAGGGAATATACCCCAAATCTGTGCCTATCGTGCACATGTAAGTGGCATCTTTTGCACTATTGTGAGCCCGTAATGCAGATTTAGCAAGGACTTGTGCGCATTCCCAATTCTTCCCATAGGTTTGTTAAAGGGAAGAAACTGTGTTTAACGTGCAGCTTAGGCATTTGGTGTTTATGAAGTTTTCTTTTGACCATAAATAAAAGCTCAGATTTTTGCATGTAACCTTGGGTTTCAAAAGGGTGGACACATAAGGTGTGTTTTGTGCAAAGCAGATCTAAGTTAGCCCAATGCTGTTGGATTATAACGTTTACTACACAGAAAAGACTAAGGTAATAAAGATTTTATTCAGCATATGTGTAAATTTAAACATCAGTTTGTTTCTTGTCTGTAGCTCTTACGAGTGTTTGCTGGCAATTTTTTAAAGCATGCACCAAATATGCCAGCACATATGGGTCGAAACTCACATGGCATCTGTTAAGTCCTGTCAAGGCATCTTTGGATGGCTTTCTTTTTCTAAAATTTGCTTGTGGAATGATCATGAAGTCTGATGACTGCTGGCAGTTGCAGGACTGATAATAATAGGAAAATGGTGGTGATAATCCTTGCGAGAATGTTTTTTGAATAGTAAAGAACACAAGCAGAAGTTGTCAAATCTTTAGCAATAAAATCCTTTAAAATCCAGTCTTAAGCTGTGAAAATCATACTTCATCAAACAAAGAAAAAAGCACAGGTCATAAAATTCAGCAAAAGGTGGGTCATAAAAGTTAAGGGAGAGGATGTCCATCACAAGACCTGAGGCTTGGGAAAGAAGAGTCATCTAGCTGTCTCTCCAGCCCTTCTTAGTCAGTTGCCCTCAGCACTGGAAATATCAGGGAACAGTGTGTGTGTGTGTGGGAGGGGTGGTGGGGGGTTAGTATGTGGATATGTGTGCGCTTGCAGCTTGAGCGAGGGTGCCGTGTGCATGTGTGTGCAAGGCTGGGTGCACGCGCGGGTAAGTGTCCCATTGTCATTAAGGTATTCTATTTTATGATTTAACTGTTAGATTGGCTGTATTCTGTGACACCAAGACAAAGTGCTGTGCTTGCATGTGGGAAATAAAGTATTACTGTATTGTATTGTGTTGCATAAACTGGATGTTTGTAAAACAGAGGTTCTAGTGTATTTTGTGGAAATTGCTTCAATTTGTAGACAAGTAATATTTTTTAATATGTGGTTAAACAGAGCGTAGACATCGAAGAGTGGGTGGGCATGGGGGGCAGGACAATAAAATGTCCACATTATTTACAAGTAAAATTACTAGTAGCAAGACTTAATATGCTTATTTCAGAGAAGGAGTCAAGTTTTACACACCAGAAAATCATCCTCAGGAGTATCCTATCACTGGATTCTATCACACACAGCCTCCAGAAGTGTTTGACGGCTTCAGAGAGAGAATCAGCAATCTGATTGCAGAGACATCTCTGGATAAGGCTCCTTACAAGTAATGGAACCGAAGAACCATTTTAGAGTGTGAATGTGGGTGGGGGTGGTGGGGGGAGCAAAAGTGAAGAAATAAACAAGAGGGTGAGAGAGAACTTGAACATCCAAGGTTCCAAATGGATTGATTGTACCCATGTTAATACCGCATTGCATCGATCAGCAGAATCAGATAATTGTGGATTTTTTAAAACCATTTTTTTTCTCATTCTGTCCAGGGTTTGCTTGGTCTTTGATGCCGAGATGAGAAAACACTCAAATTCTTGTGACAGGTAGGGTCATATGTTATAGTAAGCAAACGATAAAAATGGTCACTGCTAATTATAGTAAGCTGTTTGAAAGAGAAATTGCGGCTTCATCCTCTGTCTTGTCTTTCCCCTATTTGCTAGTCTTCGTGTGCATCAGATCTTGTTCTTCCAGTGTTTCACAGCATTTGTTTCAAATACACATACCACCTTCTATAGATAAAGTAGAATGTTACAGTTTCAAGGTAGAGGCAATCATTGTCTGGTTTCTATTTCCCTGTGGGAATGTTTTCCGTGTTGTGGGTCATGAATAATTTTATGGTACAGTTAAAATCTGCCGATAAACCCTCTTTTCTGTCCACCACATTTATCTTCAGCTGAACATAGACTCGAAAGCGTTCAGAGTAGAGGTCTCCTTTGCTGTTTGTCCCTTTTCCGGACTCCTAATAGAACATTTTGTAGATTTGATGACATACAGAAAGAATTGGTTTTGTTTATTAGCTCGCATCCAGAGAGGCCAAAGCGAATCTCCAGTGTATTTGATAAGCACAATGAGTGGGGTCTGCTGAAGCGATGCCTGCGGATGGAGGTGAGTTATTCTGCAGTGGCATGGAGGAGTAGGTTGCCTCAGTGAGACTTGTACTAAGTTCTAAAAGTTGTTCATCCCACCATGGCACACAGCAGTTGTCTCACTGTGTTGTGCAACAGAAGTTTGTCTCGCTGTGCCATGCAGGAGCAGTCTGTCTCGCTGTGTCGTGCAGTGATAGATGGCCTCGCCATGGCATGCAGCAGAATTTGCAAGAGTTAGGTGAAAGATGCTTTCAGTAGGACCTATTCAGCCAGATCATCTCTGCTGGAAGCCAGTGCAGAAACCAGTTTATGGTGTGTAATGAAGTAATTCTTGTGTTCAGAATTTCTTATCCATACTTCTAGTTCAAACTGCCCTTCTTGCTGGCTTCAGTTGTCTTGAGATTGAAACAGCATTTCAAAATTGCATTGCAGTCTCGCCCAGCAACGGATGAAGAAATTCTAGCTATTCACAGGTAATATCTGAAAGTTGATTTGAGTACCGAGATAATTGCGTGTGTGTGCGTGATGTTTTTCTGTAAGCAGAAGAGACTGGTCATCTGCATCTAGAATGTGTAAAAAGTACATCTCAATAAGGTGATTATTTATCACATTGTATGTATTCTAGGAAGTTTTCGTTTTGCAATATACATGTACTGCATACAGACTGAAACATTTACAAAAATTTTTTTGCATACACTTTTGCAATATAAGATCATGAAAATAAAACTTCATGTCCACATCCGCTAATCAGCTTTGTTCATGCTGTAGACACTGAGCAGAAGGCAAAGTTAGTTCATATAATTAATATCAAGCACACGTAGAAGGGACGAGACGTGTACTGTGGGGATTAGGACTGACAGAAGCTAGCATGACTGGCTCATACAATGTCCTTGTACAGCAAGGAGTACTTGGAGGAACTTGCTGTTACTGAAACCATGGGTGAAGAGGAACTGGCTTCCAGACCAAGAGACAAAAACTACAACTCCATATATCTCTGCCAGGTATGTGATAAACCTACGTCCTATCATTTGCCAAGAGGCAGATGTAGATGTGACTTTTGTACATTACTATTTTCACAGGAATCTTCCTCTGTTTTAAAAATGCTTGAACATTGCAAATCCATGGACTTCTTGGAAAGTGTGAATGATTGAAGTTTTTTTTTAAACAAAAAGGAATGGTGCTCTCAGGTTGTGGTAATTTCTGGTAATGAAATAAAGGTATTTATTTCAAACATAGAGAACACTTATATGCATCTTTAAGAAGATACTGTATTATCTATCATATGGTGCAGGACACTTACAAATGTGCAAGGCTAGCTGCAGGCAGTGTCCTGCAGGTAGTAGACTGTGTGCTGTCAGGCCAGGTGAGAAGTTTAAAAGATTATAATAGATAACTCTAACAAAGGTACTGGCAGCTTACAATAATTTAAGCGCTGGTCCTCATTTGTTCTTTATAGATTATAATAGATTATACAGAATGTTGATTTTCTCAAGTAATGATTTGCGTAAATTTATGTGAAGTACTTTCAAGATATATAACATCTTTATTACCATTTGATTTTATCATTGACCGCATTTTTCAGACGTTAGAAAAATTAAATGCCTAGATATTGTATTCATGGATAGAAAGATTAACTGAAATAAGTTAGGATGCGAGAGGCAGTTGTGGGCTGTATGAGTAAGGCTAATAGCTTGTGCAATGATCCTAAAATTCTTTAATGGGTTATATCTGATGGACTTATTTTTTACAGGCGCAGAGTGGTGTTGCAATCGTGAGGTATGAATTTTGGCAGTTTTTTTTATGGAGACTTGGATCCGAGTAATAATAAAACATTAAAAGAAGAGATATCTGTTTTCAGATTTTCAGAAAGTACTTGCTTTTGTGTCACTACTATTTTCATTCTTCCACATCCACCCACATGCTTTAACTCTGTGTGAATTGGAGAAGAGTGGGGATTGCTTGGATGAAAATGGATGAGTAAGAAGGAAAGAATGAAGGAAAGGGGTAAAAAGGGAACTATTCCTTGTGACATAGTTGTCAATCAGTATGTCTTGTGTAGGCCACCAGGACATCACGCTGAGTACAACAAGGCCATGGGCTTCTGTTTCCTCAATAATGTTGCCATTGCAGCTGCACATGCAAAGAAGAAATTTGGACTCAGCAGGTAAAATGATTGTTCAGAGTTTACACTAAAGTCCACATACATGATTTCTCATAATGCAGTTATATTAAGATCGGCTTTGTTGAAAACTATGAGAAAGCAGTGTTGCTGCATGGATTATG
The DNA here is from genome assembly GCA_004794575.1 of Lanistes nyassanus. Classification (NCBI taxonomy): domain Eukaryota; kingdom Metazoa; phylum Mollusca; class Gastropoda; order Architaenioglossa; family Ampullariidae; genus Lanistes; species Lanistes nyassanus. The sequence continues at coordinate 32,030 of SMGT01011603.1, forward strand.
GTGTGTGTGCGAGAGAGAGAGAGAGAGAGAGAGGATTATGGTGGAGTGGGAGTATGGTGGTATATAGATTATGGTGAATTAAATGTCTTGCATTTCAAATGAAAATTTATTGGATCTGATTAATGTGGTGGACAAGAAAAGCTGTGTGAAAGGCCATTTAAACTGAGCGGAGAGCTATCCGACAAAGTATAGCTTTATCTTTTCAATATATCATATTTTTGGAAAAAACTACTGTGTAGCTGTAAAAAAATATAATAGCAGCAGCAGTGGTTTGTTTGCAGAATTCTTATTGTTGACTGGGATGTGCACCATGGAAATGCAACTCAAAACTCCTTCTATAATGACAAAAGGTAGTGTATGAGTGTGATTTCATTACATTAACAGCTGGAGGTTAATTCAAAGTACAAAGACGCAGACATTCTGCTTTGCATTCTGATGAAGGTTCCATAATTGTAAGGACAACTATTGAAATAAGTTTCTTGCTCAGGGCCAGATAGAGGACATGTTGCAATTGATTCCATTTGCTGAGAGAGAAAGATGCATGAACACAGAAAGAAAAGATGCATCACTAAGTGATTTCATTTGCTGAAAGAAAAAAGATGTCCTAATTTGTAATTATTTGATTTGCAGCGTTCTTTATCTCTCACTGCATCGATATGAGAATGCAAAGTTCTTCCCTGACAGAGAGGAGGCGGACTGCACCTTTATTGGAGGACAGGGTGCAGAAGGCTACAACATCAACATACCATTTAGTCAGGTTAAACAAAAGATTTTATAAATGATTTCACAGAAAGATTTTTCTCATCAAATCATCATCACTGGGGGCAGATTGGCTACAGAATCTTGCACCTGAAGTAAATTTGTCCAGATATTGGTAAAATCAGCCATCAGTAATATATTTCTGGGACATGGAATCTTTTGTTTTGCTTGACTGTTCAAGTATTCCTAATTGATTTGTGACTGAAAGATATTTTTTGCTGCATCCAGAAAATACAGAAGCATTGGTATGTACAACTGAGGCTGTCACGAGTTGGGGTCTGGTGGGTCAAAGAGATTGCACCATAGATTCTAGGTGTGACCCATCCACAATCCTCTTGCCTTAACTCTTTGGCCCCATTGGGTCCGGCTAAATTGCGGCGAGCCTGCAGACCCTTGCGTCAGCACAGCTAGCTAAATTGCGGCAACTTTAAAATCTCCCCGACGCGTTCAGTGGTATAAGGGAAGTAAAAACTTGGTATCATTGTAAAGCTCTATCATCGGTTGTCTCCCCTGCACTGTCTAAATGAGTTTCGGAAACAGTTCCGGCTTGCCAAACGTGGTTTAAGTGTAGGTCTACTTCCGTCGTTCACAATGGCTACACGTGTTACATTTTGTGTGTGCGAAATTTGGGACCAAATAGTAAGTAGTATTTAATACTTTAAACTTAAAGTATTGTTTCCGTTGTGATGCAGAAGAATAGATCTTTCTAAATATGTTAAATATATTACTGGGAGTGTGGTAGTTTTTAATTGGCAGCTTTTTCAAGACGTGTAAATCTATACGACCTCTACGGTTTCTTTTTTTTGCGGGTCCCTATGGGCCCAAAGAGTTAATTAAGTCCTTTATCCCCTTGTTCGAGCCGCCATCTAGCCCGCTGACGGCATCACCAGGTTAGGGTAGGTGTCAACGGGTACCCACTCACACTTCTAGTCAGCGTGGTGGCTCTAGGGTGAAGGGCAAGGTCTTACTGATGCTGGGGGCCATGGCTGGGAATGGGACCTTAGCTCTAGACCAGGTGTCAGGTTGGCCAGATACCAGTGAGTTCAGCCGGGGGATATTATGCATCAGAAGGAAGCTGGAAACATGCATTGTCGACCACCAGGGCTTCGTTGTAGCCGGGAGGTGTGAACTGCTGAGGGCGGAGAGTAGCTATATCCACTTGAGGTGTCTGCTTAGGGGCATGTTCTTTTGGCTAACACAGAGTGTGGCTTATGCTGTATTTGTCCTGATTGGTTGGTGAATGAAACTATTTATTTTGCCAAATCTCCTGCAAGGAAGATCTCTTGCCAAATCTGCGTGTCGAAGACCATTGCATCTGTTGCCAAACCTAACCTGAGGAAGATTGGCATCATCTTCTGCCAAACCTTCTACTTGAGATCTGCTGTGAAGAGACTTACACGTTTTGTGGTAAAGTCTGCTGAAGGCTGATAGGTTCAGTCTTGCTGCAGAATCAAGGTGTCCCATTGTACTGGACTTAGGTGATGTCTAGTATCAATGGTATGTGTCTTGAGTAGACCAATTGCCTAGCGCAAGGGAATCTGAGAGGGTATTGGATCCCTCCAGACTGTTGTGTGACTCTTGCACATGTTCTTCTGGCGTGGGAAATCTCTATGCTAATCGGGCAACCGCAAGAGGAGAAACCGCAGAACATAAAGGAGGGAGACTGAGGGACAGCAGACAGACAGCCGTCTAAAGCAGAGGCAAAGATCCAGCCTGAAAGGAAGGCTGCCTGCAACTGAGCTTTTGGGGTGAGTTCAGACGTCGAGGGTCGACCAGGAAAACGTGGCATAGCGCGGTGGCTGTTGCGACATCAGTAAGAGCGCTTGTGTCTTACAGTAGGCTGTGTCCGGAGACAAAAGGACATGAAGAAGAGATTGGCAATATGGGTCTGGTTCTAGCAAGGAGCAGCCAAGAGGACTTTCTGACGTCAGTCTTCCAGGACAACAGAGAGGGGCGCCCCATATCATGACAGATTTCTTTACATTGTGAGAACTGTACAAACTACCAGGTGAAAGTGTTGTGTGTCCTACACGTGGTCATGGTGTGTGTGCAGTTGAAACAGGTATGTGTGTCTTCATTGTTATGATAGTAAAGCAAGTGATGGCAGGAAACGCATGTTAGCTCACCAGAAAGAAAGACAGGGAGTCATCTTCTGTCAGTGATCCTAGAATATTATTCATTCTGTAAATACTCAGTATCTGTTAATAATATTCTCTTTTCTGTCACTGTATTACAGAGTTTTGTTATTCCTTTTGTTGTGGGAAGATTGTAGGTGGATGGGGGCTCATGCTGTGAGATAAGCATATAAAAATCGTAAATAATACAGTGATAAAAGTTTCCTCCTACCCATATGTCGTCACCTTAACAGTGGTCGCGCGGAGCGAGCGCAAGGATGACACATTAGGGAAAAAGTAAACTCCCCATGTGGTGACAGAGGTATTCTTTGAATTTATGAGATGGGGAGAGCTGTGGTAATTATCCAGCTATGAGCCTAAATCAGCTTAAGCTGCTCTTTATTGGCCTCCCACAACCAATCAGAAGTAGTGACAGAACTGGTCAGCCCACCCTGCCCTGTCTTCCTGAGGAGCTTCTGAAGGTCCTTACTCTACAGTTTTCACCTGGCTGTCGACTGTAACAGTCATGCCTTAGTTAAGACTGTTGTTCTGTCTAGATAGATAGCTTTTGACTTTGTGTAAAATATTTCTAGTGCAGAGGTGTGTTGCCCAGAGTGCACGAAAGAAAACAGTATTACCATATTTTATGTAAGACTGTATTTGATTGGCTCCAGTTAAATCAAGCTTTTTCAAGTTTAGAGGGGAGAGAGTTGAGTGACCAGTTTTTGCATCAGTCGCCTTGATTGACTGTGGTGGACCAATCGGGAGTGGCCTAAACTGGAATGGGGCTTGTAGCTGGGCAGTTGCCCCTGTTGTCTGGTAAATATCTTGAAAAAAGAAAGTTTACTCCCAAAATGAGCTGTTTGCCAGACTGTCGGACATGAACTCATGCATATTGTTGCTAGTTTGTGCATGTGAGTGCCTACAAGGGCAGGTGAATTTTTACATATAACTAGTGTATATTTACCTGTGTTTATTGTTCATGTTTCCAGGAGAGAATGGGCAATGCAGAGTACATGGCTGCTTTCCAGCAAATTGTTATGCCTGTTGCTTATCAGGTTAGTTTTTCAAGTTGTCTTTAAGGTCTTTTGTAACCAGAATAATTCACATTCTAATTTGCTGAACCTGACTATGTTAAGAAAGATCTTTTGTATCTACAGACAACCTAAAACAGGAATCCAGCATTATATTAGGCATTTTTATATAAATTGCAAGGCATCCTTCCCATGATGAGAGTAATGAAGACAGCAACAAAGGGATGATGCCATTATTTGAGCAAAATATTTTCCACAAATTAGATTCAGTAGGCCTTTCATCTGTCCTTTGCGTGCACTAGTACTCTTTCAGTGTGTTGCTTTGGCATGGTATCCTAACATCAGGCTGAAAATACTTACATATTTCATCCTTGTGAAACCACAATACTTTGCTGAAGGCTCTAACCTGTATTGAAAAAAAAAAATAAAGGAAGAGCAGGTGCAGAAAATCAAATTTGATGTGTTAGCAGTTTCTTATGTTTCCTGTTTTTGCTTTTACTCAACAGTTTGCCCCTGAGCTGGTGCTGGTGTCTGCTGGATTTGATGCTGCACACAGAGACCCACTGGTATGACCTATGAGAAATGCTGTTGGCTGGTAGCATTAAGTAGTAAGAGTCCAGCACTGCCATGAGAAATGCTGCTAGCTGTTAGCATTAAATGTTAGCATGAAGTCCAGCTCTGCCATGAGAAATGCTGCTAGCTGTTAGTGTTAAATGTTAGCATGAAGTCCAGCACTGTTGTGTGAAGTGCTCTCCCTGCTAGTCCTCCTTGTGGATTGTTACTGATATGTATCTCACTCAGCCAGATACACGTCCCCCACTGCCCAGGGCATGCTTACATCTCTCACCATTTTCTGTTCCTGTTGTGAACATGCCAGCTTCTTTTCCTTTTAGAATCTTCACGAGAAGTTTCAAAGGAATAACAGTTCTTCTTCATTTCTTGGAAGATAACTTTTACTACTTATGATTACTATAAGGATTTAGTATGTCTAGAATAAAATAAATTTTAGGAAGGAGTCATTTCTTCCCAGCATTTGTATGGTGTGAAGCCAAAGGTCAGATTGCTACTTGACGGAAAAACTCCAGAACAAAATCTAAAAGGTCTCAGTGATTCTGGTCAGGGTTTATAAAAGAAGACAAGAAGACTACTTGTGACGGACCACTGAGAGCAACAGACTCACCCGTGAGATTAACTGACCTGTGTCAAAGCTTTAAAACCTTCATCTGCAGTCTCTTTAATGCGCTCTGATGTGATTTTACATGTGCAGTTCATCTAGTTAGATATAAAACTATTAGTATGATTACATATATTAAGGTAAACTGTCTAATTTCTGCATTGTGTCAAATTCATGTAATGAGATGTTTCTGGCAGCACATGAAGTTATAAAGTTAAAGATTTTTTTTCCAATCTTTTGTCTGGTTTCTCTAAAAGGGTGGGTACCACGTGATGCCCGAATGTTATGGACAGATGACCCACATGCTGAAGGGGCTGGCCAGTGGCAGGGTCATACTTGTTTTGGAGGTACTGCAAATGTGCGGGGTGTGCATGTGTCTGCTTGCATATGCATTCGCATATAAGCATGTAAGCATAAGTATGTGTGTAGGAGTGGTAAGGATGCAGCCCTGGCAGTTTCCATCTTTATTGAACTCCAGTACAGTTATTGATATGATAAGACATTTGGTGGTGCTGCAGAAGGCTGTTCTTGCAGTAAGAGTTGTGTGATTCACTAGGGTGGCTATAACCTGGAGGCAACAGCACACTCCATGGCCACGTGCACGTCTGTGTTGCTGGGCGATCCGTGTCCTGCAGTGGAGTTCGAGGAACCAAACAACAGGTGAATATAATTCTCCTTTATTCTTGTGCATTGATGTACACATACCTGTATGAAAACAATTCTAAGGGAGCCTCACTCTTCTATGTTCATGTTCAGAAACCGAGGTCCAAGAGGTAATTCAGTTCAGTATTTGTTCTAACATATATTTTTAAACAAGGCAGATTTTGATGTTTTCAACCTGTTTCTTAAAGCACTGTTTTTACCTAACATATTAAACAAGAAAAGACACTGCTAATACAAAAAGAAAATTTCCTTTGTATAAATTGAGGTATCAGAACTTTTATCACCTACTTTCTTCCCTTAAGCTTGTTTTCCTCTTGTGCTTTCTTTTTTGTTTATTTAAGTTTTAGTTCTTTGTCAGTATCTTGTTGGTGATCTCAATTCTTAAGTCCGGTATTGGTAACAAATCTGATATCAGATATCACCTAAACCATTAAGATGTCTGTTGGGATCTTCTGACAGTTTGTTCTGAATATATGCATTGAGACAAAAAAACTGGGTAAAGTCCTGTAAGGAAATACAGTACCTTTTATTTCAATTTTTATAAGCAATCACCTTGTGAAACAAGATCTTTAGCCATCACAGCAGAACAACGGTGAAAGTAGAGTGTAGTACCAGTCTGGCAAAAGTGTACACAAGGATTTGATGACTTGCTGGTTACAAAACTTGGCTCCTTTGTGTATCCCTGTGTGTAGCCATTCAACAGCCATAGGCAGGTGACTCCTTGTTTGGACAGGTTTGCACTCCCAGGGAGAATGATTCCCATTAAGCACTTTAAATTTGTCTCTTTGTTAATGGTTTCTAGCACCAGAGGGTGGGAGGAGCCTGAATACAACACAGTCAGCAGTCAGATTGTTGAACATGACTTGTTAGGAATCTTTGCAGAACACACATGGCTATAAGTGACATCAGGTAGAACTGGGATAGAAGAGTTGTGTCCAATTTTTTTAATTTCTTGGTCCACGCATTTTTAGACTGATCTGAATGTGTCTGATGGAAATAAAAGAATAGTTAATCAAGCTGATGTGGTGTTGCCAGACAAAGCTGACATGGAGGGAGAAAGTAACTTGTTTGAAAATCAGGATTTGACTGGTGTTGAACTAGGTAGATAACAGAGCGTTGACAGAGAAGAAATCCAAAACGTTACAAAACCATGCAAAGTATGAAGAAATATTAATCCATCTGATTAGAATTGTGACTCATTCATCCCCCTTGGCTTTTAAGTTCTTTGGGATAAAAAGAAATAGCGAGCTTCAGTCACTCACCGACTGGGGAGGACATAATGCTGACAGTTGTGTGTGAGGTCATGTTTCATTTAGAAGATGATCTGGCTAGTGGTCTAAAAAATTCTGACAAAAGACATTTTAGGAACATATTTTCTTTCACCCTCACTTACAGTTTCAGTTTCTGAGAATGCCTGTGCCTGATGATAAGAATGGGAAGAAGCCATATTCTGGCAGGCTGTAGCTGTCTTTGCTTGGATCTAACACAGCTAGTTGGCAAGGAGGGCTTAGACAACTTAAAGTGTGCTTCAGCTTACGTCTCTTGTCGTTCTGTCATACAGTGCACTTTTTGTTTGCTGGATTCATAATATTCAGGATTTACCTTGCCTTGTCTTGATAGATAACTTAAAGTTACAGCTGGCACTGGGATCAACATGCATGAGGACATTCAGCAAATAACAATTGTAAATTTTCTTTACATTATACTCGTAATTCTAGGACAAGAAGACACCATTTTCCAGCATTCTTCTTTCCTCTTCTGTAGAGAAACTTTCATGGCTAATCCTAGTGCGTTGTGTCACCCAACATTTCATATTAAACTGATTTGCAATTTATGTGTGGCTGTGCTGAGATGGATTTTAGTTTGCCCTTTTAGTGCTCGGTGCCGGACTGTGTTTTAATTGTCCTGTTGTCTTGCCACAAAGAGTTTGCTCACCCCAGGCAGGACTGGAGTGTGAGGGGAGGGAGATAATCTTGGCAAATGGAACTGTAACAACAAAGAGAACTTGGCCAGGTGAAACTTAGACAGGAAGTCGACGTTGCGGTGTGTGGCCCCTTCTTCAGGACAGCACAAACAGATTTGTTAGTTATCTGTTTGTGCTGTCCCGAAAAAGGGGTCATGCCCCGAAACGTCGACTTCCTGTCTAAGTCTCGCTTGGCCAAGTTCTCTTTGTTGTACCCTTATTACCCCAAGTTGCAGTCACCTGTTTCTTTTCTCTTTAAATGGAACTGTAATTAGAATATTGAGTATTCTGCTTATCAGCTATAAGTCCATCCATATTGTTCTTGACAGATTTTCAAGAAGAAAACAGATATGGCATCAGCTTGGCAGTGCACGTTCTCTCCCTTTTTTCTCCCTTTTATCTTTTTAGGAATGTTGGATATTGAGGTACAGGTATGACACAGGTGTTTTATTGATGATCATGACCTGCTCCATGAGACAGCACACATTCTGGTCACTGTCACTCAGTGTCACATCACTTGGCATTTAGGGAACTAGCAGCTGTTTAGCGGCTTATTTTCCTCTCAGCAGGTGGTGATACTGATCTAGGCAATGTCTTTTATAAATTACTACATGTATTTACATTCTATTAGGATATATTTGTTTCAGCTGGGAGGATAGAGAGGGGATTTATGTGCACTTGTGTTGGTAAAGAAAGTGTTTTGAGTGTTGCTTTGAGATCCTGTTGAAGAAAATCACATGACTAATTAAGAAAATGTCCAACTGTTATGCAAGCTAAGATTGTAGCTCATGGCATGATTTGTCCACCTGGACACACTGCATGTTTTTGCCTGCCATGTGCTTTGTCCTGTGTACCTTGTCTGCAAGAATTGCTGATAAGGACACTTCGGCACTAACATACTCAACACATGTTTAGCATGTTTGTAAGAAAGAAAATTATTATTTATATGGTTCTTTCACCATGCATATGCTGTCTCCAAAAACAAACTAAAGATGACATGAAGTCTTTGATCGTCCCTCATATCTAATGGTAATAGCCTATAGACGTTCATACTGAAAATGTCATAAACATGAGTAACACTCAATAGACTATAATCATCACTAACCATCCAAAATGATTATAGTCTTGACGAGATTTCCATGCAGCCCCTTTTTTTCGAATTGTTTACAAACCAAAACATGAAAGACCCTGGACATTAGGCAACTCTTCTTCTCATAGCTCAACACTTTCAAATCGGAACTAGGGGACGGGGAGGAGGAGGGTTGGGGAATGAGTAGGTAATTGAAAAAATAACTGTTGGTCAAGATACTGTATTTTAGCTACACTGAATGTGAAACTGTCATGGAGCTTGTCAAAAACATAGCTTAATGATGTGTCAAAAGGTTTTCATGAGGCATGAGGCTGACAAAGAGGAAGAGAATGGAAGGGCTTTAAGTATTTATAAGTGGTGCATACATGTAATGTTAAAGGGTTTTTAAAAGCTATAACTTTGGATTGTTTGTCCACTTTTTTTGCAGTGCCTTAAAGACAATTCAGCGAGTGTTGCAAGCACAAAAGGCCTACTGGACTGCATTGAAGACAGCAGGTATAATCAATATGTGTGAGAGGGTCATTGGAACTGTCATGTATTGCTCTGTCTAGACAGAAATAGCTTTCAGGACACTTGTTGGCTGCACTTCGGGTTGCACAACCATCTGTCAGCAAGATGTGGACTTCGTTTGTGTTTGCCTTGTAAGAAGACAGCTTTATAAACCTGTCAGTGTGTTACGGATCTGGCGGGGACACATTTAGGGTGGACCTGTGCACGAGTGTGGGGTAAATGGGTACATGTGTGTGTGTGTGTGATCCCTGTTTCAGATACAACTCATGTTGGCTGCTTGTTTCATGTTTTGTTCTGTGGCAGAGTTTTGTTGTTTTTCAGTGTCTGTCCTTGCTCACAAGAGACAATGCTAAACTCCAGTTTTTGTTTCATTTTACAAAAGGTATAAGTGGAATCTTTTTAAGTGCTGTACCTCCCTCCCTTCTGCCCTGCCTCCTCCAGACTCATTTTGTCTGCAGACTAGGAAGGCTAGCTAGACAGTGTACTGAGTCACGAGAGTAAGTTGTGTTGTTTGGCATTTGTTAAAAGTGCAGTTTTTTTGTTGGTTTTTATAGTATTTTTGCGGACAGTGGTCATCAGCGTTAAAGCGCGCTAGTTACTTCTTTGAGCTTTTACAATTGCCTGGGTGTAAAAACGCGCCAGCCATGGTTGCAAAAAACCCAATCCCGCGCCACCATGGCGAGAAACGGACAGTCTGCACACGCACATAGTTATAGGAGCCCAGTCCATGCCTGCGCTAAGAGAAACAGGCGGATGAAGGGTATGGGGGCGGTTGTGGTAAATCAGCTATACCGCACATGCACACACAGAAAGAGAAAACGGGCGGAGGGCGGGGGGTCAGCACGCTTGCGCAAGTATTCCTGTATTTCAGCGTCGTATTGTTGACTTAAATTCTTTTCGGCAAACCGTTCCGTTGTTGTCACTATGGTGGCTGTTTGCACAATCGTCAGAGGAGCAACCGCGGTGCACGCTGTAGTCGGTATGGAACAGTAGGCGGATTTTTTTTCTTTTGGCCGCCCCTCGGCATTCTGTCGTCGCTGACTACTGCTCACGTCTTATTCTCCCATTTAATCCGATCCCTGGGCCGGGTGCTTTTTTTTGCGCGCGCCCTTAAAGCTTCAAGCACGTGCGTCGCGTGTGACCGCAGCTGCCGCGTCTTGGAGTGTCGTATTTTACGGGAGATGTGCAGCCCGCCTTGTATTGACTTTTCTGCTCACTGCCTTTCGTTGAGGACGGGAAGCGGGTCGGGGCAGAGACGTTGTTGTGCGTGTGTGCAGCCGGGCAAAATCCAGAATCATGCCGTCTTGCCGACCTGAATGCCATGTGAAATGGAAATGCATTTAACGACATCTGTTAAAAGTTTACTTCTTAAAGAACTGCTGTTGCAGTTTGCCTCTGATTATATAATAGTAGAAGACAAAGAGATTCGATATGTGCACACACAGCATCGTAAGATTCCTGACGCACATGGACTGCTTCCTGAAAGCACTGAAGCCAGTTTAAGTAAACACTGGTCTTATTTGTCTGGGTGTGTGGGGGAAGTGGTGGTGGTGGTGGTGGGGGGGGTAGGGGGGGTAGGGGGGACCAAGAGGAGGCTTGGATGGCGCAGAAGTCGCCCTTCGCATTCAAGGCCGTGACAAGTTTCAGATCAGGGTTAGGGTTAGGGAGGTGGCGTTTCTCTAACGTCAGGGAGGTGGCGTTTCTCTAATGTTAGGGAGGTGGCGTTTCTCTAATGTTAGGGAGGTGGCGTTTCTCTAATGTTAGGGAGGTGGCGTTTCTCTAATGTTAGGGAGGTGGCGTTTCTCTAAATTCTGCAGGTTGACACACTTTTCTTACAACACAACTTTGAAAACGCCTGTGTGCTGATTTGCACAATCTTTAGCGAGGATGGTGTATCAAAGATAAAAAAAATGCAACTCAGATCTTCTTTCCTTATTTTTTAATGGGGGTGGGGGTGAGGGGCTGGAGTGCATCTTCTGAAAAGACGCCGTAAGAGTCGCTGTCGGACGAAATTAACCTCGGACAAAAATGGCTTGCTCTGTGACAGTGTTTCGAGAAGCAGATCCCTTTTTTGACAAACATTAACAAGTTTTCATTCCTTTTCACCCTTTAATCCGCTCCTCCATAGGAAACAACACCCATATCGAATTTTACCGGCAATGTGACAGTGATCGTTGGAGTTGTTTGTTGGGTGAAAGGAAGGAACAAGCAACAGAGAAGGAAGTAACACGTTTGGGGGAATTTGCTGTGGGCAGCTGGTTCGGATGGATGGACCTCAGGGCGGGGAGGGATAGAAGGATAGAAAGTCAAGTGTGAATCGTGATGTAAGCTAGTCGGGCACGTGCACTACAATATTTTTGTGTCCACAGTTTCCATTAGAAAAGCGAGGACGCCGGTCGTTGTAGGTACATGAGTAGTCGAACATTTAAAGAGATGACTGGGACAGAGGTGAGGAAGCTTTTGATGGAATGTAATTTTTGTAAAATTTCATCTGCTTGAGTAATTGGTTGTTTGGTTGATTGATCAATGGACTGATTAATTGATCGATTGAAATCCCGTGAAACGCCCTTTTGCAACTTAAGTGCTGGTCTGTTTCAGTGAAAATTCCGGGTGTGTCTCCGAGTGATGTCCCTTATAGAGAAAAACCCTCCAGCAAACCATTGGTGCCATCGGAAGCCGCGCAGTGAGTAACGTGTTGTGTGATGTCACTTGTGCTCACGTCAGTCAAATGGGTACATTCGCGTATTAACCATGTATGTGATGTCACTTGTGCTCACGTCAGTCAAATGGGTACATTCGCGTACTAACCATGTATGTGATGTCA
>SMGT01011603.1:47970-59213 GCA_004794575.1 Lanistes nyassanus
GAATATACAAAAGGACGTGATGTAATGACGCCAACTTTATTGAAGAAGTCGGTATATACAACATGACGTGATGTAATGACGCCAACTTTATTGAAGAAGTCGGTATATACAACATGACGTGATGTAATGACGCCAACTTTATTGCAGAAGTCGGTATATACAAAAGGACGTGATGTAATGACGCCAACTTTATTGAAGAAGTCGGTATATACAACATTACCTTACAGTCCTGGCTTAGGTCTCGGTTGTCTTGATACTGTGTGATTCAAGGGAAGTAAATAAAATGTCAAGCCGTTTGGTGAAGTATTTTGATGAAAGCAGTAGATTTTAGCTAATCACAATGCCACAGCTGCTCAGCCAGATGAAAGAAAATGCAACATGAAAAGCATTGTTGTTTATGAGAAAATTTTTTTATGATTTTGTTTGGGGAAGTGAAATAGTGAGGTCACACCTGTTTTGGGACGATACATCCATAAAAGAAAGATTTATTGAGAGATAGGCTGGGTTCAAGAAGGTAGAGGGCTGGAGGTAAAAGCGTTACAAAATATTTGTATAGCGCTCTATATCCGAACTGAGCTCACGCTTTACAGTACACAACACACTCACACACACATGCACAAACACACACACACACACACTGGAATCATTCATACGCACATATGAATTACACAAAGGGTAACTAATAGGCAAGACGAAAGAGATGAGTTTTCAGGGCAGTACGGAACGAATTTGAGTCGGAGTTATTGCGGATATTGGCGGGAAGAGAATTCCAAACCGTTTGAGTAGAGACAAAGAAAGAGCGCTGTCCGAAAGACTTTGTTTTACCTTTGGAACGACCAAGACAAAGGCATCAGCAAAAGAGCGGAGGGTTCTAGGTGGAGTATAGGCTGGAGGAGGTCCGAGAGGAGGGTTCTGTCTAGGGGACAGTCGGACGGACGGACAGACAGACAGACCAAAAGTGTCGCTTTTGTATATTGTATATTGATTGGGAATTTATAGCCAGGTGAACAATGATTATCTTGTTGAACCCTCCGAACGCTGTCTTTAGCTCACTGTAAAGTATTTCGACCGTCTGCTGTTGTTAGTCCGTCGTGCTGAAGTAGTACAGAACATGCTTTGGTGTCCATGTGCAGCGCTTGAGCAAAGTGTACAGATGTGGGGACATTCACTGCAGTTCCTCGCAGGAAATGTCACTAACTTTGGACTATTTTTTTAGTTATGCCCCATGGAAACGGATCTGCGAGGCACAGCTGCAGCAGATTTCCCCGTGGCAAACACGAAACAGATCTCTAAATGTCTGTAACTATCGTTCTTTTTTCCTCTCAAACAACGACTATTGCAGTCATAATAAACACAAGAAGTCACTCTTTCGCATTTATTTCCGGAACTAGGAAAGGGATTAATCGAATATACGCCCCTTTTAAATAGAGGTTGTCAGAAGAATATATTATAAGCAAGTATTTCAAACAGGGCCTTGTCTGGAGACTGATGTGATTCAGGAGATATCTTTAGATTCTGTGCTTTATAATTTTGCGCATTTAATTAAAGGCTTCTGCTTTAATTACAATGGTCAAGGCCAACCCCCTTCGTGGGTGTGTAGCAGTGTAGCGCTAAATTTTGCAAGAACATTCTCGCGGTCAGTCACCTTTCTTACTCTATCAGTCAGTCATGGTCTCGTTTGCTTCCATTTTCAGTTCATTGCATATCCATGCCGGCCTGCAAGGAACAACGAACAGTGATGCTCTGTGTCTCTCTAATTGCTATTTGGTTTTCTTATGGAAAAGTCAGCATCCGTTTATTTTTGATGTTGCCTTTTTCACTTAGAAAATAGAAAACATTAAATTTTTCATTTTGCTTTCCAGATTGCAAATTGAATTGTGCTAAGGTACAAGGACCTTTCAACTGTTACGGTTTGTTTTCCAGCCAGGTTAATTTGTCTTCACAGACAGAATCTGAGCGCATTGTTTTAATGACCATCTTGCGAGAGACTTTGTTCAATTTGATGACATCGACATAACGCAAAATAATCATTAGTTTTGTATCTAATTATTTATTTTTTATATTTAATATTACTGTCCTGGTGTTTGCTAGCGATAACGAGCGTGCATCTCTGTTTGCAGGCATGGCTCTGCTTCCCTGTTACCCTTCAGAAAATCGACTTTTCTATTCTGTTCTGTTTTTTCCTGTTACATTCTGTTCTCTTTTTTCCTGTGGATTTGTTTCTTTTGTGTTTGGTCTTTCTTTCTTTGCCCGAGTGAAATAGACACAGTGCTGTCGTCAGATACTGTTAACTGGTTTTAATTGGAGATGCCGCATAGTTTTCTTTTGACTAGAATTCTTTTTCCGTTGTAAACGTTTGCTTCCACTTCGAAATGTTTATCTTGCACGAATACGGCTTGCCAAAGATTAGTGTTAGATAAAAAAAAAACTTATGTGACTGTAAATCTGTTAGCAAGGACCTATAACAAGCACCATAAGACACACACACAGTGGTTTAACTTAACACGTTTATCCAAAGCGCCAAGCCTCACCTTCCTACCCGGGCGTCTTTGGCAGATGAATATTTACCGGTCTGATCCCAGAGGGGAAGGAAATGGCTGCCGGATCTGCTGTCTGTGCACATGTTTGTTGTGGCAGCTGTGGTTGTTGTGACAGCTTGCCATTGCATGTGAGTGTCAGAGTATTGGCATTTCTGACAAACGGCGTATATTCTTGTCTTCGTTAAAGTGACTTTTGGTTGAGGATACGTCGTCTTTCGCGAATGAAAATCATTTTTGAAATGTTGGTATTATTAACTTCAAAGTCAGAATTCGGGTTTCCCAGCCCTTTCTTTTCTACACGTATTATCCCGAGGTGACGGGAGATGGTATGATACTCAGCAGTTGACATTAAAAACAAATTGATGTAAAGCCGAGTTATGCTGCGAAGTCATTTGAATTGTATGAGAGGAGATTAACCCTTTAGCTTTTTTTCGAGTCCTTTGTTTATTTTACCCCCCACCCCCCACCCCAGCCCGCATTTATAATTATCAGTAACAAACCTTGCGTACGTGTGACTGTCTTCCCTCATTACACCTCTCGCTTCCCTCTTCTTCGCTCGCCTTCTGGGGAGAATATCCTCTCTCCTTTTCTCAGTCTCCTTTCGCTAGATCTGAATCTCGTAAAAGCTTCGTGCATGCGTGCACGCTTGACTTGGCTGTAGTATCGGTGGGCCTGTTTCGGGCTAAATCCGTCTCCTCATCTAAGGAAGAGCACCGAATGCGAAGACATCAAAGACAGCCGCTAACCGTTCTATCAGAGGAACAAGCCACTCGTGTGCCCGTACTTCCTTCCTGTTGCGCGTTGGCGGGTCAGCGAGAAGGCCGTGACTGGCGGGCGATGAGACGTGAGAAGGTCATCCGAACCCTTCGCATCTTCGTGGCCTGCAGCTGGGCGGCTGTCGCGTAGATCTCATGTCGGAAGTCGCGTGGATCTGATGTCGGAAGTCGCGTTGATCCGATGTCGGAAGTCGCGTTGATCTGATGCCGGATGTCGCGTTGATCTGATATCGGGAAGAACGAGGAACAGTAGGTGGGGGTACATTTTAGGGAACAAGTAGGAAGAACTTTGTCTA
Source organism: Lanistes nyassanus (assembly GCA_004794575.1). Taxonomy (NCBI): domain Eukaryota; kingdom Metazoa; phylum Mollusca; class Gastropoda; order Architaenioglossa; family Ampullariidae; genus Lanistes; species Lanistes nyassanus. Next base: position 51,583 of record SMGT01011603.1, read on the forward strand.
TATGTGCATAGTCTTTAACTACGGTTTCACACGGCTGGACTTGAATTGTCCAACAAAATCCGTGGGAGAGGAGTAGTCTAAGTATTCGCAAGAAAATCTATTCAATCTCGTCAACATCAGATCGAGTCGTTTGTGCCTACATGGATGTTCGCAGAAGTCTTGCCAAGATAAGACTTCCGAAATCTGTTGACTGCTAATCTGGATCAGTTAGCTGATTAAGATAATTAGCCCAGCTGTTTGCTTCATGTTCCCGGAACATGATTATTGGAACCACGTGAGACCGGCCTAACCTGTTGAACCAGTTATGTTGGAAACGCACTACCCACAATCTTAACAAATGGTTAAACTTTTTTAAAAATAGGAGTTTTAAACCATTGTCGGCGTAAGTAACAAGTTTCGAAGAAAGAGAACGGTTTTGGTCTGACACCAAGACTGTGACGTATGAATGGCAGCGTGGTCGACTAGCAGTGGGTAACCACGCATCTTTGGAGCAGCCCCCGTGATGAAGATTATTTTAGAAAATGCCGTAAACTTAATGGGTCGGTAGCTCACCAAGGACTGGTAGTTACCGAGATCGCAACACTTCGTGATGTTTTCCGAGGTTCTCCAAGGACATCTAGAAATTATGACTTTGAATTTTGTTTTCCTAGTACCTTGTGTGTTCATTTATTTTCAAAAAAAAATCTTTGATGGCGTCTTATCCGCGGCTATTTTCTTTGTAGTCCTGTTTCTTACATGCTGGCAGTCTTTTACAGCTGTCATTAGGAGTGCACGTTTAAAATGCTCACCTCTCTGTTCAGCAGACCCTAGTGTGACCCGTGCTTTCCTGTGATATATGATAGGTGTAAGCGTCGAGGAAGGTGAATACATGGGTATGATCATGTATGGTTAAGCGAAATGGTGATTGGGTAAAATATTAGCATGCCGATATTGGCTTACCGATAGTACCAAAACTTTCATATATCATTTTTCTTGTCGATCTTGTTGAGGTAAATGGAAGGATATATATATATACACGCAATGCATTTGTAATTTGTTAGTTTTTAACTAAAACAAAATAAAATAAAATAAGTAGTAATCTAGGAAAATGACACAAGACTATCGCCCATGTAACTGATTTATTCTTGTTGCACCACAAAGCACATAAAACACACATTCAACGAATTTGACATCTGTATTCGTTTTGTTATCACAGACAACGATATGGATGTTGAGAACTTCCTAAGTGTTTTACTGCAAAGTCGCTTTACCTTCCGCGTCAGACACTAGCAGTTGGCTCACGGACAGCTTCCGGTTGCGTGCACGAGTGCGGAAACAGTAAATTATCGTTTTATCTACAGTGCGGCCCACTCATAAATACAAACAGTTCACGTGCACTGGTAGCCGCTTATAGGATGCAAATTGATGAGTCCGCCACCGTGTTGTCTGAAGATCGGAATCCCTGTCTCTCGTTAGCATTGCAAAACACGGACCCAACTAAAATGATGGAAAAGCTGCTTAATAAGCTGATTTTGCAGTAAATGCTTAAAATATCACGATCACAGAGCACGGACAATGTAGTCCAGGCTTCTTTTTCACTTTGTTTTCCAGGAATTCGCTTGCAAACGCACTGCACTGTCGGTTGCATGACCCGATTGTTTTCTTTTTCCCTTCATTAAAAATTGTAACTTTACAAAGTGCGAATTTGCCGTTGTAAACTTATGGACACTTTTGGAAAGAAGACACGAGAAAGTATTATCTCCTACCTCACGTTCGAGGTTGTATTGTCAGAGGTTAAGCGAAAGTCATTATTAAAAGGCCTTTACTGAAATGCACATGACAGTCGTGTTTTTGTTTTTGTATTTGTATTGATATTTTGTTGGCAAGGCATCATTTTTTTTACTTGATTGGAACCTCACTGTCTTAGAAGTTCCAAAGCCAGTAAAGAGACTCATGCAGCCTAGTTTATATTAAAGTTTAGACTTTAGTTTATATTTATTTTCTGACCTAATGGTCGATTCCATGCAACAAAAATATAACAGTATTGCACCTATTTGTGAAACATTAAACATTTTGCCCGAAATTCTGGCATTTTAAAAATAATATATTTATGAGTATTTCCACGAGGCCAATGCAGATCTCTGTTTTGTATCTTCTTTTCTGTCCCCCTGCCCACCTCCCCTTCTGTATTCGAGTCGTACATTCGTACTGATCTGTTTCCCGGAGTGTCAGCAGCTCCTTTCGTTAGCACTTATAGAACAGGGTTTCCATAAAATCTCACGATCGATGGTAGAAAGGTTTCTTTTCCTTTCTGAACTGATGGTTCTAGAACTTTCTTCTAATATAGTTTCCAGACATTGTCATATTCAAGATCCAACAATTACTATCAACTGTGAATTTTTGTCATAGGTTTTCTTGTTTCTGGGGCTTTTTTCGCTGTTAGGTTTAAAAACCAGTGTTACATAGAACGGTATGTCAGGTCTCAAATGCGAATTAGTTCTTCACGCATGCACACTCGGGTTCTGCAAAAGACACATCCTGACTGGAGAACAGCGGGGACTTTGGTGCCACAGCGACAGACCCTCGGGCACTGGAGCAGTCTGACAGATAGCTAGTGGCTTAGGGGCGGTACGTAGTGAGGGTCTGACCCAGAACAGTGTCCTCATCCATTGTCCAAGCACAATCGATTGGCAAGTACTTCAGTAAGTTTGACCGCAAAACCGACCTAATTGTTCCGAGAACTATGGCTCAGAGGTCAGGTTATCCGAGCACGCATCCTTCAATCCCCGTCACGCCCCCCCCCCCAACCTCCAACTCTGCTTGCAGTTGTCGCGATGATTCGGATTTTACTGTCGCTCGATCTGCTTCGCACAGAATGAGATTCTGAGGCCCCACACGGACAGAATTATATTACTTCATCCTTCGGCGGCGATTCGTTTAGAATTCTCAGCACACCGGCGAACTGTTTGATTTTAAACACGCGTCATTTATTGTGCACGTGAAGCGAAGAGAGAAACTGTTGGTGCGTTTCGAGGCTCTAACCCACCTGCACTTAATGTTTCGGCTTGCGAAAGAAAAGCTTAGTTACTATCGCCTCTAAAATATCACATTGTTTGAATACATGATGATCGCCAATTTACCTCGTTGGGTGGCGTCACAGTACTGATAAGCTAGAGCAGTTGAGATTTGAGATCATGGCATATCATGTTTGCATAGATCTCCCACTGGTATCCGTAAAGTAAAAAAGAGCAGGTAAACAACGCCAGCATAGATCGTGGTACATCGCCGTACTATTTTCAGTCCTAGTGAACAAACGAAGACACTGGAAGATTAAGGAATATAGGCAAGACAGAAAAGACAGACAACTTAGATTTTCAAATAAGATGTCTGACAAAGCCATTGATACGCGCCTGGGTAGTGAGCCGTTTTTTTAAAAATGCACTGTCGTACTGTAGGTGGTATCCTTGGGTTGAGATGGAAAGGGAGGGGGCCACTCTTCTGACTCGGAGTTTCGTTCAAATATTTTTTTGAAAAAGGGCTTTACATTGACGTCATTCTGCACTTCTTTTGAAGACAGTAGTTGTGAAATAGTCGGGAGACTCACTGTGATTTCACTCCCACAAAACCCCACAAAACATGGGGGCTACCTTATACCGACGAAATGAGATGGTCTAGGCGATATTGTAGCATAGTCGTTCTTTTGAAACCCAGGTGGTTCAATAAAATAAAAGGCATCGATTAAGCACAGGCTGTCTCTTCGCGCAATGGCTCTTCAATGAAGACCATCTCTACAAGTGAATAGGTCTTTTTAAAATAGAAATACGCGCCTCCAGAGAGAGGTTCCATGGGCTTGTAGTCATCTTGTGAAAAGAAGACTGGTGTTTGCGTGTTTACTGACGTTTTGTGTCCTTTTAATTGGTTCCCAAGTTAAGCTATGTCATGTTAAGCCCGCCAACTCTTCAAGCAGATGGCAGGGGGAGAGGGGTGCTGGGGACTAGAGCTGAACATACTGTTTAGGATAGTCCTTGATTTTATTGCGCATCTCCCCTTCGCTACAGAGGACAACTAGATCCTCTCTGAACCCATCGGACATAATTGTCACAGCCTTGTTGAAAGCCACTTAACCGTTGTGGCGCCGGGTCCCCTCGCAGAGGAGGCAGAGAGAGAGAGAGATAGAGAGATGTTAAGATGGCGCCTTAAAGGACTGCCGGAGACTGCCCGCGGACAGGCGTCTGTCTGACTGGCTGCACAGGAGGCAGCAAACGAGTTGCTTGTAGGCCAGCAGAAAGCTGCGGTCCATTACAGTGTAGATGACGGGGTTCAGCGAGTACAGGACCCAGGCGGCGCAGGGCGCCCAGACGTGCGCCACCGTCTTGGTCTGGCGCGGGTCGAGCAGGTTGATGGCGAAGTAGGGCGTGGTGCCCAGGAAGAAACCCAGGAAGATGAACAGCATCATGGCGGTCAGGCGCAGCGAGTCGCGCTGATTCTTCTGCTTCCGGTACAGACTGCCGCGGGAGGCGCGCTGGCGCGTGCGGTACACCACGCAGCCGATCCGTGCGTAGCAGAAAGATATGAAGATGCAAGGCACGACATAGCCTAGAGTGATGACCACGATCTTGTGCGACTTGCCCACGTTCGAGGTGAACGTGCACTGCAGGATGAGCGCCTCGAAGCTGAAGGACCCCCACAGACCCAGCACGGGGGTGGCGCAGAAAAATGCGGGGAACATCCAGCACACGACGATGATGGGCAGGAAGACGTTGCGCTGTGCCATGCGCGGGTACAGCTGTGGGTGCACGATGTTTAGGTAGCGGTACAACGCGATGATGCTCAGCTGCAGCATGTTGACGCCGATGAGCCAGACACGCACGGCAGCGTGCAGCACGCACAACCAGCCCGGCAGCGCCCAGTCTTTCTGCTGGAAGGCCACAGCTTGCAGCGGCAGCACCAGGCAGGTGTACAGCACGTCGGCGAAGCTGAGGTTGCCGATGAGGATGCTGTTGATGTTGGCGCGCAGGCTGGAGGTGACGATGGCCAGGATGGTCAGGGCGTTGCCCACGAAGCCCGATACGGCCAGCGCCACCGTCACCATGGCCACGGCTTGGAACATCACATCAGGGTAACAGTCCAGCGCGTGGCACGACGGGCTGTCCTCCCCTTCTCCACTTGATCCGTTGACCGTGACACCGGCCATCGCTGCCGAGAGGTTGACGCCGTTCACGCTGTTGTACTCCATTGTTTACGGGCGAGAAGTCAGCGCGCCTTCTTATAACGTACTTTCCTGTCTGTTATCTGTATACCGAACATTTGATGGTCTTTGTTATTCTCCGTGTCCTTTTGGGTGAAGAATAATCATTTCCCTTTCTTGCCTTTACTGTCCTAGAGCATCACGGTTACAAGCTGGAGTCGTTGCCGACAATGTGTGAGAAATGAAGGACGTGTTTGGTATATTTCAGTCACCACGCTGGCACGATATCTGAAACAAACGTAAACCTTTAGTGTGTTCTTCGATCAGTGGCATGGAATTATTTTCAGTATTGTATTGTAAACCGTTAACACCCTAATGTTTGCTATTACCGTCTTCCCCCGCCCCCAAGACAGACAAAAATTGTTGACGGTTTTCCGTGCCGAGTGACGCAACACCCCCTCCCCCTTTTTTAAATTTGGTTTTGGTTACGTGCAAATCAAAAGAGGGAGCAAGGGAGGGGAGAATTCACGCTGCAGCTGTCTCAGTCCTTGTCTTATAGTACGAGATTTTGTAGAGAAACGTCTTCAAACGTGAACAGACGTCAACATTTTTTTCCTAACATCAAAAGCTTTCACTTCCTTTGGAATAGCAGCAAAGCGTATCCTGGCGTGCGTTGCCTACACGGGACAGTCGCAAGTAAAGCTATATAGTAGCACTAGAGGCCTCCTGTCTAGTAAAACGGAGTCCTTTACGAATTTTAGAATTTTATTTTTCTTCCTTCACCCTCAGTGGGGTATGAAGACAAAACATCAGCAACAGTACAACAAAGCAATAAAAAAATTTAAAAAATAAAAAGGTGGGCAGAAATTCACTTTGATAAGAAAACGAATTAACAACCTATCTTAAGATGCTCGCAAGAGCTTGCTACAAACATACAATTATCCATGTACACAGGCGTCTTTAAGTAAGATTTTAATAAAACATGATAGCTTTGTAAGCAATCGTTTGCTCCCTGTTGAGAATAGGCAGTGAAATTTATAGGTATTAGGGCGGTTTCTGTAGTAATAAGGTAGCCATTTGTTTCGGTCATCCTTAAATTTATCGCAGCAAAATAAATAATGGTACTCATCACCGATGTCGTTACTGTTACAAAGATGACAGATTCTTTCTTCTCTGGGTATTCTCTGTATTCTGTGCGTTTGGACTGGGAAGTTGTTGTTCAAGAGTCGGAAGTTAAGAAGCGGTGTATAGTGATTTGGGGGCAACATTTTTATGTAGTTTTCAAAAGTGAAAGACGTTTTAATAATTCTGTAGTTCTTATAGATGTCTTTTGTATCTACATCTTCTAACCAACTTTGAATAAACTGATCTTGTAAGCTTCTATCAAAACATTCATATGAGCAGGGGAGATTATTTTGATTGGTCCAAAAACCATTTAGTCCAATGGCTTGTAATGTTGATTTTACTGCTTGTATATAGGTTGAATGGAGGGTCCCATTCTCATGTAGCCGTAGTATTGCTCTATATAAAATACTAGATACTTTTTTGTGATTCATAACATTGACTAATTTATACCAAAAACGAAGCATCCTATTTTTAATTTGAACGTTAATGGGAGAACGACCTAGTTCTCCAAGGACCATGTTGGTGGGTGTTGCTTTCCTTAGTTTTAGAATTAGCTTGTAGAATTTCAACTGAAGTTTTAGGGCTAGGTCGTTAATTGCCGGTGCCCAGATTTCACAGCCATATGTTAGTATTGGCACTATAGTTCTGTCAAATAGTTCAACTTGGATATCTACTGGTAGCTGAAGCAGTCTACATTTCTTAAGAGAGAAAACATAGCTCTTGAAGCTCTATCATACAAGTCTTTTTGTGCTACATTAAATTTGTTGTTATAATTTAACCTTAGTCCTAGGTAACAAAAATCATAAACTACATCAAGTTTTTTGCTATTATAGTAGAACACTTGTGTTTTTTTAATTTTCCCTCTTGAAAAAATGATAATTTTTGTTTTCTTTGCGTTAACCGTTAAATTCCACTTATCACAGTATAGTTTCATACTATTTCAGGCTACCTGAAGATCCCCAGGTGATTCGGTACAAATTACCGTGTCATCAGCATATAGCAATAAAAACATTTTAAATAAAGCGTCGAGTTCATCAGGGGGAGTTCAAGGACGGCTGCTTCTTCTGCGATTTTCGTGAGGCCCATTACATTATCTTTATCTAAATGTAATTTCAGGTCAGTCTGCCTTTGCTCGACACTGTAGTGAAGACGCGGGGCGTCCGTTAGGGGGCGTGGGTTGTGGAATCGTAAATAAAATCGGTTCGTGCGCGGCAACGTGGCTGGATTTCTTTCCGTTGCCATTTCTGACTTCAACTGTGCCACTGGAAGAGTAATACAGGCTGGAGAACTCTCAGAGAATCCGCTGATTTCAGAGAATTGCAATCGGCGTTCAGCGGAT
>SMGT01011603.1:59524-94378 GCA_004794575.1 Lanistes nyassanus
GAGAGTGTCAGCGTGCTTCAGAAAAGTTGACAAACCGGGGATTGCACGCTGCCTGCTTTGCAACAAAGAATTAAACTGATTTTTGCTAACAGCACTTTGACAGCCCTTGTGGACACATGGGATCCAAGAGGCATGTACATGTAGTAGCAGCCAAAGCATCCAGTAGTGTTAAAACCTGTAAAAGCATACACCAATCCAAAGAAGAATAATCTAGAATTTCAGAAAAAAGCTCCTCATACATAGGGTTCGGTCAAACTAAAAAAAAAACTCTCCACCATTCCTGACATTTCGCTTTCCATTTTGCGCTGAGTACAATAGGTATACACACCTACTTTTCATTTACTCCATGGCTGGAAAACACAAAATAAACCCACTCTGCAGAGAAACAAAGTTACTGATTGTTCACAAAGCCAAAGGTTTAGAATCAAAACCTGTATTAATGGCATGGTATTTGTGGGTTGTTTTCGTTTTCAGTAGAATAAGATTTTTGTGTATTAGTAAAAGGGATTGCCCCTGGACTTGACCCAGGGGCCTGACGGCAGCTGCTGGACCCCGCTAAATTTCAGAGTTTTTTTCAGTCATACTGTTCTCCGGCCTGGTAATAAGTTGGTCAAGTGACATTACGTGTTTCATCCGTGTTGTCAGTGGCTTTTTTCTTTTTCCTTCCCTTACCGCACCGCCTTTGTGGTCTAGTGGTTAAGGCGTCCTCTTCCGAGGCGGGAGGTCGGTCATTCCTAAGACTTAACAATTGGCAATCTAGCAGCTGCCCTGCCAGACGCCTGGCACTACAGGGAACAGTACTAGGACTGGTTGGCCCGGTGTCAGTATAATGTGACTGGGTGGGACTGAAGCCCGTGTTGCGACATCAGTCCCACGTGTGGCAGCACGTAAACTTTGTCTAAGCAACACCGTCATGATATGTACCTAGTTTGTGACTGGACGTTAAGCAACAAATACCCCCCCCCCTTCCTTGTTGTTTTTCTTTCCGTTTATTTGTGTAATTGTGTTTTCACTTTTTATTCTTACTCAAGCGCATGTCCTTCCATCTGGCTAATGGGTTGGAGCACCATTCTCTCAGCAAGAGTCTCCCCAAGGGGACCGTTACGATCGAGGCTGCGTCTTGTTGGTTAGGTCATGACAAAAAATAAACAAACAAACCAAGTCTAGGATCTTGGACACGTTGCAAGGAGCTGGAAGACATTTATTGGAGACTGCAGGTGGCCCCTTACATGACAATTTGAAGGATACAAATTACCAGATTGGGTGCCTGATTAAGTTGTTGACGTGGCTAGGCTTAGGCAGGGATAACAAAACAAGCAGAGGAAAAATCCAGAGAGAGAGAGAGAGAGATAGAGAGCGTGACAATACGAGAACCAGAGGTTTAGCTTTAGCACGCATGGTGCGCAAATTTTAAAAATAAAGCTTTATCCCGAATGCATTCTGTGCACCGAAGCGTGTCAAGCTAACACTTTCGTGTTCGGTGTCGGTGGAATTGAGTTACACGAATCTTAAATTACAGACCGTGTTTACTGTCTTTAGATGAAACCTGTCTGCCTGCATGTCTTTTTGCCTGCCTGTCTCGTTTTTTTAAAAGTTCATTTTGGAGTGTGATTTTACGCGTTCTTTCAAGCATGCAAGAACCCTTGGCGGCATGCATTCAAACAAGGTCAGCCAGTCAACAAGGAAGGAAGGTTGCATCGAGAAGGCGTTGGCAGTGGCTATCGAGTTGCTGTCTGTCCCAGAGCCAGCAGCCAGGATGGCTAGAAGCCTGGTTTCAGTGGCATGGCTTGAAAACAAGCTCATGCGCCACATGGCGGATGGCTTGGGTGGGTTTGTGAAGATGACGTGGACAGAAAGAGGATTGCTATAGGGGATGTTGACAACCTTGTGGACTGTTTAGTTTGCAATGAAAGTGGGAAGGCTGTCGCCCGGTATTCGATGTGATGCTTTGTCCACCTTATGCACGTCCCACGTCCCGCGGCTGCTTGTCTGCAAGTAAGGAACCAGTCTTACCATCGTAATTTTTCCCTGGCCGCGCCCATGAGAAGGGGTAAAGAGAGAGAGGATGTAGGAAGAGGGAGACAGTGTTGTGCGCACTTTGTGTGTGTGTGTGTGGATGGTGTGGTGGTAGTGGTGGTGAGAGAGAGAGAGAGGGAATGCGCATATTTGTGTTTTTCTTCATGCGTACCCTTTATCCAATCTCAGGGATCATCTTGCTTCTCCAATTGTAGTCTCAGCACCTGACGGAGATGCCAAAGGAAAGGTTAAGGGGAAGGGATGGGAGAGAAGCATGCTATGTGACGTAGACCTGACCTATCATGGGGTGTGCCGTCTGGCCACATCGCCCGCACGCAAGTGCCAGCAAGTGTCTGTTACTTAATCCTGTCCTGAGTGTAGGTAGTAGCCTGTTGATTTCATTCGCACTGTGCGATATTAACAATGTTTGCAAAATGTCGTGCGGACTTCGAGAAAGACTGTAGGAATAGACTGTTGTAACACAGGCATTCTCTTTGCTCCATCTTCTCTCAGTTTTTCATTGCTCCCCCTCTATCTTAAAGAGGCAAGCGCTTGGATATGCGCAGGTACTCACATTTTCACGGACCCTAGGTATCCTCTGTGATGGGTTACCGGAAAATACCGGTATGGTCTTAAAACAGCTCAGTATGCTGGCACAGGTCTTCGTACCGGTATACCGCAAGGGACATGATGATGATTGATGGATGATGATGATGATGATGATGATGATGATGATGATGATGATGATGATGATGATGATGATGAAATACAATTTTTATCTTGAGCGTTGCCGCGACACTAATATTCCGTAGTCAAGTAAAGTGTCTCGAAATGAGAGTCAGCTTAAGCATCAATGAAAAAAATGTCTCGCTTTCTGGGAAGATTTGAGAATATAAAAATGCTGTGTTTTTTTAAAAGTACGTACAGGGAAATATACAAATTTTAATGCTGACAGGATGAAAATCTCAGCTGTCAGATCAGAAAGTCTTAAAGGCTTATCTGTCTTGCTTGTCGAGAAAGTCGTTAAGTAGATCGTGCGGACAGGATCATATGAGATTTTATGTTTTTTTTAAAAAAATTTAAACGTATATTTAATTTGATCTGCATTCTTGAAAGTTGATGTGACAGACCTTTACATGTAAAGTGATCTGAGAGTTTTTATATAAGAACAAGTGGGGGTTGGGGGAGAAAGACCCATGGTGGAGGGGCAGGAGGATAAAGGTGAAGGGAAAGCGAGGAGCACAAGGGCGACAGTCTTCATACTAACTGTTAAAATTGAAGCAGGCGTTACAAGAAACTGAAGTAGGGAAAATAGGAACTGTTGCCACCAACCTTGTGTCCGCTGTCTGTGACAGGAATGCGCGACAAGGTTTCATATAAAGCATCCGAGGGGACTTTGCCCTAAGGTAACTTCATTGTTTCCCGTCCTCCCCCCCCTCACCTCTCTTTCTCTCTCTCTCTCTTTGCGCGCTCGCGTGTGCTGTAAACAAAGCTACGACTCGCAGCATGTATGCATGGTGCTGTGATTATGCACTCCGGTAGAGCTGCGACGAGTAATTATAGTTTAAAAGCATGTCCTAATTGGACGATTCTTGGAGGGATAAACTTTGATGGCATGAGCCCAGTTTTCCCCATGATGCGTACGGCCACTTTTAATTGATGCGCAATATTTGGATGCAAGACAGAGACCAGCAGAGCGTTGGATTTAAGTTCCAAAACTAAGTCTGCCTTTTGTTGCCTTAAAAACCTAGACTATCCCATGTGACCGCCTCGGTGTTCAAACTTTTAAGTCGTCTGCTTCCGAGGGGGGAGGTCTATGGTTTGTGCACCGGCCGAGTCATACCTATGATTGAAAAATTGGCATGTTACTCGCTGCCCTGCCAGACGCCTGGCACTGTAGGGAACGATGGACTGCTTGGCCTGGCATCAGTGTAATGTGACTGGGTGGGAGTGAAGCCCGTGTTGTGACAGCAGTCCCAGTGTGGCAACACGTTAACTTGTCTAAGCAACACCGTCCTGGTACGCGGCGGGACAAAAACCAAACGATCTCGTGACGCCGAGGTTATTTACACTCATTGTTGGTAATAGGTGTGATGCTACAGACGGTCGAGTGCAAGGTTGATGGAAAACGAGAAGATTCCCCCAAGATGTCGTGAGATCTTCCTTGGACCAGAGAAGTTCGCCCACCCTGCTTGCAGCTCAGTATAGCGACTGTGTGGAAACGCGTTCTGTTTCCACGCAGCAGGGGATAAGCTCCTTTGGCGGGTGCACACGTTACAGGACGCAGGGCTGAGACCGCCTTAGGTAGTCCCTCAAGGAAGGTCCAGTTAAGACCAGCCCCCTCCCCTCCCCCGCCTTGTTTTGTAATATACTGGGCTCTCTGCCGAGGATTGTCACATCACGCTCCCTAACCTCTAGAAACAGGCCAAACCCTGGAGCAAAAGACATCCATTGGAGGATCGAACGCTGCTCATGATATTGCAGACGTACATGCCAACTATGCCAAATTTCACCGATCAGTCAGGGGACAGTTAAACTAAGATGGCGGGGAGCTTGAAGAGTCTCGAATAAACTGTAGTCAGCCAAATACAGTCTTGCATAAGATATTCTAATCTGTTTGGGTCACCACTGAAAAAGTTAAAATTTCCTGTAAGATCATACTGCGTATAACCCTCATCCCCCTGCATATACCCCACTCCCACCCCTTATCCTTCCCCTTAACCCCCTCCCCCGAAACATCCCCCTCTTCCTCCCTTTCCCCTCCCGCCCCCGGAAAGACCTCCGAAATAAAGCTCGCCATTTGATTGGCCCCGCTTTTTACACACCTGAAATAGAGCTCGCCCTTTGATTGGCCCAGTGGATAGAGCTTTTACGTGCTGTGGTGGCGACTTTCTGTTCTTATCACGTGACTGGCTGCCCAGGGATCAGGAAAGTGAGCAGGAAAGGGCTGCCAGAATTATCTTCTCGTTTGTGGGCTCTGGTTTTGGCAGGAAATTTTGAAAACGATGCCGCTGCTGATAGCACTAGCAGATAAACAGTTATCGTCGTGTACTTTCACCTTGAAACTGGTAAACGGAGCAGTGTACACAGCATCACGCTGTGGAGGGCGCACACAAACTCACCTTCCCAATCCACGAGCAGTCCAGCAAAGGTATTTGGGCAATCAGTTAATGAAGAGAAAGTCTTTAAGACGGGTTATCGCAGTTGGAAAGATCACAGATTGGAACTTGTTAAATGGGTGCAGGACGCTTCGCGTAGCACGTTGCTCTGTGGAGTCGAGTCAGCATCCGATTTTGTGCTATTGGCCCGATGAATCGCTGGAGATTTTAGCGAAATTTCTGTTGCCTAAATTATTTTGCACGCCACAGTGGCGGATACGTGTGAGGTTCCATCAACATGTGCACAAGCATACAGGTGCCACTCGCTGCTAGCTTTGCATGCCCTGCTGCTTTGATCTGCTTCTCAGCTGTTGTCTGCCTTCCTTCAGAACTTCCATTTGTCCCTCTGTTCGTCTGTCATTCGTCGGTTCCTTCGTTTGGCTGTTAGCTTGTCAGTCTGTCGTTTGTCGCCACATGGCGGCCAGATGAAAGGATGCGTGAAAGGATTTGCTGTACTGTTTGTCCGAAATGCACGACGTGCACGAGTGACTGATGATTGTCCGTCTGTTGCATGTCAGTGTCATCACTGACAGTACGAAAATCACGAAATGAGTCAGCGGCTTGTCAGAGAACCAGCAGTACATGCACACGTCCATCTCCCTCAGAGCTCCCAATGATCGGTGTGGGGGTGGGGGGAATATCCTAAACCAATAAAACGAGGGTATTGAGGCAGTAACGCCGAAAATCCCCCCCAAACATGTCCGCTTGTCTGATAGAAGGCCCCTTCATTCTGAAAAACGACATTTCGACTACACAGTACAGAGGTGGCGGCTTATGGTGAGGTTCGTTCATCCTGTATATCTTACGTGGACCTGTGCGTGTAGAGAACAGAAATACGGGCCCTTGCATCACAGTACTAGGAGGTCAAGGATGAAAGATGCCACTTTCATCCAAACCCGGGGCAGGGGGGAAATCACGAGCCCGCCCTGCTTTTTGACCTAGCTTAGCATTCTTGGGGAGATCACTACCGGCAGTCTGTGGGGACTGTGGAACACGTCGTCTTTTACCTCAGCTCTGACGGCGTGGTGCAAGATGGCAAGAGGGACACGGTAAACGGGAGCTGCATCAACTACTGTGATAGGGTCACTTCTTTTCATGCATACTTGAGCTACTGAAGTGGGTTAGACACTGCACGGCTAGGAGTCGAGAGGGGCAGAATTCTGGTTGTGGCGTCAAATGGCCGATAGAATGACGGTGACGTTGCCTATAAGTCTCGTGGCAAGTCGGTCAGCCTGTCAGTCGCTAGACCTTTTGGCGACGGCTTAACCCGTTTAACGGAAAGAAAGCCTTCGGTATCGACAGTTCTCTTTGTAGAACTAGTGTTTATGTGTTATAGACAAGCGTTCATTGTCCTACTTGTTTTCAACAAATGGCATTTACATATTTCATTCGAGTTCTTGGCTGACAGTTGCGAGTAGTCAATTCTACGGGCACAATGTTGTACACTACAAACCCTTCACCTCTCCCCTACCCGTCTTTCCGTTTTTCTGCCTTTCCCTCCCTTCGTGGTCTGGCGATTTTTTCGGGGTGGGGGTGGCGGGAAAGAATAGAGAAGATACATAGAATCCGGAGCTAGGGCGGGGTGGGGGCGGAGAGATTACAAAGTACCACGCTGGACAGTTCGTCTAACGGGGCGTTCATTGGAAATGTCTGATTGTTGTAACCAGATGTGGTAAGAGTCGCGGCTAGCCGCCGCTGGTGCATTCTGGGGAAATCAGGAGGACACTGGTGTCCCACTGTGACAGCAGATGGAGTCAGACGGGAGTGGAGCGGCTGGGCTGTTGTGTGTAAGCGGAACAGTGCACACTGGGCGTTCCGTTAGTCTGTGTAGTTTGTATAAAGCATGATGGGTAGGTCTGTGAACGAGAGAAGGACAAAGGGAGCTACGAGGCGGTGAGAAGTTTAGAGGGGATGGGTACTTCTGTTTCTTTTTCTTGTAAGAATACTTCAGATCATTCTGAAGCGCATTGAATCCTAGGAACACTCAGGGTATGCACATTTCCTGTCACTTGGAGCTCAATAAACATTGCACCGAATATACAAACGCGAGAGCATGGGCGATGTTTCAAAGCTTGTTAGTAATGTAGCAAAGCAAAGGTTTGCAGTAAAGATGTACACAGACTAATCTAGTCAAACAATCACACGTCGGTCTCTTGCCGAAATATGCACTATCGGCATGTTACTGGTAGCAAAATAAATTGGAGGGAAAAGATAAACAGGTACGCCATGATGCGAATGATAAACTCGGGAGACTTTCTGAAAAGCGTGGTTTGGCTGTTGTCCAATTTAAAACAGCTTTTTTCCAAATAGGAGGGGGCGCACGAACCCACGCACGCAGACGTGCGCACCGTGAAGAGTAGATGTGGGAAGGAAAGAGAGAGGAGAGGGAAGGTCGAAGGGGGAGAGGTTGGATTGTAGACTGAATGGCAGGAGAACCGTTCGTAGCGAACAAAACTAGAACCAGAGGTGTTTACAGCTGAGCTGGTGCCCTGTCGTTGTTTAGGAAAGGGATTATACACAGCAGGCGAGTACAGCGCATAGAGAGACTTTTTTTGGGCTCCTTAAATGATGCTTCCGGCCTGCAGGCTTTGAACTTTAAACAGCGGAAAGAGTGCCCGAGTGAATCGTTTTCAGCTGCCCATCCGCCCACACGCCCCTACCTTCAACTGATTTCTGTGTATCCCTTAGGTTAGCGTATCGCGACTTTTTCTTTCTATTTTTTTCTCTTTCTGCCTATCTAGTAGCTGTCCCAACCGAAGAAGTATTCGGGTTTCCCCCGCCACGGCTTCGACGTTGTGTGGATAGAGGTATGTGAGCGTGGGAGTACGCATGAAGAAAGACCCCCTCCTCCCCCTCCCCAAGCTCTCTGCCTGCCTGTCCGTCAGGACCTGTATTCATGACCGTTGGTTAATCCTAAACTGATCGTGATCGCATGACAAACCATCGGTTAGCGACCTTCATGGATACAGCTCATTTTATCTGTCCCCGGACTCCTCCCCCCTTCCCCCCAGAGTTATGTGTTCCTGTTGTCGTTCTTTCCCCATTCTCCGACTCCTGTTAAGCACACCAGCATATATACGCACACAACACTCGCAGACATGTTAGACTCATGTCTTATTTAGTATATACATTTGGTTGTGATCTGTTTTGAGTCTCAGTAATGTTTGAGCATCTGCGTAAATTGTAACTGTATATACAGCTGTTATGTGAACAACAGTGCTTCTTCCGAGTAAAGCTGTTGTTTGTTGTGTTGTTAACAGTTTTGGGGACTGGATGGTGTGTTTTAAGAAATTAAGGCAATGGACCCTTTTCCTAATTCTCGGTCTCAATGGGCTTAGCCAATCGCAGAATACCTAACATCGAGGTTTTGGAGTACCGGCCAGAAATATGGGTACGCTTCACTTCATGCAGTCACTTGGAAGGTGGAAAGTGCTTGAGAACGTTTGGTGGTTGTATGACACTAGCTGATGTGCCCCGGTACCCGGGCGAGGGTGTGTGAGAGCGCTTGTGTGCGCGCTGTTGTGTGTGTTTGCACGGTTGCGTGGGTGTGTGCGCGCACTGTGTGTGTGTTTGCATGGTCGCATTTGTATAGGTGCGCGGTGTGTGGTGTGTGTGCCCGCGTTTGCAGTGTATGTGCGCGCGCTCTTCGTATGTGCCTGCGTTTGCACGGGCGTGTTCGCGCTGGAGTGTGTGTGAATGTTTGCGTATGTGTCAGTGCGTATGTGCATGTGGTCTCAGCTGTCTTGATACCGTGTGATTAAAGGGAAGTAAAATGTCAAGCCGTCTGGTGAAGTATTTTGATGAAAACAGTAAGCAATAGATTTTGCTCATCATAAGGCCACAGCGTGAGCTGTTCAAACAGATGAAAGAAGAAGCAACATGGGAATTATTGTTCTGTATATAACAGAATTTTTGATTTTGTGATGTAATGTTTGGGGAATTAAGTGGAATTGTGATGATACGACACCTGTTTTGTACACATCCATAAAAGAAGGATTTATTCAGAGACAGACTGGGATCAAGAAGGTATAGGGCTGGAGGTAAAAAAGCTACATCTACGGGACAGACGTACGGACGGACAGACAGACCGACCGACCGACATTGTCCTTTTGTATATTGATTGGGAATTTATAGCTGGGTAAACACGATGATTATCTTGTTTATTCTTGGTCCCATCTCGTCTTGAACATTGCGAGCGCTTGTTTTAGCTCACTTGTCTGTGAAGTATTTCGACTGTCTGCTGTTGTTAGTCCGTCGTGCTGAAGTAGTACGTAGTACAGGTTTTGCTGCCCATGTGCAGCGTTGAAACAAAGTCTACAGACTTGGGGTCAGTCACTGCAATTCCTGACACGAAATGTCACAAACTTTGGCCTATTTTTGAAAATGTTCATGCCCCATTGCGGCAATACAAACGGGATCTACGATTCACAGCTGCAAGAGATTTCCCCATGGTAAACACAAAAAAGATCTGTAAATGTAACTAAGTTTTTTTTTCTTGCAAACAATGACTACTACAGTCATAAACACAAGTTCTGTCCCATCATAACACGCACACAATAGAAAAACACTGCAAGGAGGCAATAAAGACTCAAATACTTAGAGAAACACACGTCGCTAGTGAAGCTAGGGACAGGTTGTCGCGGCACAGGCCTGCGTGTGTACCCCTACTTCCTGCTTTGCAAAGTAGCGCACGCCCACTCCGGAATTAGGAAAAGGGGTCATTGGCAGCAAAGAAAGTAGGCTGACGTGAGTACGCATCGCAACAATCTCCATTTACAACTAAAAGAAATACCATGGCCCATGGGGAATGTGTGTGTGTGTGTGTGAGGGTGTGTGTGTGTGAGGGTGGGGGTGTGTGTATGCGCATGTGTGTTCATCAAAAAGTGTGCGAAAGTGTTTTCGAAAAATGTTCAAATGCAAGCATCGATGCCTTTAGACGGCAGATGTGTCTTAGAATGTTGGCTTAATGGTGACGATATCCTGTGACCTTTGTAGGCCGTAAGGGGGTAGGGGTGTATGAGAGCCTAGTTTTCTATGGGTCAGTTTTCTGAGAGCGGCACGGGTACCGAAGCAGCACCTTCCGGTTCGGAGGCAAGCGCTTCCCATAAGCACTTGGCCCTCCGCTTCCCCTGTTCCCCCTTTGGCATTGTGAGGATGTTTGGTTAGCTCCCAAGGGAAGTTCGTCAAGTTATGTGGAACGTAACAGGGATCACTGGGTGGCTCTTTGTTGGAATTACTTTTCTGACTCACCTGGCAGGTTGTTTGGTGTATGGAGGAGGGCGGGAGAGTGCACCGAACTAGAAATAGTAACGGACTGTTATAACTAGGGAGATTTCTTTTTGCTCTTGACGGGTCGTCTCCTATTCTCGCTCGCACGACCACCGTCAAGAGTGTGACATATGCGTAGGTGGAACTATCACTGTATTACTCCAGTTAATCAATATGATTTCTTAATCATATGGCCGAGCCCCCATCACCTACAGTCTCCCATAAAGAACAACAAAAGACCGAAATACAGTGAACACAAAAAAAGAATTGTTGATGTAAACAGCGAGTATTTACAATCAAGACAATATATGTTACAACTCGTTTCAACTCTAGAGGTCCCGCAATTTCCTTCTGTTCGACCTAGGTCTACTATAACATTTAATACCACTCTACATCACCCGTCTCGCCATTAAACACAATGACAAACCACGTACCTCAATCTTGCCTTTGCTTACGAGAAAAGAGCGACCACGTGATGCACAACACTCACAGAACACAACACTCGTTCCCGAATGCTTCTTACAGTCCGAACGACAGTCTGTACGCTGGAGCGCTCCTTCCTTGGATATGTTCACCAGTAGATATCCTGACGACCTCTTGAACGCCTCCACGTAACAGCAGACTTCGATGCTGACCATCCCACACGCCACAGAGGATATGACGTTTTCCAAAGGCTGACACACAGCCCCTTGAGCTCACCCCAAGAGCACGGTTACAGGCAGCCTCCTTGTAAGGCTGGACCTTCGCCCCCTGCTTCAGACGGTTGTCTTATCCACGGTCTTCGGTCCCCCTCCTTTACGTTCTGCAGTCCTCTCCCGCCCGGTCAGCGTAGATGTTTCCCACAGCAGAGGAGCACGTGCTAGAGTCTCACACCAGTCTGGAGGTATCCAACAACGTCGCAGAGTCCCTTGCGCTATGCAACTGGTCTACTCAAGCCACGTGCTGTCGCTGCTAGACTTCCACACGTCTAGCAGAACGAGACACCTCAAATTCTGCAGCTGAATCCTTCAGCCTTCAGCAGACTTGTACCACAAGACACCTTCGTCTCCCCACAGCAGCTCTTCTTCACAGGAGTTCAGGCTAGCAATGCCCTCACTGTGGATTTCGCTGAAGATGCTCTCTTGGGCGGAAGATGTCCTCTCACAGGATATTTTGGCGGAAGATTTGGGTGGAAGATAATTTGACGGTCTAAGCCAGTCCTTTTATTCTCAACTTTCGTCCATAGATTCTTTCATTCACATTGCACGTGGTCATCAAGACGGTTACATATATCAACCAATCAGGCCAGAGACAGTAGAAGCCACACCCCGTGTCAACTACTAAAACACGCCCCTAGGTGGACACTAGGTGGACAAAGCTACCCCGCACCCTTCCTGGTTGTTTACACCCATCGGCTACATCAAAGCCCCTGGTGCTCGATACCACGCATCAGCAGGTTCCCCCAGATACGTAATCCTCCCCCGTCCAAGTAACCCGCACCTGGCCTGGCTATGGTCCCTTCCCAGCTGTGCGTCAGGGTGCTGAACCCCCTTGTCCCTTGCTTCTACAGCCACCACCCCTGATCAGAAGTGTGAACAGGGACCTAACCTGGGCTGGTGATGACGTGAGCGGCTAGATGGCGGCTTGAACAAGGGGATAATAGACCTTAATTAGGGCCGAAGTGTCGAGGATGGGTTACACCTGGAATCTACGGTATAATCTCCTTGACCCACCAGACCCCAAAACGTGACAGGGACCTTGGTAATGATATTGATTGCGAGGTGTAACAGCTCGCTTTTCTCTATATGTCTGAAAGCTTTGACAAGAAACTAGACTGACATACACTAACTCTCGCCTGAGCTTGCCCAGCCGGGCAAGTAAAAATAAAAAGCAAAATCGGAAAAGACGACGACCTGTGAAAAAACACCGCCTGCCCTCTAGTTATGTCAGCCTTGCTGACTGGTTGATCTCCATCGAAAGGACCAGTCAGGATAAAGAATAGATCAGGTCTAACTGAAAAAAGCAATTCTGTGTAACGCGCCTCAATATGACGAAGCAGCTTTTTGTGCTTTCCTTTGGCGTCTCTTCGTCACAGAAATGAAGAGATAAAACCAATGAAGGGAAGAAAACAGCAAACAGAAAAATAAGTAAAGAAAACACACTACACGGAGAACAGACGGTTTCTTCCTCTACGGAACGCAGACTTTCGTTGGGTTTTGTACCGGTCCTACGAACGTCCGCGCAGACACACGCAGACACGAATCAGACCTATAATTCAACAACTATGAGGGAAAATGTGATACCAAATATGCACTTTTACAATTATTTGGTGTTTAATATACCCGAAGCTTATTTTTAGTTACGGAAAATATGAAAATATGTCTGCACTAAATGTCATCATCTGCTCGTTTCCAGCCAGTCTTCACCCTATCGAAACACCGCGCACACACGAGCTAAAGTAGTTCGAGGTTTAAGGTTAAATGTAATCCCAGAATGAACTTTCATAAGTATCAATATAACTGTAATTTGCAGGAACTTGGAACTTGGGTGGATTTGTGTAGTAGAGGCAGAAAGCGTTATAAAAGGCATACAGGAAAACACGTAACGTTTAATTAGCAGAGGATGCTGAACCCTCAGCCTTTTTTGTTTGGTTGCTTGTTGTGGACTTATCATTGGCAATAGTGATAAGAAATAAAGGTAATTACGCGTCGTGATCGACAGCTAGAAGCCGAGGACACTGTTGTTACGTACCCTGTGGGCGCATACACACACAGCGCGAAAGTACCCACCTACCTCAGTGCATGAGGCGCTCCTAAGTCCTGACCAGTACGTGACGACAGGCGCTTTGGGTCCACCAGTTCTCCCCGTTCTGTTCTTGTAGACCGTTCTCGTGACATTTGTTCATATTTTCTGACATCTTTGCAGTCTCCGTTAGGCGGCTTCTTTTCAAGTTTAAGCGCACCTGTACCACCTGTGTGCGGTACGACTTGCTGTAGTTTGTTCTCTAGTGTTCATAAGTGTTCAGTGAGATGCCGTAAAATGTACTACTCACTCTGGGTCTTCGTTGAGCGATTATGTCATCGGTAGCAGGGATGTTACGTGAGTAGCAGCTTACGATGTCGGTGAGATTGCCAAGCCGGGCAGCGCCAGAAGATTGTCTCTGCGCAGATTAGACTTGCTGTCTGTGCCTGGCTGCTTTTCCTGACAATGGCTTACACAATGTCACGATTGTTTCTGCCGCAGCATGCCGGCAGCCCAAGTCAGAATCTTTGCTGAGTCGTACCCTCTGCAGAAGCGCCATGAAAGCTCGGACACGTGACTGACGTGATATTTCCGTCGAGAGTTTGGGAAATCTAAGATTCCTTTGTTGTGCTTTTCCTCACAGGAGAAAGTCTGGTCCTTAGTAAGGCCGGCATTGTTAAGTCTTTCTTGGGGGAAACAGCTGCAGAAGGATTAGACCGCAGGTCCTGTCGATACACATCGATAACGCGTTGCTCTGGGCATCCTGTTTATTCTTATCGATGAAACGCCAGACTGTTTCCTGCTTGCCGTACTACTGTCTTATTATGCCTGTCCTGTTACTTTCAGTACACGACGGCCAGAAATTAAGAAAAGATGGTTTTCTGTTTTGGTTTAGGTGGGGTTTTTGTTGTTGTTTGTTCGGTTTTTTGAAAGTCATGATCTCAAATGCGAAAGGTCTCAGAATCAGTTTTGATATGCGTTATTCAAGGTGAGCATCTGGTGGCGGCTTGGAAAATCTAACGTTTAGAATGAGTTTAGTGTTCACAACGTCCATGCCCGTCGACGTTCCACGGTAGAGGGAACCTGCAGGACTACTGATCCCTTGTCATTGGAGTGTTCACACATTAACAGCATAATGATACGCCACACGGTCGCACGTTTTAGCAGCCGAATCAGCACATTACACATGTTTATCGCATTCTAACCTGGCGCACGTCAGCGCTTGACTAGCTTAAATAAGCATTGATATATTGCATTACTCAGGAACGGGCGATCACGCAAGAGCACAGTAAGTGAATCCATTCGTCACAACAACTCGCTCAATGACTTCAAAGGCTGGTTAAAGGTCTGTTTTTCCTTGTCCTTTCCCTGACCAGGATGAACGACAGCAGCCTTAATGTGACATACTTTTCATTCCGGTGTCATTCGTTTCACAAAAGTAAACAGCGTCAGCGTGAAGCGGACAGCGTGAGATTGATAACATCGCCACAGCCTGCGCCCGTCCCCCGTGCTGCCACCATAAGTGCTATGCACGTGCGCTGTCGGTCCGAGCGGTTCCTGCACGCAGCGCGAATGGAAACTCGTGTACGCGGTGTTGGCGTTATATGCGCGCTCTGGTTCCATCGCAAGGCGATGTGCGCGTATGTGGACGTGCAGAGTGAAAAAAAGTCTTATCTCCATCGCACACAAGAACTAAACGCATGCCGTCTTGGCTGGCAGGGGGGTGTTAGTTCCTGAGAACCTCCAGTGACCGTGAACGCCACAGAGTTTGACTTAGCGCCCAAGATGCTAGAGGGTATTGACTAGCCACCCAGGCGCGTACACGTTTGTCCAAGAATAAAACGCGAATATCGTGCTTACATATCAGAAGCCTAACTTAACGTACACGCATAATAGACGTGCGTTTTCCGTTGTTTAAGCACAGATTTCAGGCAGTCACTGCAAAAACAATTGACTGGTAGGTAGGTAATTTTATAGGGACCGTTCTTCCACCTGGCGGTGATTTCGCCCTATGGGGAGATGAGATCCCATTACTAAGCTGTTCACCTGAAGAACCACTAGACTGATTTTTGCAGTAAGCTGGCCATTGCGGATAGGCAGCTTAACGTTCTGGGGAAAGGACAGATGGAGTCTTCACAATGTTTAAGTCCAAAAAATAATCCATGACCACTCCTGGTCCAACGTCCACGCGCTAGTTCGCAGAGCTGTCCAGACCCCAGCGGAAACGATTAATTGCAGGTAGGTGGCTAGGTAGGTAACTTTAGAGAGATAGTGTTTCCACCTCGCGCTGATTATTTCCACTTATGGATTCGAACCCTCAACATCCACTCGCTAGTCCGCAGCTCTACCTACAGAGCTATCCAGCCTCCCTGTGATTGACTGATTTGATGCGCACGTTTTTACGTGGTCGCAACTCGGCAAGTTCAGAACCCACATGTACTTGTCAAGGCGAGATATTTCCTAAGTATATGGCTTCCACAATAGAATATGTGAAGGGGTGCGACGGTATTGGTTGCAGATTTTTTTTGTGGCGGGGTTTCTGCTTAAAACTGTGCTGTTTGGCTCTTAAGTCTGAGGACAGAGGTAAACTGGACGAAGTTGTCCACTCCCCGTGGTTTAGGGCCCTTAAGTGTGCCTATTGTGCCCGAACCAAGCGGATCCCAGAGGAGAAACGTCGGAAGTTAGCGCTTTCCGCGTTCGTCTGTCTCCATGGCAAAGTTTCCTGGCTGTTGCTGGTTGTCGGGAAGACTCGGTCTGACCTTACGACGCAGACGCTCACAGAGGAGCAGTGGGTACTTGCGCACGGCCAGCCCAGGTTGTTGGGTCGGGTCTCGACCCTGTGGCTTGGACGCGTCACAACAATGATGGGGTGCACAGGACAGCTTTCAAAATCCCAATAGCTCTCCTTGCCTAGCCTTGTCAACAGCTTTCAGGGGATAAACAGCAAGACATGGAAGTAGTGAGCTGTGACCTTAGGTGCAGTTTACAAAGATCGTTTGAATACCAGTCGATGAATGGAAGCGGTACTGGAAGAGGCATTAAGACGGGCGTGTATACGTATATGCTTGCTTTTGTGTCTGTCTCTCTGTCTGCCTGTGTGTCTGTCTTTCTCCTCTCCCCCTCCCTCTCCCCCTCTCCTCTCCCCCTCTCCTCTCCCCCTCTCCTCTCCCCCTCCCTCTCTCTCCCCTCGCTCTCTCTCCCCTCGCTCTCTCTCCCCCTCGCCCTCTCCTCTCCCTCCCCTCGCTCTGTCTCTCCCTCTCTCTTTCTCCCCCTACTCTCTCTCCGCTCTCTTCCCCCTCCCATTCCTCTTTCTCCCCTCTCTCCCCCCTCTTTCCTTTCTCTGCTCTCTCTCTCTCTGCCTGCTACCCTCTCTCTCTCCCCCCTCCTCTTTATCTGTGCGCGGGAGAGAGAGAGATGGGGGTTGACTCCTGTCCTAATGTCGAAGGATCAAGTATCTGTACTGTGGTAAGGGAGCAGTTAGGAGGTAAATTCTGTCCAAGAAATAGCCTTCTGATCGATAAAGCTCTAAGAATCGAAAGAGGAACTCCTACGTGATCCTATTTTAAACAAATAGCAAACAGCAGGAAAAGAAAGCGATGGTGGAAAATGAAGGTGGGTATGGGGGGGGGGGACATGGGAAAGAAGTTCCGTCAAGTGAAAGTTACAGCGGCGAGTGATTTACGGTTGGGTGACGTACAATGACCGGAACCCGTTTCTATTTTAGCAGCAACAACGGCGCAGATTGTGTTTGAGGAAAGAGCAGAAAGCATTCGTGACCTTACTTGTTTATTAAGTCCGCAGGTAAATCTGCTTGAAGTAATCCTCTCGACCGGGATGTGCTGTCCAGTTCTGATTAAAGACCCATGCAGGCAGTTTCTATGAATAGATCAAAGTGTGTGGCATGCCTCATCCATTTCTCACCTGATTCCCCAGTATGCATGAAAGGCGTCGAAGAAAATGCTCGAATGTCAGTAGCCTTTAGGGAGGTGCATTTTTCAGCTGTCCCCGACCTTACAGATTCCACAAAGAAGATAGATGCTGCCACGAAATTGTTTAGATAGAGAGTCGATATCGTCACTGATCTTTCTTAACGGAATAAATGCGCGTGCATAACACGACCAGATACAGCGAACTAGGAAGTGCATTCGTCCGGTTAAGAAAGGCCTCAAGGGGTCGGGCGCTGGTGAAGCTTGCAATAACTGGCATTACCAGAATTATTAAATTGCGCCGCCATGTTTGGTGTCACCGTGGTTGTCTTTCTTATCTTGCCTGCTATTTCCGAAATGAAAGCAAAAACCGAAGGGATGATAAAAAGAAACAGAAAATACATTTGTCCTCCATCCTCTTTCATTTGCAAACACGGGATGCTTCTACTTGGCCCTAAATTATTCACATCACGTTTCTGCTTATCCTTTAAGCTGAGCTTGACATTACCTCCGGTAACTGGAAATTGATGAGTGAGGCTTCTCAAATCCTAGAAAACCTATTCTAAGCACAGATCGCTATCATCATGCAAAGAAACTTAAAGTCAGTTAACATTGTTGACGGTGTGCCAGTCACTGTGATTTGCTAGCTGGACTTGAAACCTCTATAGCCATGCCACTCGAACGTTCGTATGTCATGTTGAAGGTGCTCATGCATACATGCACAACAGGATACAGGGTGTTTAAGACAGCACCAGACTTGGCGAACTAGGACGCACATTCGTCTGCTTAAAAGAGGTCTAGACAGGCACTTTAATGTGTGGCAGAGCAGGTCCGAACGCTCGGACTCACAAATTAACTTTTCGGAAACGCCCATAACTCACTGCTCCTAGTCTCCGTAATCCAAAGCTGTTAACGAAAAATAAACCTTCAAGGAATTGGACGCAGTTTATCAAAAGCCTGCTGAAGCATTACAAAAGTAGAAAATAAAGTTCTGAAGTAAAGTCAAAGACGACTTTCTTTTTATCAGTTTTCGCCTCCTGCCGTTTACAAAATTCGTTTCCTAATAAATAAGATGATCATCGTCAGTCAGAAGGTAACTTGACCTGCTATTTTCTTCGATTTTTTTCCATTCTTGTTCCCCCCTCTCCCCATCTTTCAAGAAATGTTTTCTTCTATGGGAAAAATTGTGGAACTTTTGAAGATTTATATTCCCGAGTGAAATGCTGAAACAGCTATCCTTTTCCTGAACAATTCTTGCTCTCTCTCTTTTTTTGTTTGTTTTGTTGTTGTTGTTATTAGAATACAAATGCGAAAGACCAGTGGAAGCAGTGATACCACACGTACTTCACGATTTCTGACTTTCTTCAGATAGCCAGTTTGTAAGGCTGATGCTCTCATTCTTCATTTGTTTTAAATCCATGAAACAGGGATCCACGTTTTTGGACATTAAAAAAAAATCTTTATAGTAATCTAATCGCAAACTTGTACTCTCAGAACGAAAATGTGCAGGGTTTTCTTAGGAACCGTGCAGAACGGACAGAAAAGCGCGCTAAACAGCGATCCTAATTCGGTAGAACAACTGCGACAGCACGTACTTAGGATACAGAAAAACATTAACAGAACAAGCTTTCAAAATGTACAGAGCTAAAAATAATTATTAATACATTATTAAGATTTTTTCAATATTTTGCTTTTCAGATGGAATGTCACACCATCCCTTTGGAATATACTTCTGCAGCAAATTATAGTTCTTCTAACCCGTACCCCTACGAAAATTATATATATATATATAGAGAGAGAGAGAGACGGGGGGTGAGGGGTACAAGAGTGATGGACTGGTGTTTGTGAACCCAGATTCCCCCCATCTTGTTCTCATGCTTAACTCGGTGTCTGGTTATTGCCTTAGAAACGATAACCGAGGAAACGGAACACCAAATCATATATTCGGATAAAGATCGTTTTTCGCACCAGAGAACTTTCCTTTTAGCAGCGGGTCAAGTTTATCTTGGTTTTCTGCACGGTCACAGTGGGGTCAAGGTGGAGGAAACATCCGTTTCATGTTCTGAAATAACTAACTCGTCGCCGAATGTGGCTTCTGTTTAAAGTTTTCCAGGTTTCCCACCGACTTGGGGCACGCATGGGCGGCGTACCAAGTGCACTGCTCGTGCGCATGCCGGTTGTTAACCGCAAAAATAGATAAGATTAGCTTCAGCCATGACCTCTATACAGCGTCACTTATAGTTACACTACAGTGAAGAGGCCAATCCGTGGTGATCTATAGCTGACTGGGGTTTCACAGTCAAAAACCCTGCAGGTTCGATATCCATATAATTATTAGTTTCCTTTTTCTTGGTGGAGGGGCAGTAGGATTTGGTATTAGAGTGGGCTTCTGTTTTCAGGTTTTGGTTCAAGAACAAGTTACAAGTCCGCAAGCTTAAGCCGGATGGAGGATGGCTGCGCATGCGTGCCCCAAGTCAGCGGGAAAAGCACTCCCTTCCGGGACATTGATCGTGCAGGGGGCAGCACGTGCGGGCAGCGCGCGATACTCGTCTTTGAGATCTCCGTCAGTCGTGTACACGTCGGGTGAAAGTGAAGTACCGGGGATGAGGGAATGTATCAGAATAATTAATGGTTTTGTACTTTCGTCTCTGAGATCTGGAGAGAGAACTCTGCGTATCATAACGCCCCGAGTTACAAATCCATCTTCGCCGTGTTTAACGTTGAGCCTTACGGTGGCTTTCATTCTCGTCAATTTGTCCTTGTCTTTGCATCTCTGTGCGTGCGTGTGTGCGCGCATGCGGATGTATATAATGTGGGTGCTACTGAGTGCACGCGCCTTCCTTGACATCGTTCATGCGTACATACGTTCGCGTGTCGTTATGCCCCTGGCAGGTGGCCGTGGAGTTAAACGTAATAGGAGCGCAGGCTCTCGAACATTAAGACATGTTTTTTCCCTTTAGTTCAGTCTTTGTCAAGCACAACTCATTATCCCTTTTTGCGCCATCGCGTCCACTTTCGGTGGTGATGCTCGCTGCCAGGAGCCGCTGTAGTCGCTGGCTTGATGGACTGGGTTTTTCCCCTTGTCGCGGCGTCATCTTGGAGGAGCGCGCATAGAGAATCGGATGCCGTGAACCCAGTTGATATGAATTTTTAACACATTTGCAAAGACTGCTGTCATTCACTCATGTCTTGTTCGTTTTTTCCCTTATTTCCATCTTTCTTTACTTTTCTTTCGTCTATCCGTTTCGTCATTTTTATTTTTTGTTAATCATTTATCCCTCTCCCCATGACTTTTCTTTCCTTCTTTTCTTCCATTTATTTGTCCAGTTGTTCTGCGGGTTACCACAGAACTAGTAACACTACTGAGCAAGATAACATTTCGTTTGTTGTGCCAGTTACTGCTGAAAACGTTAGTTGACCATCCGTTGCCTTATTTTCAATCAGTTGTCACATTCCTACCCGCAGAGAAGGTTGATATTATAGATTTTTGAGATTAGTGATCTTTCCCTGGCAGAGATGAACCACATACTTTACACCTATTACTGTGACTTGAAGAGTGGAACTAGGTGTCAGTCTTAGAACTTCCTGCATGTGATAGGTGGAAGAGAGTGCGTGACGGGTGGAGTTCAGGAGTCTTGGGCACAGGGAAGATTGACGTATAGATGATGCAGTTCCCGCCGTCCTTGATATGTTGTGACGTGTTGCAGCGTGGCGATCTTCTGAAGCGAGTTTGAAGTTTTGAGGTTTTTCCCATCCGAGCTTTGGGTTGGGTGTTGGGCGTTGACGACGTTTGAGAATTGGAAGCCGGCGATTGTAACCTGTGGTAGAGAGTGGAATTGTGTCTTGTGGTGTATACCTATCTAACAAATGTGAACGTGAGACCTGTCTTAAAACTCGGTGTGTCTGTTTTGTATCCCGGCGTCATGAAGACTGCGGTGACAGAGAGAAAGAAAGAATGAACGGTTCGTGTGTGTGGCTGGACTGAGCTCATGCACGCGTGTCCGTGACATGCTTTCCCCTCTCCCTCAATTCACTTGGCTTTACAGACTTTCAGAACTTTCTTCCGAACGTTTGGGGTTCGTTTATGACAGACACTAATTACCTAACCCACGGTGGATGATTCGGGCCGTCCTTTTTACAATTTCGAGGCATCTAAGTCATCGACTATCTCACCAGCTAGAGTCCTCTTCACCAAGATAAAACAGATCTCATATGCTGTTAGTGGAATTCAAAAATAAAAGTGCATGCACTTTCAAAACGTCATACTCGCCTTGTCTGGGAGCAAACATCACTGTGTAGCCTTCAATTGTCTCACGAAGCGCTATATATCTACCAGGAAATTGTGTGTAGTGCTAGTGATAGATGACTGGTCCAGGAGTTCAAAATCTTTACATCATTTAAACGCATGGATACACTAGTTAGTAAGCTCTCGCAGGTTTCGTATCCCTTGTATTCTTGCCAACATTATCGGAGCATGCACACATCATGGCTGGGACATCTGTCTTGTACCTTGTATCTCGCCAGCTGAGTGGAACTGGTCCCTCCGCTTGCCACAGGATCGCATAATGAAGTCGGAAAACACCTTGAATTACACTCAGGTGGGTCTTTGAGGGCGTAAGAATTTTCCTCGCGGGACTCGTTCAGCTGAGCAGCCAGGATCTACACAGCGAAAGTAAGCGCACATTAACCCATTGTCTGCGGCAAAGGTCTCCAGTAGGGCAGCAGTAGAAGCTAATGTGTAGTAACGGCGACAGTGAGGCAGCCGAGAAAAGTCAGGGACAGCCGCCATGAGTAAACAGCAGTCTAACTGGAAGAGCGAGCTGAACCTTGGCGTAGCGAGTAACCAGCGAAGACACTGTGACAGTACATATGTTGATACTTTAGTCACCTGTTCGCGAGAGAATAGTATGAATTGCGATGTTGGGCGTGACGTCATTAGAACACCGACTGCAGTCTGTACCGACGCCACCTTTGAAGGTTGTGGCGATGGGATGAGCTCGCACTAAACGCAAGAGCTTACTCCCAATAGACAAACACGCAGATGCATGGAAGACTGTATTACACAAGCACACACGCACGTACACTGTCACACACAGTCTCTTTTTTTCTCTCTCACAGATGAAGCAGGGGGGGGGGGGGAAGAGAGGCAAAAAAAAAAGGAGCTGGAATAATACAGACAAGGAATTGCACGGAATGGGTCCCAGCTCGAGGTAAATGTATGCACACTGAGCTTGTTGGGCTGTCTTTTCACGTGGCAAGCCAGATTTCCCTCGACAGATCTCCGCCTCCATCTTCTTCGAGGGCAGCGAGCTTTAACTTTCGTTTGTCGCAGGAACTTCTTTGTGAATACTGGGCGAGGAGAGAGCCAAGGAACATACTGCTTGTGTTTGCATCTGCCTCCCGTCGCCCGTCGTACTTATTCTCATACCAGAGGTTGGTGTTTAGTTCATGAATTTCGACTAAAACGAATAAAAGGATTCATAAATGACTAATCCAATCTTCTGCAAACGTGTGACTTATTTGCTTCAGAACCAGGTCAAACGTATGCAAAGAGATTTAGCTGAAATCTCATGGGAGATAAGGTGGCGGACGTTCTTTTGAGTTGAAGTCCTTCTTTGACTGTTGGAATAGGTCTACGCCATCTTTTTCATATGACGTTACTGAGGCGCATGAAGGAGATATTGCCGAGCCGCATGAAACGGACAGTTGCCGAAAAACAGACATCGCCCAAGCCGTTCCTTGAGATGTCGCAGACGTGCATTGTTTTGTCTATTGCTGAGATTTGCATGATTGATGAGGGCATTGTTCACCAGAATAAGCGGCCCAGGCGATTGCTTAGACTCGCAGACGAAGCTAAAAACTGCCAAAATATTTTAGTCCTTCATTTTAAAAGGCTCGAGAGTTTGTAAAGGAAGATGTTGTTTTCACACGCAATTTCGCGACCAGAAAAAAAATGTTGACATCTTGCCGCTTTTAATCGACTGACCGAACTTTGGTTGATACACTAAACCAGTAAACACTTCATTAAAAAAAAAGTAACTGCGAAGTTTATGATTGAGCCTGCAGCTGTTAAAAAATAGGAACTGTAATGCTGAAGAAGCTTCCAGTGGTGCAATATTTCATTCACTTTAATTTAGCCATGTGACAGGCAGACGTGAAGAAGGCAGGTGGGCGAACAGAGGAGAGTGAGAGAGGAATGAGTCACTCACTGCATTTTGTGCAAGACATCTCTGGTTTCAGATATTGTGGAATATTTCTTCCACCTTCCTGATCGAAACAAGCGTCGAAGGACTCAAGATAAAAGATTGTCTATCTTTGTTTTGGGGATTGTAAAATTCGGATGAAGACCACTGTATCTGCACTTATTTGGCTTCTCTCTTCCCCTCTGTCATCATCGTCACCACCACCGCTACCACAACTGTGACTGTCTTTCGTTTCCTACATCTGTCTCCTTTGCATTTGTCAATTATAGCTTACCCTGATGTTCCTCATACAACGTATGAGACGTAGAACGTTTTCCCAACCGTAAGCGTGAGGTGTAGTAATTAATTGTGTTTTTTATGCACACACTGGGACACCTAGCTCCATGAAAGTGAGGAAAGCTTGTTCTTACATTAAACCAAGGAATAACAATGGCCTACGTTCGATAAATCCAGACCAGCCTATAGGTGGACAGCTGCACTCTAGTCACGACTGTGCTAGCGTTTCGTCTGGCAGACAGTGAGCAAAGATTGTGAAGTGCAGCCCACCAATAAATCCGTCGTTCTCCAACCCTCTCAGTGATTCTCGTGCAGCCTGTTTGATCGGAAATCTTGTGCTTGGGCTGGCTGACTAGCCCATAGAATCTCAAATGCCATGATAAGACTTTCAGGTTGACCACAGGCTGGGTTAGTGAGCATGACTCTGACAAGACTTGCAAAAGAGGGGTATCTTGGCTGGCCTAGAGAACAGCAAGACTACACGTTTTGGGGCCCATTCAGTAAACAGCTAGTTTTGTGTTGATTTAAACGTCTCTGTTTATTTTCCAATCTTTTGGTTGACAGTTATATAAAGCAGTTAATATTTGTACCGCAATGAAACTAGCAGCCTAAAAGTACTGGTCAGCTATTAATTTACCGTGAAAAACCCGACACAAGAACAGCTAGATTGTCGCGAGAATTTAGATGCACGGTCACTAACCAGTAAGGGTAAGTTAGAGGATGTCAGGCTGATAAATCCTTTTATGTAGCCGTCAAGACTGATGCACAGGATACAAATCACCCAATACCACTTTTTTAAGATGAGCATTTAAGCTAGCCGAGACGACCGCTTTTCTTTGATAAAAATGGAGCGTTGAACCGGTCAGTTCTGATGACACCTCAGCGTTCATTTAAATAATTAGAAAATGATTTGAACTCCTTGGTTTGTTAAAGGGTACACTTCTTCAAAGATGTTTTAAAAAGTGAATAAAAAGTACTTCGTCAGTGGCTCTAACTTTTAAAAAAATCTTGTAGCTGTAAATGAAGGCCTGGGTGAAGAAAAGTTGTTGTGTGATAATCTTTTTCTAGTTTTTGCTTTCCAGCGGCGAATGTTGTCTAACGGCAACAGACGGAAATTAGCGGCCGAAAGAAACGCTTTCAATGGCTTGTCAGCTAATTATTGGAATGCGTCACTTCGATGACGATCGCTTTTAAAGTTAAGAGGACAGTAAATTGCATGCGACTTCAGATTCCCTTTGAAGCGTGGCGGGCTGAAAGGAGTCGATAATTACATCGTAGAGACTGGGAGATGATTAGGAATACAGCCTTGAGCTGTCGGTCAGCCGCTCTGGCGGAGTGTGCCCGATCGCTAGAAACAAACTAGAAGTGCTGTCGCAATTGTTTCTCCCGCTGTGGACTCTGAAGTTGAATAACGCTGCACTCGCATCTCGGCTGCACGCGTTAACAGTTCACCATTCAGCAGGGTGTGCAGGGCTTACAGCCGCTTATATGAACAAAGAGAGCTGCGCACTCTCACGCAGTCCAGTCCAGGGATGGAGCTACAAGGTGTTTGATATCTCTTTTTCCACGTGCCCTTAGGACATGTTCATCTTCTGAAACTTGAGAGCAGTTTTATGGATGAAAGGAGATAACGAATTCTATAGAATGAAGCACCAGCTGGTCTTAATGGCCGTCCATATTTCATTAGGGAATATTTTTATCATTATTTGGTTTAAGGCCTTTCTTAACCAGAGGAATGTGCGTCCTCGTTTGGCGAATCTGGCCGTGCTTATATTAAGGGGTCTAGAAAACTGAATTGAAAACATGAATCATAGAACTTCAGTGCTCAATGGATTTGAAATGTGAAAGATCAGTCAAACGAATGAGAGAGCTAATGGCTATCCAAATCGTTCATCTCATTACAACGCCAGCCGCAGATTAAGCGTTGTTTGGAACTAACCCTGATATGTGACAGACGACATACAAATGGCGTACAAATATGGAATTTATACCAGGGGTGAGGTGTAGAAATGGTTTATTTTCGTCCCTATATGGGGTCCGTTCATCTTGTGAGCGATGTGGGCAATTTTATAAGCGATGCGCGATGCGTTGGATTTTGTATTTCTTCCCTCCTTCCTTCTTCCCTGCTGAATTCTGCCTTTTCTACCATCCTATTTTTTATTTGTCTTGCTGCCTGGTTATTTCTTCTTGACTTTTTCTGTCCCCACTTTTTTTCCCTCTCGTTGTTCATATCCTCCAATGTGGTGTATTTCATTAAATTCGGAAACCATTTGTCAATCTGGGAGTATGTTGTGTGATTGCGTTTATTGTATCATCTTCAGAAATAGGTTGAATATTTGGCTCCACTAGACAGGAGCTAACAATAAATTTTTGTAATAAGACCCTTTGATGTGAGAATGCTGTCTTGCTTCGCAATTCCATTTGTGCGTGTGTGTGTGTTCGCGCACAAGCGAGTTAGTGAGGGAGTGAGTGAGTAGGCTGTGAAAGATCCGGAATCTTTCAGAACTGCACTTCTCATTCCCCCTGAGATGTTTATTACGTATACGTTTGACAAGGCCAGATCCTGAATCTTGCTAACAATTCTTCGCAGCCATACCTTGCACCCTTCCCCTTTCCATCCTCCCCTCCCCTGCTACTCACCAGTCTCACGTCCAGCATGTTTCCCTGGTGACATCCCTCCCCTCCCCTACTTATCACCAGTCTCATGTCCAGCATGCTTCACTGGTGACATCCCTCCCCTCCCCTACTAATCACCAGTCTCATGTCCAGCATGTTTCACTGGTGACATCCCTCCCCTCCCCTACTAATCACCAGTCTCACGTCCAGCATGCTTCACTGGTGACATCCCTCCCCTCCCCTACTAATCACCAGTCTCACGTCCAGCATGTTTCCCTGGTGACATCCCTCCCCTCCCCTACTAATCACCAGTCTCACGTCCAGCATGCTTCACTGGTGACATCCCTCCCCTCCCCTACTAATCACCAGTCTCATGTCCAGCATGTTTCACTGGTGACATCCCTCCCCTCCCCTACTAATCACCAGTCTCACGTCCAGCATGCTTCACTGGTGACATCCCTCCCCTCCCCTACTAATCACCAGTCTCATGTCCAGCATGTTTCACTGGTTACATCCCTCCCCTCTCCTACTAATCACCAGTCTCATGTCCAGCATGTTTCACTGGTTACATCCCTCCCCTCTCCTACTAATCACCAGTCTCATGTCCAGCATGTTTCACTGGTGACATCTCTCCCCTCACCAATCATCCCTCTGTCCTCACCCTCATCCACGTTGCCGGCCTGTCTGCATTGTTTTAGTGATTGACTCGGTTTCTGAGCGAGCAGCTCGCATCGTTTAAAATTCCATTATGCCAGTCCTGGCTCTGGAGTCTTGATGTGTATTGGTGGCGGGCCAACAGCTACAGGCAGCATAATCATCTCGCTGAGAAAAGAACCTCTCCTCTTTGGTTTGTTGGAGTCATTTGACGGGGGGAGGGGGGTCAAAGTCTCACGCGTCGTGCACGTGCAATAGAACCATCCTTAGTACTAAACAAGCATCACCGCTAATATCGCTTTCGTCATACCGTCGACCGACTCTGTTTAAAACCTTTTTTTCCAACTCTTAAAGATGACACGGGTCTTAGGGAACCTCTCCTATGTCTGGTGGTGAGGGTTATTTAGGTTAAAGAACTCAGAAAATTATAGATAAAATAAACCAATTAACAGAGCATTTTCAGCGGCCAATGAAATATTTCTGGATCTGCTTATTTGAGCCATCTCAATAGCTTGCTTTGTTTGTCCAGCTACTAAAAAGCAAAAAAAAAACTTCTTTGTGTAATTTGCATTCCAACTTGTCAGAAACCATTACGGCATTTAGAGCTGTCAACAGTTGAGATTTAGTGGAGTTAGGTAAATTGAGCAGCCCACGTAAAACCCATTGACATGTAACTTTCTTAGTAAAGACGATTACTTTGTTCAAGTAAAGATGACGTACATTATATCGTTGCCAACCTCACCAGAATTGTTCATTCTGCTTAACTGGCACAAACTACGAGCGCTGGTAAAGGCCGGTGGATAATGTAACAACGAAGGTACTAGGTCAAGTTAAAATTGGCAAAAACAGTCAACTTTTCGGGACATTACCCTTTCATCACAACACAACCAGATACATGTCTAAGACTAAAGCTATGGTTGTTTAGCTACCTAACTGAATAGAAGCGACACGTGGACAGCACATGGAGAGCACAGGAAGAGCGGATGCTGGAAAAGGACCAAACAACATGTAAAAGTGACCGTTCTCTACAGGTGGTGGTGGTGGGGGGGGTGGGGGGTGGACTGGGCGTTGATTGGCTAAAGTTGATAAGGAACATGGCGGCTCGTCTGTTGCTGCGTCATAAGGATAGCAGCTCGCGCAACAGTGTCGACGTGCCAATAAGAGAATTGGTGAAATGTAGGTAAGCTGAAATCGGACTCGTACACAATGGTCCACGTGGAAAACCTCACGTCACTGCTTTGGATAAAATGTAAACGCCATAATTATTCCTCGTTTGCTTGCCTCAGATTTTCTTCTTTAAAAAGTTTATTAGTCGACTCCTATGTATATAAGTGAACAGCTTAAAATTCTTTGAGGAAAATTACCAGAAGAATTAGAAGATATTGTTACATTTTTGCTAAGTGGCAAGCCTGTTAAAGGCTTTCTAATCTCCCAGTTAACCCACCAGCAACACCAGGGTGTGAAAGGGGGGTGGTGCCCTGGTACCCTGGGTAAGGTTGCAGATGAACATCGCTGAAGCCGTGTGCGCCAGTTTACCTGGCCTTTCCTAGTGACGCGCTGATTTTTAAGCGTTCAGGTGAGCATTGTGCAGCCAGGCACGTGCTTCTCATGTAATGCGGCAGCTGTGCCTGCAGGGCATTGCATCAGTGAGAGTGTCTGTTGTATTGTGCAAGCGATGGGTGATGTATGAGTTGTCCGACTTTGGGAGGCAAGCGTACATCGACAATTGGCATTACTGTTTGTGCTGGTGAACCAATCTTTTGGTTCAAGAGAGTGAGGCTCATAAAATGTTTTTATAGAAAGTGTTTATAAGGCGCCTAATCTTATATTGCGCACACGCAACACACACACACACACACACTGGTGCGGGCTTGCACGCTCATAAAACGACAATTTTTTTAGCCTGTCTGATAAGCCACGCCAAAGATGAATAACTTTTTTTTATTAGGTTTTACATTCGTTTGTTTCAACTATTTCATGGAATTTTGATCCATGTTATTTCCCAAAAACGTCTCCTGAACTAGACTGTAACTTAAACTATGTCCAGTATTGGTATCTCCTCGTTTCCGCTTAGAACAATATCCGTAAATTTAAGCGGCGAACAGGCGCGAGGTTCACCTTTTATGTGCACTACAGTCTCAGTTATAGATGATGATGATGACGATGACGATGACGACGACGACGAGCCACTCATGTGATATGAGGGGTTTTCTTCACCCCGACAAGGAAGAAAGCAATACCAGTTTAATCAGTTTCACACTTTTAAGATCAGGCTATTGGTGTTCAGTGCGTTAAAGGTCCGGTTACCCAATTAAATTATTAAGATCTTTAATCCAAAGCAATAAGTCACTAAGTTACTGTTTGAAAAGAGAAAAATAATAATGTAGAGACAAAATTTATATTCGTTTTTGCATGTCCACTTTGAATGAATACGAAGCTTTTTTTAAAAAAAAACTCTCAAACTACTTCTAAGTCGTCTCGAATCATCTCCGTCAGAGATTCTCAGGGTTCGTGTCCAGCGTCCAGAATGAACCGTGTGTCGAATATTCAGCAAGTCATTATTTTCTCCAAAATATAGAAAAGTCCGTTCGTAACTTAAAATTTACTCACGAACACTCACCATTATCGGTATTTATCCAAATTCAGAGAAATCTTTCCGAAAAAGTATAAGTATTTTATTGGTTAGCTCCTGTCTATCTATTTACTTGCTAGTTTCTGTGGCTTACCTAGTAAATAACGCGCAGTATCTACTTAACTAGGCTTTCTAACAATGGGTCAGTACAAGTTACTATATACAACTTTTCTAAGTACACCAGCATTTTCTTTAGCTGAAAGTCAAAAAAGCGAGTGAACCTTTTAGAAATGTTTTTCGAAGAACGCACTTTTGGATTTTTTTCCCACCCAGACTTTATTAAACAAAGATTGACGCAGGGTTCTGTCGACGAGCAGAGGTTATCCCTCTCAACTAAATGCGTATATTCAGTAAATCAAAACTCACACAAAAAACACTGCAGGTTCTCCGAATCTGTGGTGTTGTCTCGGCGCATTGTCAAACTTACCAGACTGGATCTGATGGGTCGGCTGATGACGAACGCCGCAGTTACCCCCCCCCCCCAACAATTGAGTGGAGACAGTGACGCTTAGCTGGTAGCTTGGTTCGGATCACCACAGCTAATATAGTTGTAGACGTGGCGGGTCCTTTCCTGACGCTGTCATCAGTGAAGTACAGCCGTATCTGGCGACCCGTACTTACAGACTCAGGGCCTTCAGTCCTAGTGTCCTTGACCAGGCGGCGGAAGGGCGATGTTCCTTCGGCGTACATGGTCGTTGGAGCTGTCGACTCTGTCTTACAGCTTCGCTACGTCCTGATTCGGCTGTGCGAATAATTTCCTCTACCACGATTCTGCACTGGTACCTTTTATTTCACAAACAGGCTCAATTATTAATTTAGCGTTCGCGACGACTGGGAATTTTCGAAATATTCCTTTTTTGGGAAGGCTGCACGGCGAACGACCCGGGTGGGCGGCTGAGTCCTCCAGAGCTCTGTACTACCGTCCTCGATGCTGTGTCGTCCCCAACGTTTAGGTAGGGTTCGGATTGAACCAGCTGAACTGTGAGGCCGCTATAGCCCGCCAAACCCCCCTGTTTTGCACATTCTGGGACAGATTTGCACACAGCCACAACGGGTTCGGAAATTCGGTGCTCATGCACGCAGTTATACGGTCTGTGAGTTGAAGTAACATTAACATTAGATTCCACATTATTACTTAAACAGTCTACTGTAAGTGGGTTGTAGCTGTGACGAAAGCTTCTGTCTATATTAGTCTACTGTTTTCTACTGTTTTTGAGTGTTCTACTGTGTTGTTCACATTAACTATTGTGTAGCTACCTATTCCGTTACCTATTCTCTTGATGGTTTCTGATGCATCTCGCAAAACCAGCTACTTGGAAAATCGAGCCGTAACAGTCAAAGCAAGAGATTTTGTCTCTCACGCAGGGAGCAATCGTTTTCACTTCCGGCGGCGGGGAACATGGGACTGGTGATCACTGCTGAGCTTCTCTGTGGTAGGTGTGCGTCAGAAAATGGACAGATTTCTAACTACATTTCCTTACAATATGCAGCTGCTTTGAAAGGCGCTCTGCTGAGAAATATCAGTGCTATTTTTGTACACATGTGCAGTGTGCACTCATACATGCGTGGGCATTGCTGCATGTC
Source organism: Lanistes nyassanus (assembly GCA_004794575.1). NCBI lineage: Eukaryota > Metazoa > Mollusca > Gastropoda > Architaenioglossa > Ampullariidae > Lanistes > Lanistes nyassanus. The sequence goes on from SMGT01011603.1 coordinate 90,579, forward strand.
CACCCGTGAGCTTGGATGAGTGGGTATGTAGAGGGACGAAACAACACGAGTGCAAGAAGGGTTAAACTACTGCTTCGTTTCTGTGGGGGAAAAACACCTGTCCTCCATGCTTGTTAGACGTCCACTTCGTTCCCCTCAAATTTCGTCCCAATGATCTTCCCGTGGAGTTGTTATTACAAACTGATAGTACGACCGATATCGCTGATTGAAGTTACGATAGGAAACAATTTGCCCCAGTCTGCCTGCAAGCTTGTTAACGACGCAGAACAACGCGGATCGATTTGTCGTCGTTAGAAGCTCCATGCTGTAAGAACAGTAATTCCCACCCAACACACACACACACACACACACACACACACACACACACGCACACTCTGCCACCATTAACAACAACAACCCGCCGATCACCCGCGTTATCCCCGTGGTGACATCAGCATCAGTCGCAGATGTTCGTGGCGAGGCGGGGGTACTGGATACCGTGCACCGCGCCAACACGACAGGGTGGACCGTTGTCAAAGAACAGCTGTCGATTTCTTGTGCACTTGGCCATATGACTGACTCCTTGTTTTGTAGACTGACGTCTTTGGCGTCACATGTAAGAACTCTTGGCCCACCACTTTTTTCCTGCTGATGATTGTTCCGTTCCTCCCCATTTCTTCTGCGTGGGAGAGAGAGAGAGAGGTTGTGTGTAGTGTATTTTGGGTGGGTGGGGAGAATGAAAGAGGTCGTCAGTGGAATTATTGCGACCTGTATTATTGTCGACGCATATGATGGCACAGATCGACACATGCAGAAGATCAAGATGAAGATAATTGCTTGAAAGTCAAGCGAACGTATGCAGACTGCCGTGCAGCCTATCAGTCGCGTAATAGAAGTGCGCAAAACGAGGAGAGAGGGGAGTAGGGAGGCGGGTTCTGTAGCTAGACCAGCGACCTTGGTGAACTGGAGGAGTTGGTTATGTGCTCGTGCGATTGCGTGCTTCTTTGTGCATACGCACTTTTCGGGCTTAGAATACGTCATTGAAATTGCGTCATTAGCGGCGAGTGTAAACAACTATCGCCTGCAAACACAAGCTGACCACATGGCGTCTACGATGAGTGGTCACGACGGGTAAGACTGTTTTGCGTTGACAAATCATCACATTCGCGCTAGATATAACTTTTCCTGATAGATGTGAGTGGAAAACAATTAGCAAACGTACCGACCCCATTCTGCTTTTGTCGCACCGATGAGATTTGTAGGTCTGTTATGCATGTCCCCCTTGTTTGATGGAAGTCGTCGCGCTGTGACCTTTCTGTTGCTGCACGTACACATCTGTAGCTGTATGGTTTCAGGCGGCATGGGCATTGGGCGTACTTACTGATTGTTTTAACAGACAGCTCAGTGGCCGTGCCATCCCTGTTGTGGCTGCTAGCTACAAGCCCCGGGACAGATCAAGAAGCAGTTGAAGACAAATGAAGTAGTGGAAACGTAACAGCTTTCGCACTTCCTGTTATCTGTCATGTCGTGATATCAAACGAGGGTTAAGAAAGTGTGTGTGTGGAAGGGGGAAGGGGTGGTTTAAAATTTGAACCTCTGTGACAGTCCACGGGACTGCAGACAGGTTTTGTGCTCTTAGCTACACGTCTAACGCTGAGTTCCTCCCTAAGTCGTACTTTTCGTTGTCACGCTTAGACTAGCGCCTGCATTATTCATAAGGTGAGCTCGCTAGGTGCCAGAAGATCACATGTAGTGAGACCTTACAATAACCAAGAGGTTAGACCATGTTCTCTGAGGACAGCTGTCTGCCTTTTTAAAATTAAAGAGGACAACTGTTCAAAACTCATCACTTCGCTTGAGACTTGAAGAAAAAGTCAAGAGGCAACAGTCAGGAAAACGACACCACAGCTTACACTCCCGTGGTTGTCTGCCCTTGGACGCGACAAATTGTCAGTCTTCGTCGATCTTTCAGCAGAAGCATATTTCTTCTGGTCAACATCTGTAGATCGCCGAGTCTATTTCTTCTGGTCAACACCTTTAAATGACAGAATATTTCCTCCGGTCACTACCTTTAGTAGTGCAAGTCTATTAATTACCTCAGGTCACCACTTTAGATGTCTAAGTCTTTTTCTTCTGGTCAAACCCTAACGATCGCCAGGTCTGTTTCTTGTGGTCGACACCTGCAGATGGCCGAGTCTCAGATGATCCCTAAGCGGGTCCTTAAGAGCGCGACCATAATGCGGGCGACTGAAGGTTCGTGGAAGTCGCCAAACGGTCTTTCGTTCTCAGTAGAGTTCACCGACACTTTCTCTGTTTCGGACAGTTCGCCGAACACCGTTCCGTATCTTAATACGGTATATTTTTGCTTTACCGGGATATATGCGACGTTTTCCGAAATAGTTCCCCAAACGTCAATAAATAAATGTCTCATCGTCGGATAGCTCCGGTAACTCCACTTGCGCGCCATGTTGCGTTCTCACACCAAACTTTTTCTCTCCGTGGACAGAAGAGCTCGCTATTCTCAGCCAACGAAAAGCAAGCTCCCAGCGCACGTTCTCCGAGCAAAATCAGCCCGAATCGCTCTCGTCGAACGGCTCGAGCCGTCGGTCTCCGAGCTCGGTCTCGCCCAGTTAAGACTGACAGCAGTTCGGGCCACCGTTATGTTCCGGCGAACGCTATTTCCTGCTATTCGCCGAAACCTCATTCGGGCTGTTAAGCTGGGCCTTAAAGGTGGCCTGCCGATCTGCATAGTTAGACCTCTGTCGCATATCCCTGAACGTGTGTACCTCTTTTCGAAACACGAAATTCCCCATAGATCGCAGGAGTTGGTTGGCCCATATAGTGCGTATTTGAATGGAAAAGATTGTACCGGCGCCAACTGTTAAATTGAGTACACCGATTCTGGTCTTTTGCCACTTGCCTCTCCCTAACTTCTCTCTCTCCGCCTCCTTCTCACCCCTACCCCCACCCCGGCTCCCAGGCCATCTTTGATTACCGTAACAAACTTTCACAAAACGCGATAGAGACCAGAGAGAAGAGATTTCAAAGAGACGTGAAATGCAGAATCCTGACAATCACACCAGTAGCTCGCAGTAAAGGTGTTTGCATCCAAAGCTTGCTGCATTCATTAGCATCGCACCATCTGCCAACGAAACACGTACCGTCATTTCCAGCCTTTGGTCTAACCAGAAGACATCTTGTAGAAGCCAGGGAACCACAACATCCGGGACCTTGTTTCCTGGGAGCGGATAATTGTAGGCAGGGATCATTGCTACAGCAACGGGAGACAGATGAAGTGCGCAAGCGAGAGAGGCGGTCTGGAGGGACGAGGGAGTGGGGGGGGGAGAAATGGTCTATTTCACACTTTGGCATTAGTTTTGTTGTGCTTTTATTTTAATTTAAAACAGTATGCTTCTATTCCAGACTCGCAGTCGGTAAAATTCCGTTTTCCGTCAGCGTTTCAAATCCCTTCCAGCTTCGAATCGTGCACAGTTGTTAACTCGCCAGCTCACCTAGGAGCCAGTTCAAATCCCTGCGAAATCTAGGTTATATTTTGTCTAAAACTCTCGTGAAAGTGGGAGCCTGACCTAACATCAGTTTTGAATCCCTAAGATTTTATTTCAACAGAGCACATTCGATGAATTACACAAAACACATCGATGAACTCACACAATGAGCGCATAACAACACAAACACTAGAAGCTTAACTTGCCACGGGGGGAGAAGGGGAAAAAGAGGAGGAGCAAGGTGGAGGGAGAGAGGAGGGAACAAAAGAGGGAGGAATTAGCCAGTGTGGCCATATAGGGTGTGTGTTCCAATTT